>JANAVB010033219.1:16474621-16800461 GCA_029216955.1 Iris pallida | reverse complement strand
AATCACTGCTACTCACGTGTCCGGTCGATATAGGGGGGTCTCGAGGATGCTGGCGGGCGAGGAGAACGTCGGCGAGGCGGCGCTCGGGTGGCAACTGCCCTCAGCTCGTCGAGGCGCGTCGGTGGACGGTGGTTGCGGGCGGTGCGCTCGTCGTGGGGGCTGGACGAGCGTTCGCCGAGCTAGGGCTTCGGCTAGGTTTTCGCCGAGACGAACGTCTAGAGTGGTCGGGGTGTTCGTGGTGGTCGTGGTGGGTTAGGCTCGTCTGGGGATCGAAGGGGGGGTTTTATAGGTCGTCAAGGTGGTTTGGTCAGCCGGAAAGGCGACGGTCGTCGGCCAGGTGGCCGACCGATCGGGGGGGGGGGGGGGGGGGGGGGGGGGGGGGTCTCTGCGGTTTTGCAAATAAACCCTAGGATTTAGGAATTTACCAATAGGTCCTATCAGAGTCTATATACAAAAACAATTTGCATTCCACATACAAAATAATTAACTAATTGCAAAATGACTATTCAAACAATTTGGAAAATTGCAAACAGTTATTAAAACAATTTAAATATTGCATAATGATATAAAAATAATTCTAAAAATTATAAAATGATATTAAAATAATTCAGAAAATTGCAAATTAATATTTTTGTATTTTAAAACTCATTTAAACATCATTTAAAAATTCTAATAATTATTTTAAGGCTAAAATTAACATTAAAAATTAATTAGCACTAATTAAAATGAAATTTGAAGAACAGGGGCTTACAACATAGCAGAATGTAAACTCAATGACATCTAGGGTAGAGTATAATGGAAGATAGATAAAACATGAAATCCACAAAAAGATACATCAGATAGAAGTCTAAGTGTCTAAGATACACAATCCAGAAACATCTCAAATCTCGATACAGTAATCCATAAAATAAATACAACTCAAGACAACTGAAAAATAAAATGAGAAACTCTAGCTACCTACTCTGACCTCTACTGTGTCTCCTCTAGGCTAGCAAGTAACCTCCAAGCTATCTGTAAAATTTTCAACAGGTCCAGTCAGGACGGAAACGAGCACATATCTCTAAAATAGTTCATAGCAGGTTAGGAGTATCAATCATGCAATAGAGTAAAATACAAGAAGTGCTGAATAGGAAGTACGAGTAAACAAGAGATATTTTGTAACGGAAAGTAAGTACATGATAGTAGAGACTGTAAGTGGCTACGTGATTTAGAGCATAATGGTTATGTAAACGGCTTGGGGGCACATGAATACAAATAAGGAGGCACATGAATACAGCTACTGGGGATAGTGTTCACATAACCAATTCTACTCACCCCGTCCCAATCAATACACAAGGATCCGTTCAAGTTATGTCATAAGCACATGAATACAGCTAAGATACGTGAACTCATGTAATAAGTACTACATGAGGCATATGATAAGCACATAAAAGCACATGAAAGCACATGAAGCACATGAAGCACATGAGAACATGTAAAAAACATGAACTAGTACGAGTACAAGGAGTACCTGATGTACATGATAAAGTACATGAACATGAAATACCCGATGCACCCGTAGAGGGATAACATCTCAGGAAAGGATCCATTTAGTACTAATCCGTGAAGATACGTGTCAGCATCAAGTAGAGTAATCTAGAGCAAGAAAATAATCCAGGTAAGTATGAAAAGATCAGAGAATGTACTCGCCTCGATTGGTTGGAGTCGACGTACGTGACACGAACATGTCGACACGAGGTAGGTACACTGCTATGCTCTACAGAGGGTCCCAGACGACGACACGGACAGTCCCAATGAGTCCAGAGTAGTCCAAATAGCCTAGTTTGGTATATAAAGTCTAAAATCAGGGTTTGGTACACTAATCAAATCAAGAATAGAAAATGACTATCCTAATCACGATTTATAATAAATAAATATAATAAATATTTGGAAATCCTTATAATGTTAAAAACTATATCTGCATTAATCAACATATTTTAAGTAATATTTTAAAACTCAGAAAATCATTCTATACCAATATTCCTATTTTATCAAATATGAATTTAGACCAAAACTCAATAAACCAATACTAATTTAGAAATATAATTATATATTTTTATATATTTACTAAGTAAGTGATTATGTAATATAATAATACCAATAAAAATAATGATAATAATAATAATAATACCATCATTATATACTATGTATAAACTAACATACATTTATTTTACTAATATATATTATATATAAACCAATACATATTATAAATCCAATTATATATAATAAACTAATATATTATAAACTAATATTATTAATAAACTAATATAATTAATTAACTAATATAATAACTAATATCATTTAAATTAATAACTAATACAATAATAAACTAATATTAAAACTAAACTAATATTAATAATAAACTAATATTAATACATAAACGAAAGGGGGGGGGGCTCTGTCCCCTCCCAAACAACAGAACCAACCAAAAGAAGGGGAGAGGGCTCACGAAGTGGGGTTTTCCCGGCGGCTCGCCTGGGCTCCGGCGGAGGGGGAAAATCCGGTCATGGGGGTCTCACCAAGGGGCGACGACGAGGGGACGCGGCCAGGATGGCAGAGGCCGCGCGCAAGGAGGGGATCTGGAGGTCGGGCTCCGGCGGGGCAGGTTCGGCCATGGCGGCGGACGGTTCGCACGGCGACACGAGCTCGGCCAGGGCGGCGCGGTCAGGTCCACTCTCTCTCTCTCTGTGATGATGGTGGTGTCTATCGGTGGTGACGGTGGTGGTGGTGGTCAACGGTGGGTGAACGGCGGCGGCGGTGGTGGGTTACAGTGGTGGCGGTGGTGATGGGTTACAGTGGTGGCGGTGGTGATGTTGGATCTGATGGTGGCGGTTGTGGCGAAGGTGACTACGGTGGTGGTGGCGGCTAACGGTGGTTGTGATGGCGGTGGCCGGGTGGTGGTCGGTTGGAACTGGGTGGCGGAGGTGGTTGTGAACGGTGGCGGCGATGGTGTTCTGGTGGTGGTGGAAAGTTGAGGCCAGTGGGGTGGCGGAGGTGAACGGTGGTTTGATCCTCCGGCAATGGCCGGAAGGGGATGGTCGGGGTGGTTGGAATGGCGGTGGTGATGATCCTCGGTGTGGTCGTGGATGTCGGTCACAGGGGTGGCGGCTGTTAGCTAGAGAATAGGTTTAGGAATTTCTAGGTTTTTGGGATTGGGTGTTAAAACATTGGGAATGGGGTCTATTTATAGGGGATTAGAGAAAACCCTAACAATGTACATGTAATAGAATTTAGGAATACTAGTGGAAAACTAACACTCTAACATTAATGCTAACTGCTAACATAACACTATATGCCAATAATTAGTACAAAATAAATATTAGTTATAAATAATAATTAATTGCCAGTTACTACTAATTAACAAATGGCTAATTACAATTTAGCCGAAATTTTTCTAATTAATAAAATACTAATATATTCATTTAATTATTTAAATATATTTAGAAATTATTTATTTAGTAAATAATTATATTTTGAAATTCCAAAATTCAATATTATTTTCCATATAAAAAATAATTAAAACTCATTGATTCGAGAAAATAACAGGAAAATCGCAATAGGACAAAATCGCTTAAAAATAGTAAGCCGAAGCCAACAAGGACCGATAGCAATCACGGTCAAATTGTTTTCCCAAAATTTTAGAAATTGCACGTTCTTCGAGATTTAGAAAATTCGAAGTTTTGAAAAATACGAAATAAAATAAAAATACAAATTTTCGAAAATATCCAAGAATTCAATTTACGGAGGTTACAAATCTACCCTCCTTAAAGAAATTTCGTCCTCGAAATTAAAGCTTAGCAAGGGGGTTAAAACATGATAGAAATTTTAGGCAGTATCGCCGACACGATCAAGAACGACGAGTTAGCACGATCAAGATGATCAACTCGAAATTGTTTAGACACGACTATTGATTTGGCACGATAGAATCATGGTATGGTCGAATCAACTAGGCACGATTTAGAACGAAGATTAAGTATCTTAGACGCGACTCGAGTCGCGACTAATATAACAAATTGTTGTTTTAGTTATGATAAGGTAGGGTCAAATCTGAGTATAGTACGACCAACATAATCTAGGCTTGATAAGGTCGGAGTTAGAGTCACACAAGCACGATCAAAATTTAATGGACAAGATTAATTAAGTCATGAATCAGGGCTCGGTCGTGATTAGAAATTTGAAAAACGATTTAAGTCACCTTGGCACGATCAAGGATAAGTTACCCAAAATAAAATCTAGGTATGATTCAGGAATGAACTCATAGCACGAGCAGTTAGAGAATTGAAATCTAGACATTAACAGAGAATTTGTTCAGACACGATCAAAATCAAATTCGGACACCACTAAGTTCACATATAGTCGTGATCGAAGATCAAGATTTTAGGCACAATAAAAAAAATTTATTTTCGATATGATCACTCGATTCATGACAAGTTCATAGTCAATCGGTAGTCGTGATCAAGGACAAAAATTTTTAAGCACGATTTAGAGCAAAAATCGGTACGATAGTCATGATTTTAAGAATCACGACCATGGATTTCATAGTCGTCTAGTCATGCCAGGTCATTCAGGCACGAACAATCATGAGAATTTCAGATGATATTAGGAAATCAAATCATGGTCAGAAAACATTTTAGGCACGAGTGCAAAAATCCAAACAAGATAAAAATCGAAATTGGAACATAACTTGGTCGTTTCAAGAATAATCAGAGTTTAGGCACAAGTGATATTGGTATCGAAGTTCGATTACGATCAAAATTAATATTGACACGATGAAGAATAAGGCTAATCAATATTTGAATTTAGGTTCGAAAAGTTGAAATCGAGATTTTGAGCACGAGCAACATATGATAGAGATCCAAGTCACGATGGAATTCAATAAATTGAGCACGGTCAAGGGTCAAGACTACTGGTACGATAAAGGATACTATTCAAGGAAAATCAAAATCAAAAGTTTAAGGAACGAATGTTAATAGCATTGCAATCCAACCACAATAATATTAAGAAATTTTAGTCGCGACACGATCTAAGTTGATCAATTTTGAAAACCAAGATTTGGGCAATATGGAGGACAATGTCATCGAAGTCTGAGCACGAGCATACAAGAATGGGGATTCTGGTCACAATCAAATTTTAATTCAATTGAGTACAACCCAAGATATCAATATGATAAGAAAGATGATCAAAGTCGATTTGGTCGTGATTAAGGGAGCTAGGATTCAATGATATTGTAACATTTTAGGGAACAAGGAAAAAATTTCATAAGAAGTCAAGTTAATTATCTCTCTCTAATACCATCCAGTTTATCATTTGCCAAATCATATTTTTATCTCACAAGTCCCAATATGAAAATCAACCTTTATATGACTATCATCGAAATTTTATAATCCTCAGTCATCTAACCTTCACCAAGATCACCATAGACAAAAATTCCAAACTTTTAAAACATTTCCCATGAAACATACCCCAACTTATTTAGGAATCATCACGTATTCATTTAATCAAATTTTCAATTTCTTTCACCTCGTTCTAAATTAGATCCGAAACCTCTAACTCCAGTTTATGAAATCCTTGGACTTGTTTAAATCAAGTCTCGTATTTACTCAACTCCAATACCACCATGTCATACAAAATTTATTTTTTATTTATAAATCAACCTTCGTATTTCTCCAACGTTCACCTTCAGTATTATCCTTTTTGAATTCGGTAATTTTCCAATCATCAAAATAATTCCTATAACTTAAAATCCTTGTGTTCTCTCTGTCTCTAGTCACCCTCTTGCAATATCTAGTTCAATTTTGCAAGATCATCGAATACAATTAAATTCTATTTTTATTTCTAAATTTCTACATAGCCTCAGAGTAAAAGTTTCTCCAGAATCAATAACCAAGATTTTCTAAGTTCTCAAAACTAGGTTGACCTTGAATATCTTTAATAGTTTTGAAATACATCCCTGAATTATTCATAACCAACTTTTTGTGATTGTTTCTAAATTGATAACATTTATCCCTCAATTTCATTTTAAATCTTTACCACATCTTCATTTCAAATTTTTTTTCCTGTTTGACATCCAACATTTTGATTTCTACAAAATCATCATATGATAACCAATTACGTCATTTTGACCTAGATGATTCACGTCACTTCTCCAACATTTCTCAGATAAAAACGATATAAAGATTTAGGGGTTCAAATACAGCTGACAGAATGTGATACGAGACGGAATTGACATTGTCAGGACAGTTATACAAGACAAGAAATGATGGTAATAAAATATTGGCAGGAAAAGAATGATAATAGAATCTGTTCTGCTTATCTGTTTTAAAAGAGGAACGTGTCACGACCCGCACCCTAGAGTTAGGGCGCGAGACGTGGGTACGTCCAGCCTACCCGCAGTGTCGGCGGTAGAACGCTGTCCTAGGTCACAACATTTAATAATATAATGCTAAGCAGTTTATACTCCCCGAATGGGGGTGACATAGCAGAATGTAAACTCAATCACATCTAGGATAGAGTATAATGGAAGATAGATAAAACATGAAATCCACAAAAAGATACATCAGATAGAAGTCTAAGTGTCTAAGATACACAACCCAGAAATATCTCAAATCTCGATACAGTAATCCATAAAATAAATACAACTCAAGACAACTGAAAAATGAAATGAGAAACTCTAGCTACCTACTCCGACCTCTACTGTATCTCCTTTAGGCTAGCAAGTAACCTCCAAGCTATCTGTAAAATTTTCAACAGGTCCAGTCAGGATGAAAACGAGCACATATCTCTAAAACAGTTCATAGCAGGTTAGGAGTATCAATCATGCAATAGAGTAAAATACAAGAAGTGCTGAATAGGAAGTACGAGTAAACAGGAGATATTTTATAACTGAAAGTAAATACATGATAGTAGAGACTGTAAGTGGCTACGTGATTTAGAGCATAATGGTTATGTAAACGGCTTGGGGGCACATGAATACAAATAAGGAGGTACATGAATACAGCTACTGGGGATAGTGTTCACATAACCAATTCTACTCACCCTGCCCCAATCAATACACAAGGATCCGTTCAAGTTATGTCATAAGCACATGAATACAGCTAAGATACGTGAACTCGTGTAATGAGTAGTACATGAGGCACATGATAAGCACATGAAAGCACATGAAAGCACATGAAGCACATGAGAACATGTAAAAAACATGAACTAGTACGAGTACAAGGAGTACCTGATGCACATGATAAAGTACATGAACATGAAATACCCGATGCATCCGTAGAGGGATAACATCTCAGGAAAGGATCCATATAGTACTAATCCGTGAAGATACGTGTCAGCATCAAGTAGAGTAATCTAGAGCAAGAAAATAATCCAGGTAAGTATGAAAAGATCAGAGAATGTACTCGCCTCAATTGGTTGGAGTCGACGTGCGCGACACGAACGTGTCGACACGAGGTAGGTACACTGCTATGCTCTACAGAGGGTCCCAGACGACGACACGGGCAGTCCCAATGAGTCCAGAGTAGTCCAAATAGCCTAGTTTGGTATATAAAAGTCTAAAATCAGGGTTTGGTACACTAATCAAATTAAGAATAGAAAATGACTATCCTAATCACGATTTATAATAAATAAATATAATAAATATTTGGAAATCCTTATAATGTTAAAAACTATATCTGCATTAATCAACATATTTATCTAATATTTTAAAACTCAGAAAATCATTCTGTACCAATATTCCTATTTTATCAAATATGAATTTAGACCAAAACTCAATAAACCAATACTAATTTAGAAATATAATTATATATTTTATATATTTACTAAGTAAGTGATTATGTAATATAATAATACCAATAAAAATAATGATAATATAATAATAATAATACCATCATTATATACTATGTATAAACTAACATACATTTATTTTACTAATATATATTATATATAACCAATACATATTATAAATCCAATTATATATAATAAACTAATATATTATAAACTAATATTATTAATAAACTAATATAATTAATTAACTAATATAATAACTAATATCATTTAAATTAATAACTAATACAATAATAAACTAATATTAAAACTAAACTAATATTAATAATAAACCAATATTAATACATAAACGAAAGGGGGGAGGGGGGCTCTGTCCCCTCCTAAACAACAGAACTGTCACTCTCCGTTCCCAGAATGCGTATTTTTATACATGTACTACTCAAATGTATTTATTTAATATTTATCATGTATTATCCTGTATTTAAATTCCTTTAAATTCATGTTAATTAATTATCTGCATTTTACTTTCTGCTTTTATTTCTCTGCTTTAGCTACACTTTGGGTTCGGCTTGGTTTGGTATAGTTAGTTGGTTCATCATGAACCAAACCTAACACCCCCACCTACCACTACCTTTTCATTTAAAGCCAACCCCCCCTTTCTCTCTCTTCATTATTTTTCCTTCACCATCACTCTTCTTCTTTTTCCTCATCACTCCCTCCACCTACCAAACCGTAGGCAAGTACAACTTGCTTCCCATGAGAACCCATGTTTTTATAGTTTATTTATCTTCCTCTCATGATCCTAAGAGAGTTTAGAACTTGGCATTTTTCGTTTCGAAGCCTTAATTTTTGTAGATCTAAAAATGAGTTATTTTCGGATTTTGGTGGTTTTGATCTATCAAACTTCTTTGTTTGCAAGTTTTGATGGTCCCATGTTGTAGAGAATTTTATTCTACCCAAATTTGACCTTTGGAAAGTTGGATTTGGACTTGTTTTGACCAAGTTATGGACTTTTGAAGCCTTGGGTGCAACCATGGAGTTCTTGCTATTTTGGAGAAGACAGTGAGCAGTGTGCGCTAGCTTTTTAGCTTGCGCCACAGAGTTGCGCACGCTCTTTAGCGTGGCGCAGTTGTAGTAAGGAGTCGTACCTGACTTGAGCGTAGCCTGACTTGGGCATAGACCAACCTTGGCGTAATCTAACCTTGGTGTTTCTATTTGCTCTATAATAGTTGACTTTCATGCCTTGGTACGAATTAACATTGATGGGTAATTTTACTAATAATTGATCATGTGTTCCTAGTTGGAACTGAGAGACTGGTTAGTCGTCTTATTGAATTGAATGAATGAGACACGTTCATATTAACTATGAACTATTGTAATCGACTGGCTAATCCCGAACCTCGGCATACAGACACATGCATGCTTCAATCTAATTAATTATTTATTTATTTATTTTTCTACAAAAGCAGCATGTGTACTTTATGGTCAAGGCATGATTATTTCGTGGTTAGATTTGATTGTTGTATTACGCTATGTAAGACCTACAACCTAGCCGCACGGGTATCGTTGTAGAGTTGCGCATATCGTACCCCGTACGAACGTACTCATTTGAATAACCATGATCCACGGCATGGGGTTTCACTCAACATAGAGATTATTAAGTTAAATAAAATAATAATTGCATGGAGAGAATGGATTCCCGAGTTCTTACATGGCAGCCCTCTTGGGACTATTAAGTGCCCGATAGGTCGGCTGGTCCCCACAGATACTACAAACCTGCCACACGGACACGGAGCGGTATCTGGTTATATTATTTATTGTATATCATATATTGATGACGGGCGTCCTGCTGGGACTCGTCTAATTCATGATTGGCGCAATTAATTGACTGGGTAAACTAGCCTTGCTTGCACATAGTGAGAACTGAGGAATCTTTTATTGCATAATTCCAGGATAACTTGGAACACACAGTAGCAAGCCGTAGTAGTTGAATGGCCGTTTAAATTGATTTGTTTGTGTACTGTACCTACTCTGTTGTCTAACTGAGATGATCAGAATGTCAGGACATGACGGGCCAACTTTCGTCCTTGTTTGGTTGGAAGGTTGGTTCGAAGTGTCGTGATGTTATGAGAATCCTAGTGGCAAGCAGAGATCTATTTATCATATTTCTCATTACTGGTTTTAGTTCTCATGTCGTGCTTCCTTGTGGTACTTGCTATTAGAGGTCTAACCTCTCTGGTTTTGCATGGCCAGATTTAGAGCCGGTTCCCGAGGACTCAGCTTACTTCTACCTCCAAGATGGTCAACACTAGAGGGATGATCGCAGGAGGACTCAAGTGGGTTTCTTACTTCCCCGCTCGTTTTGTTATCTACTTTATACCTTGCCGTTTGGCACCGACATGTTAGTCGGATCGTCTTGTACTTACTTTTACATAATTGTAACTAAGTCAGGCTGCAGCTGATAACAATTGTGTATGCCTTGCTACATCATCTGGCTATGTTTTGTAAAGCCAGATATAAAAGAACATTTTGACTAAGCGTTTGGGACGCCTTACTGCTTTATCTTATATGTTCTCTATTTTTGTTTCTTGTTTGAATGATTGAGACAATAGATGTGAAGTGACCATAGTGAGACTTTCATGTAGTATGCACCCCCTCGTCTTGTAGACAGCATTGATCGTATTATACGGTATTCATCTACCCGTAATACGTAGCTGGCTGAGTCATTCCTCCGCTCTCCAGTATTCTGGTTCTGGGGGCGTGACAAGAACCAACCAAAAGAAGGGGAGAGGGCTCACGAAGTGGGGTTTTCCCGGGGGCTTCGCCTGGGCTCCGGCGGAGGGGGAAAATCCGGTCAGGGGGGGTCTCGCCAAGGGGCGGCGACGAGGGGACGCGGCCAGGATGGCGGAGGCCGCGCGCAAGGAGGGGATCTGGAGGTCGGGCTCCGGCGGGCCAGGTCCGGCCATGGCGGCGGACGGTTCGCACGGCGGCGCGAGCTCGGCCAGGGCGGCGCGGTCAGGTCCACTCCCTCTCTCTCTCTCTCTCTCTCTCTGCGATGATGGTGGTGTCTATCGGTGGTGACGGTGGTGGTGGTGGTCAACGGTGGGTGAACGGCGGCGGCGGTGGTGGGTTACAGTGGTGGCGGTGGTGATGGGTTACAGTGGTGGCGGTGGTGATGTTGGATCTGATGGTGGCGGTGGTGGCGAAGGTGACTACGGTGGTGGTGGCGGCTAACGGTGGTTGTGATGGCGGTGGCCGGGTGGTGGTCGGTTGGAACTGGGTGGCGGAGGTGGTTGTGAACGGTGACGGCGATGGTGTTCTGGTGGTGGTGGAAAGTTGAGGCCAGTGGGGTGGCGGAGGTGAACGGTGGTTTGATCCTCCGGCAATGGCCGGAAGGGGATGGTCGGGGTGGTTGGAATGGCGGTGGTGATGATCCTCGGTGTGGTCGTGGATGTCGGCCACAGGGGTGGCGGCTGTTAGCTAGAGAATAGGTTTAGAAATTTCTAGGTTTTTGGGATTGGGTGTAAAAACATTGGGAATGGGGTCTATTTATAGGGGATTAGAGAAAACCCTAACAATGTACATGTAATAGAATTTAGGAATACTAGTGGAAAACTAACACTCTAACATTAATGCTAACTGCTAACATAACACTATATGCCAATAATTAGTACAAAATAAATATTAGTTATAAATAATAATTAATTGCCAGTTACTACTAATTAACAAATGGCTAATTACAATTTAGCCGGGATTTTTCTAATTAATAAAATACTAATATATTCATTTAATTATTTAAATATATTTAGAAATTATTTATTTAGTAAATAATTATATTTTGAAATTCCAAAATTCAATATTATTTTCCATATAAAAAATAATTAAAACTCATTGATTCGAGAAAATAACAGAAAAATCGCAATAGGACAAAATCGCTTAAAAATAGTAAGCCGAAGCCAACAAAGACCGATAGCAATCACGGTCAAATTGTTTTCCCAAAATTTTAGAAATTGCACGTTCTTCGAGATTTAGAAAATTCGAAGTTTTAAAAAATACGAAATAAAATAAAAATACAAATTTTCGAAAATATCCAAGAATTCTATTTACGGAGGTTACAGTAGGGGTCGCCGGGGGGGGGGGGGGAGGGAGTCGCCGAGAGCTCGAGGAAACTTTAAAATTTATGAAATTTTCGAGTGAGGGGGGAAAAGGAAACAGTACTGTGCCTTAAGCAAAAAAGTTAGCGACGTCAACAGTCGACGTTGCTAAAAGTCGCAACATTTTAATATATGACGACATATTTTAATAATATGTCGCTGAACGTCGTTATTCCGCGACGTAATTTATCTACTGTCGCTGAACGTCGCTATTCAGCGACGTTTTGCGATGTCAATAGAAGGGAGTCGCTATATTACATATTTAGCGACGGTTATTACGTCGCTAAACAACGTCGCTAATATAGCATATTTTAGTAGTGGGTTAAATACGGAAAAGTTAAGTGAGGGAAAATAAAATCATGCTTGGTTTGGAGGGTAGAAGTTTAGCAGGGAGGTTATAGAGGATTAAGTTGGGGGGGGGGGGGGGGGGGGGGGGGGGGGGGGGGGGGGGGGAGTGGTTGTTTAACCTCTTTTGTCTATTTTTAATCCCCCAAATCAGAGGGTTAACGAGGGAGATCGAGGGAGTTTTGTTTTAAAAGTCGTAAATACCTCTTATTTGTCATATAAAATATCATGATTTTTTTTTTCCATTTTTCATGCTTTCAACATATTGTTCCGTATCTTCCTCATTTGTAAAGATATTTTGATAAGTTTTAATTAAAATTTCAATCAAATTTACTTTATGACATACATAATAAGGGTATTTTGGTAACTATGATATTTTTATTAATCCTCCTCTCACTCAAAACCTTCAATCCAAGCAAGAGTTATTAAACACACCCCACTTAACTCTTCCTCCAATCCAAATAAGGTTATATGTATTGACTCTACTCCTCCTCACTTAACTCTCCTTCACTGAACCCCACTTAACACCAATTAATTTTTTTCCCCCTCAATCCAAGCAGTCCCCAAGCAGTCCCTAAGAGTTTTAATGTAACAGAGTATCTATAGTTCTATTAAGAAGCCAAAAATATACTGCTAGATGATTAGTAAGAAAGATATTTTTGTTGATTAATCACCGTTAGTGAACAGAACAGTGGAGAAACTACTAATTAGCTGCAGTTTTTACAGTAGCAGTGTCCATATTGGGAAGGGGGCAGGTGGATGTTTTGTTATCCAAAGGACATCCTTATCCTCAAAGGTGAATGTACATGTCGTCTAACTTAAACTATATTAACGCAATTAAAAATTCGAACCGAGAGGAACTAGATTAGACTGGAGTAGAGTTAATATAGATGACTCATATGATATATTTGAATTTAGATTTCTATAATGTTCAATATTAGAATTTAAATTTTAGGTTTTCAAATTAATAACAGATTTGGTTGTCATTAATATGAAATTCAAATATTAAAGTTTATTATGGTAACCAAAACCCTAATATCTATAAAATTATATTGTTAACTAACCCAATATTTTTTTTTTGTTATGTTTTGTTTTGACAACAAGGAACAAAGCTTCTGCATGGGGGCAAGGGAATAAGTCTTCCCCTTATGCTACATGTGGAGGTCGCAGCGCTTTTCCTCAATTGGAATCATCCTCAACAACCCCTAAACCCACCACACCACGTTTGGAAATAGGAAAAAAAAATAAAATGCCTCTCACCGAGGAATCATTTCTGGATCGGGAAAAGAAGAATCCATCCATCCATCTTCTGGCATCACTTGTAAGCACAACCCCAACCCCAATTAGTAATAGTCACCAACTAAACTAAAACAATTCGATTAATTAATCAAAGATGATGATTTTTGGAAGAACTGCAACAAAATTAGTGTATATGTATACATATATGTATGTGAATACTCTAAGGAGCAACGTATCACGAATTTATTATTTTTGGCAACACTTCAATCTATATGGTGTATAAGCTTCATATTCGAAGACCCGTATAAGTCTTTTCGAATGAATCTATTTAGAATACTAAGTAATTAGAAAACAGTGGAGCAATATGAAAACTTAAGAGACTCTATTAACTTGAAAAATGTTTACAAGTTTTAGTGGTGAAGAACAAATGATAGAGCTTACATTAACCTCCTGAAAATAACATATTTCAGGAATTATTTTCAATAATATTCTAGAACCTATATATTTATAAAGAAGTTCCTATAATATTTAGAAAGATCATGAATGAGTCTTCAAATTAAAGATTACCATCTTCTGGGAGGTTTTGAAAACTTTGAATAGAATCTCTATTCATAAAGGATTTACGTAGATTCGTCTTGGTGGAACGAAAATTTTTGTACGTGGCAAACAACTTAAATATTTCAGTTTGACTTATAAGTCTCTGTCAAATATCTGTCTGTCCAGCGCAGTTGATGACATGTGGGGGCAGGTGGTGGGTTGGTTCCCATGACTCTCATCAGCTTGTAGCTCTATCTATGGTTTTGTTTTCTTCACGCGACACATGCCACAATTACAGGATGTGTGTATGTATGTATGTATGGAAGCAGGTATGAAAATGTGAACTCGACGTCTCGACCTACAATAATTACAACTACTCAGAAAGAGCTGCAATAATTATATTATTATAACAACGTAATAATACAAGTAGGCAATTTGTAAATGCAGCCCAAAATATGTTAGAATATGTTAGAAGATGACATGTGTTAGGCCACACTATTTTGAGATTTTGTTAGTAGAGAACACAATGTTACAATATTAGAGAGGGCATCACACTCTTCTCACCCCCAAATCCTAAATAAACAACCACCTTCTACTTCTTCGTTGATTCTCTTTGTACCCTTTCTTGTTACCCTAAATCCTAAACTTCATTAATCTACAATAATTGAAACTATATTTTTTGTTTAGATTATAGGATTTTTCATATATATATATATATATATATATATATATATATATATATATATATATATATATATATATATATAAGCAATGTCTTTTTAATAATTTTGTAGTAGATAGCCAACTTGTGACTATTTTTTGAAGCTTCAAACACTATTAATGGACTTTTGAACCTTCAAATTCGAAACAGTACTCCCGTTTGAGATGAGCATGACTGTCACAATTTTGACAGTTCTTATTATACACATGACTGTCAATATTTTGGCAGTCTTAACAATACACAAGTAGGAGTGGATTCAATCTAGGACGAGAAAGAGCACCCCCTCCCTCCCCTCCCCCCCTCCCCCAGGATTTTCATTTTTTTTTCTGTATATAGATCTATATATATATACTCTCTTTGCTATATATATTCAACTTTTGTTTCCTATATATTATAGATAGTTATTAACTAATATAAAATTTTCTCAAGTGCTCATTGATACAAAACTTACCAGCCAAATTATTATTTATTTTTATTATATACTTTTTATATGATGTTCATCTTCAATTTTAATGCAAAATATATTTTCTCTCCACTTGAAAATAGTTTCTTGGTTCACCACCGTGCACAGGACTGCCAAGATTTCGACAGTCCTCAGTGTTGAATATGACTACCAAAATTTTAGCATTACAAAATAGACTTTTTGTTTTCAGGACTGACATATTTTTGATGTCCTATACATTGCTAGGAATGTCAAAATTTTGGCAATCATAAATTATCCTATCAAGTTTGGGTTTTGGGTTAGGGATAGGTTGGGATGTCAACGGATGCTTATTGGTACGGATAGGACAATATTTGTATCCGATTTTTTTATTTTTGTAATATCCGAATCCGATCCGATATCCGAACGAATGTCTCTTTTGACACTTGGAATTCGTACGAGTCTACTTTAGTGGATATCGGATAATATCCGATCAACTAAAAAAAATTGAAGTTATTATTCGAATATCCGAAATTAAAATATTAAATTTAGTTATTATCCAAATATCCGAAAACCAAATTCAATTGCTCTATTTCAAACCATTTCTTCTTCTGTTGAAAATTCCAAGAATGCTCAATTGCTCTACATATTTCTCTATTTGAACCCTTTCATCTTCTGTTAAAAATTTCAAGAATACTCAATTTGAGCCGGCCATATATATATATATATATATATATATATATATATATATATATGAGCCCTTTCATCTCTTGTTGTAAATTATAGTTGATATATATTACTATTATATATGCATTATATTAAAATTAGAGGGAAAAAAGTAATAAATGGATTGAATTATATGTAAAAGTTAGTTGAGAACAAAATTATTTAATTTTCTCTAGTAATTAATATATATTACATATACATATACTATAATATATATAAAATTTCGGATATCCGAATCCGATATCCGAACCCGGTATCCAAAATTTGCAATTTAAAGTCGCATCGAATATTAACGAATTCGAATACCTTAATATCCGAATTCGTATCCGGATAAAGAAAATATCCGAAAAATATTTGGATATCCGAATCCGATATCCGAAATTTCGAATAATATCTGAAAATTCGGATACGGAACCGAATCATATTCGAATTTTCGACTATCCATTGACAGGTCTAGGAATAGGGACATGGATAGGGTTAGAGTTGCATTTTATGTTTTTCATTTCTACAAATTGAATGCTCATTTCTTCTTTGTTGTAGTTGCCATGGTAAAGAAGGAAAAAGTCCCTTAAGGCCTCGTTTGGTTGGCGGAATTTTCCGGTTGGGAAAGGAAAGTGATTACTTTCCTATGTTTGGGCGCTCAAGGAATTGAGGAGGAAAGGAAAGTGATTCCCAATGGAAGGAAAATTAGGGGAGAAAGTGATTCCATCCATCCAAGGAAGGAATCACTTTCCCACATTGAAGTATTCACTTTCCTTTCCAAATTCCTTGACATTGTCAAACATCGGAAAAGAAAATCAATAGAAAGTAAAGTTTCCCAAAGGAAAGGAAATGACAAGGAATTGATTTCCTTTCCCTTCCATTCCGCGAACCAAACGAGGCCTAAAGGGTGAGTCAGAAAGAAGAGGAAGCTGTCGAGGATGTCGGAGCAGAGAGCGCGACAAGTTGAGCGTACAAGGGAAGTATCCTTAACTATAAGAGAGCTGACGACAGCCTCTCCCTCTTCAACTGCGTACCAATATCGATATGCGTTCAAAGAAGGCAGCTCCTCCATCTCCCTCTTCAACTTCTTCTGATGAAGATAAAGAAGTGCCCATGTAGAAGGGCAGATGATGAGGCTGGACCTTTTATCGAAACTTGTCCAAATGATTGCTTTGTCCCGAAATTACGTTTTGCATATCCATTTCCCCCCCTAAAATGACTCGTTTCCGAAATTACGTTTTGCATATCAGATTTGTTAGTTTTAATTTTATTTCACCTATCTATTTTTCAGTAGACATGACAGTTACTGAGAATCAATAACTATAGGAAGAAATGCCAGACCTGTAGCTTGGACGAGAGTTAAACTTTGATACAGCCGGTTGTATCAAAGTTTTGATACAGCCGGTGTATGACAGGTGGGCCCTCCCTATATATATTTGGTTACACGGTTTACGAAGAAATAGGAGGGGGGCCACCTGTCATTCACCCCGGCTGTATCAAAACTTTGATACAGCGGCTGTATCAAAGTTTTCTCCGCTTGGACGAATACGTCAAGGACAAAATTGTAGCCATTGGTATGCACTTTCTAAAAAAGTACTCCTATCCGATGGTCGATGATGCACTAATATCTGTATTCGTGAAGAGGGCTTCCATATACCAATACCTTCCATCTCCGAAGTACAGGGCCGACCCGGACCTCAAGGAGTCCCGAGGCGAACTTCTGAAATGGGCCCTATACATAATGTAAATAATAATAATTCAGTAAGTAAAATAGAAAAATGATAACAAAAATATTATTGCCATTCAGATTTGAACAAAGGACCTATAGTATGTAGGGTTAACATGATAACCACTAATGTACAATTTTTTCGAATTAAATGTAGTCCATAGTACATCCTTATTCTATTCAGGATATATGTCTATATTGGTGTCCCTATAATATTTGGGCCCTGGACCATTGTCCAGTCTGCCATGGGCTAGGGCCGTCTTGCCCAAGTGGAGAGATGACAATTACCTTAGAGGATGTGCATCATATATTCAGGATGATCATATATTCAGACAAAAAGTAGATGATAGAATTATGATCAGAGTCCACTCTACAATATAACCAACTTAGGCTTGTGCCTAGTGCCCCGTAATTTAAGGGCCCCCCATATTTTTTTATGTTATATATATGGAGCAAAAAGGAAATAAATATCTCCTTAATTATTTAATTGACATAGGGTCCCATGATTTAAGGAAAACAGCAAAGATCTTTTTTCCTTAATTATTTAATTGATCTAGGGTCATGATTTAAGAGGAAGAACAATCTTCTTTCCTTAATTTGTCTAGGGTTCCAAATGTCTTGAGACGGCTCTGATTGTGATGCACATTAATGATAACCCACGAGAATGCCACAATTAGTGTATGACATAGATCTCCCATTCCTTGGGAGTTGTCGCGGCTCAGTTGATGTCCCTTCTTGAATTTAAAGTTGTAGGGTATTCCATAAAAAAAATTGGTCAATGAGATGAAGGATAAGGAGCATGAGGATAATGTCGATGATCTGGACTCATGGAAGGATCAGGAGGTTCATGGATATGTGGTTCATCTTGGGGTGTGTCGGCATTCCAGACATCTCACTCTTTTCTTAACCACACATCTCATTAGTTTGGCCTCTGGTTTTGAGTGCTGAAAATAAAATCAGAATTGGAATCCTATATATTTGGTCTAAAAAGTTTTGATAGGAGATTAAATGATCATGGGCGCTCTGTATATTTAGACTTTCACTAAGATAGACATTATTTTGGAGCTTGTGATTTCAGCTATAAGGATTATATATGGGTTATTAAGAATGTGGCCTAATTAAGAAAATGGGCTTAGTCATAGTTAATCTGAATTTGGGCTTATTCCTAGAAGATAAGAATATTTGGGCCTTTAAGATTTAATAGAAAATTCCATGAGATATCTAAGAGCCTTGTAATCATGGAATCTTGTATTTATATAGGTTGGACTAGGAGCAACTTTTGCAATTGGACCTGAGGCAAGTCCTTACGTGATTTTTTTCAATACATTATAATTCCTGCATTTATTTCATGTTTAGCCGTGTCTCATATTGCAATACGATTCTGACACGATACTGTAACTGACTCTGAATAATGAATTTGTGACCTTGTATCGTGATATCAAATCTAACTATTGCTTGAAATGATATGTGGGAAACCCATTTGTTATCTGAATAATGGTTTGACATACACTGCATGTATATTCGAACCGGACCAATATGAGTAAAAGTCCAACGCCCCCATATTGAAAATGCTATTTCAACACACGTTGATTGCTAGTCGTGTATTCTTGTTCATAGTTTGTTCTCATGATTTTTCGTGTTGCAGGTTGCATCTCATTAGAACATTATGTGTCCCATTTTTTGGTTTCAATTTTTGCATTTATTTTTACTGCTTTATTTTGTATTGTGCGACATTTTGTATGGATGTACTTTGCTTCTGTTCTGACTGGATATTTGACATATTAGGTGAGGACATGGATCATACTTCAGATTAGATGATAGTATTTGGAATACTTAGAAATTCAGATAGACACTTTTGATGTATCAAATGTATTTAATATAAGAGATACGTATATCGATGATGCATGTATATGGTGATTTTACCATATTTGTCTATGGAGTTATGACTTGTATGATGTACTAAGACATGATAGTGGACTGTGGTGATCATGTGTGTGCTGGATTTTGGTTTGCTTGCTTTATTAGTCTTTGTGATTGAGCAAAATTGAAAAATGTGAATATTTGGTGATTATTGAGGTCTAGCAGTCAATACTACGTCGTAGGGTAGATGCGCTCACAACTCGTGTCTGATTAACCGAGCACGGGGCGTGATAATATTTACTGATTTTTTTTATCGTCTTTAAATTGTTTGTAGTTTATAAATAGTTTGTAAAATTCAGAAATCAATCATTGAAGAATGAAATGAGATAAATCTATTTTTGAGTTTGTATAGTGTGAATCCAAATTTTCAGAGTGTATATATCTCATATGGATCTAGAGTGGATCTATCTTATCTGGATCTAGGGTGGATATGTCTTATCTTCTTCTTTGCCTCTCAACATTATGGCCTATTTGGGTCTCGAGAACAAAACCACCATCGAGATCCGACGTTACCCACACGTCATTCCAAATTCAGATGTTTCAATTAATAATGTCGATTGTTATTTTCGCATTTTTGTCAAAATTATGTATGATAAATTAATAGTAGTCAATAAAAAATCTTAAAAGATTCCATGTCCAATGTTGTTTTTTAATCCCTAAATTCCTATTTTTGTGCTAATCTTATTTTCCTGTTGGTTCTTGTCCCACTTGGTATCAGAGTACTGGTTTAGAAATATTTTTATATGCACGTAAGACAGAATAAAATGTCTATGAAAAATTTCAAAATAAACTAGTGCTATAATTGATGTTGAATATGACAAGATAGATAATTTGATCACTGATATGTATGCCGATATGAAACTTTTTTCCAATGAATTTATCAACCATACTAAGATAAAAACTATTGCTAACGTTGATCATAGATCGTTAGAAAATTTATCAGTAGGGAATACTGTTCCTGTCGTAGTTGAGTCACTAGTTAGATCCATGTCCCATAGTAGGTGTAGATTTAAATCATCAATAAACTTTGACCTTTATATATTATCATTAGGGAAAATAAATAAGTCACTAGATGAACTCAGTAAATTTAAAGAACCTATTAAATCTTACAAATAAAATCAACCTTTTACATTAATCATTTACGTGAACAATTTCTAATATTTGTTTATTACAGAATAATTAAAATAAATTACAGAAAATAATAATTGATTGAAGGGATGATCATTTTGTTTTTTGGACGCACTGGAACAACCACCATTTATTAAGGTGTTTGACGTCAGTGTCAACCCGGGGAATAGGTTGCCCTGGCCGGAGTTGCCTTGAGAAATGGAAGTTGAACCATCAAATATGTTTCCAGGAGAGAAGAAAATAAAAGTTGGTTCTAGGCTGGGCAGCCTAAGGAAAAAAAAATGGCTTGGGGGTTGTCCTATGTAGGGGGTTCCCCAAGCCCGAAGTATTGTCGGACTTATCCCTGGGTCGGCCTTGGATGTTACGTCCCTAGTAGACATTCTGCTTGTTTCATCTCCACATTTGCTAGCACTGACGTGGGACGTGGGATTCCATCGTATTTCTAGTAGTCTTTGTATTGACTAGACTACTGAAGTAGGGACTTCCGTCATCGCAGATTTGGATGGCATCACCATGAGCATAATTATCGGTTTGTACGCTTACATGATTCACCAGGAGGTGGATTTTTCGAAGCAATGGAGAAGCAATTTGAATTTTCAATTATCTTTTTAGATTTTTTTTAGTTTTTTAGGATTAATCTAAATAAGGAGAATTTTTTTTTCTTTCAGTTAGTTAGGACTTTGATCTATCTTTTATAATTATTTAGAGATTTTTTTGTCTTTTTAGTTTGTTTTGTAGTCTAAAAAATAGTTTGTAAATTAAAAAAATTATTCATTTTAGAATTAAAAAATAAGTTGAGAAAAATCTACTTTTAATTTTGAGTTTATATGTAACGATACCAAAATCCGAGTTCTTTTATATGTAACGATACCAAAATCCGAGTTCTTTTTCGCTTCTGACGTCGTTGCCAAGTTGGCCTCGATAACAAAAGGCAACATCAAGATCCGAAGCCACGCATATGCCATTCAAAAAATTTAGATATTTCTTTTAAGGCTGAATTGTAACTTGATACCTTTAACTATTCCCATTTTCAACTTGATATCATAAACTTTTTTACTCGACAAATTGTTACCATCAACTATTGAATATTTTCAACTTAAAGTACCCCCGAAAAGGACGAAACTACCTCTTCTCCATCCAACACGCACACCCCGCCCCGTCACGGCTGCAACCCCCCCCCCCCCCCCCCCCCCCCCCCCCCCCCTCTTCGACTGCCCCTCTCCCTCCCCCTCCCCTCTATTTGCTCACGAGTGTAGTAGTGATGGTAGCAGCAAGGGGGGTTTGGGGGGTGGGGAGAGGGGGATGGACGAGGATAATTTCGTCTTCTTTTATTTTAAGATATCAAGTTGATGCATATCAAAGTTTAGGGTATTAGGTTAAAAAAATTAAAATAGTTGAGAGTATCAAGTTGAAATTAAACATTTTTTTAATGACCACTCGATGTTATTTTTGTATTTCTATTAAAATTATTTATCATAAATTGATAGTAGTTACATTGTTCACCAATCTTTAAAACCTCCTGTGGCCAATTTTTTCTATATTTCTAATTTTATACTAATCCTATTTTCTTCTGGATCTCCGTTCAGTCATGATGTAACTAGTTCATCAGATTTCTGCAGTTAGTCACACAAAATGTGTTAAATATTTATGAATAATGTGTACTAATATCTTAAAAAATTGTGAACTTTCTACTTGTATAATATCATGAAAGTTAAATACTGATCCTTGAGGCAAATACTCAACAACAGAAAAATGGGAAACAAATTGCTAAAGACATTAATTCCGTTCAGCAGGATGTACTACAACTAGCAGAAATTGAATGGAAAATATATATATATATAAACTCGGATATAAACTTTGTAACTCGAACTTCACAATCTAGGCCTGTTCTGTCACAAAATTGGTTCTTATTTAGAATAAATCTGCACAAAAGACATTTATATTTCTGCACAAAATTGAACTACTATTAGAGAACGCTTTCATGTAGAACCCGAGCAAGAATACCATATATAAAAGCCATATGCATGCCAGTTCTTAACCTTTTTTCTATGAAATCAATAAATAAATCAAGCATCTGAGATTTTTTTTCTTCTTCTTCTTCTTTATGTTTGATAAATCAATAAAACAAATCTCAGACTTCTAAAAATCAATCTCTGAACCAACTTCAGAACCGTGTTTACTATCCCCTGGGGTGGTCCTTCTTGACATCCGTTTAGTCGGCACGAGTATGTTGTTGTCTTCGTCTTCAATAGCATATGGACGCTCAATTTCTTCTTCTTTCTGGAAAACAGGGTGGACGTACGCATTTTGTAGGTAGCTTCTCAAGTTCAAGTTTGGTTCCGTCGCCCGCTCTAGTGTATCCTTCACCATTGCATCCTACAGCAATAAATTCGTCAATTTAAGTTCATCCGAGCAAATTTACATCTTTGAAGCTGATAAGCCCATCTGGAAACTGATTGCCGTTTATATAAGAAAATAAACATGGGTTGGTGACAAACCTGTAGCGGGAATTTCACAAATGCCGGTTCAAATCGACCCTTGCAGTATATGTGGAACCATATGGTCAATACAGGAAGGACAAGGAGCAATGGTGTAGAATTTTCTGCCTTTTTCGTACTCATCAAACCCATAAGTAGAAGTTGCGCTACGATCAGTGCAGTTATCAGACGCCTTTGCACATCTGGCCAGTACGCCGCCCCACTCTCGTATTCTTGATTGTAGACATTTATGATCTGGCACCAGAAAAGTGGGGGACTTCAAAACAATAATCAAGGAATATTGTCGCTTTTCTAGGATAGTTGAAGAGACGTTTCCAACAGGAGGGAAAAATAAGTATGAATGCCTGGATTATATTATATGAGAAAGAATCTAGCCTTGTAATCAAATTGTGAGACCACAGGAAAGAGGAAGATAATTATACTAGAACAAAATAACATGAAAGCTATATTCTCGGTGCAGTGGTTTGACACGTCTCGAGGGAACGGAACCGACGTAACTTGAGGGTCTTGCCCTTAGTAAATATGCTGTACAAAGAAACATAGAAGCTGACATAGACATCCTCGACACTAGATAATTAGATTTTGTGATCTGGACGAGATTATAGTTTTGTAATTTCTGGAGTTCTCAATAATATTAACCTTTTTCGAAAAAAACATGAAAGCTAGCAATACCTAGGTGAAAGTAATGGTTCTACCCTTAACTTGACCTGGAGGACAAGATAGATTGTGACAACAATAAGATAGTTGTTATTTTTATTTCTTTTGTTCATCAAATTTTTATTTCATATAAGCTTCTCTTAACAAGTAGTTACCTTAAGTTTCTGTTATATTATCACAAGTACCCAAATGTATCATGAAATGTAAGCAACTAACAATCTAGACCGTCTTTAAGCTTTAAATTTTATTCTCTTCTTCTAAAAGTCTAAAAGACCTTCTGGAGACATCCCATCTTGAGTTCAGGAACATATCATTTGTACCACTGTTTCATCAAGAGCACCAACGATCCATATGACAGGTTCCCAGTTAGAGATGGAGTGATCTCCATAAATTTGTAAAGCAACTTTTAGAGGAAGAAGAAAATAAAATTCAAATATGAAAGATATTATTATTTCTAGCGTATTTACATTTCATGATCCCTTGGTTATTTATAGAAAATAAAATCCTAAAATAGAAATTTGACAAAAGAAAAGTCTAAATGAAAGAATAGCTTGAGTATTTCAAGTTCGGTCATTGCTGCTTCACGACTACCACTTGTCACTTAAAAGCCAGTTCCTTAGAAAAATAGTAAGTAGCCCGCTGTCGGCCTCGATCAAGAGGCGCCTGGTGTTTGGCAAATGCCTTGAGCTTGGCCTCGTTAGGTTGCTGGCACCGGCTCTCCTGTTGCCTCTGATATTGCTTCTTCTATAAATATTTTTCTTCAGAATCTCTTACTCTTTGTTGGCTATAAGTCGAAGAATCACATGGCATGCCCTTGTCCGTCTAGTAAAAATATTTCTTCTTTTGACTTATTTAACTATGATGTATAAGGTCTCTCTACTCATCTTCTGAAAGGAGGAAATCAATTTTGATGTTATCTATGTTGATGATGTTGACAACTAAAAAGGGATTTAGTCCCACATTGGAAAATGTAATATGAAGAGGAGCTAGACTCCCTATAAGTAGTGGAGTAGCCAATCAATAAAATATAACAATTATTCTCTACATGGTATCAGAGCCATAACCACAAAAAAAAATATTTTCTCTTCCGACCCCCCCCCCCCCCCCCCTCTGCCGACCCTAACCCTAACCCTAACCTCCCTGCCGCCCACCCCCTGTCGACTACCCCCCCCCCCCCTTGCCTCCCTGCCGCCCACTCCCTGTCGACGACCCCCCTGCCGACGACCCCCTGCCGACCACCCCCCTGCCAACCCCCCCCCCAGCCCCGCCCGACGCCCCCCCTGCCGTTCCCCACCCCCTGCCGACCCCCACCCACACCTGCTGCTGACCCCCCCCCCCCTCCCCACGCCCACCCCCCACCCCCCCACCCCCCCGACGCCGACCCACCTGCTGCTGTAACCCCCCCATTTTTTCTCTTCAATAATAAAAAAAAAACCTAATTTGCGCGAGAGATTATGTGGACGGTTATTCGAAGACGGATGGATGTCAAATGCTTTATTTGCACCTTCTGTTCCTAGATTACGCCCTCCGGAACTACAAATGCTTTATTTGTTTTCCGTTCTCGATCTGCAAATTAGGATCTCCATGCGCGCGCCGGTGTTGGCCATTTAACCGCGCATTCGTAAGGTCTCTATTGAAGACTTTACATTAAGACGACGACGACGAAGCCGACGAAGACGACGACGACGACGAAGTCGACGAAGACGACGAAGTCGACGAAGACGACGAAGACGACGACGACGACTCACAGTTGAGGACGCCATGGATTCGATCAGTGGTAAACTGACAGCAGACGAGATGAAGGCCTTGGTTGATGATATTTTATCAAAGAAATTAACCGAGGCGACCCCACGTGTGATCCATACTGATGTGGATTCGTCACCCTACAAAATGGAAAAGTTGGACAAGCTGGAGACGAAGTTGGAAGGAACGTCCAATTACTTGAAATAGTCACGGCAGGCCATGCGGACGCTGAAGGGACGTGGCTTGGTTGGCTACGTCAATGGCCAAACCAAGGCGCCAGATGATCCCTCCTCAAAGGAGTTTGCTATTTGAAAAATTGTCAACAATCTTGTGGCTGGATGGTTGACGGCCTCCTCGACCGACCAGGTGTCGGGCAATGTCGAGGCGATGGAGGCTGCTGCTGATATCTGGCAGACTTTGAAGGATATGTACTCAGGCTCGGGCAATCCTATGCGGGTCTTCCAACTGCAGGATGAACTTGATAGGGTGGCCCAGGACGACCGCACCATCTTTGAGTATGCAGCACTGTTGAAGAAGTACTGGTCTGATCTGGATCACTATGATCCTCTTGGGATGGAAGATGCCCAGGTCGAACCAGCATTTGCGAAACATTTCCAAAAGTTCTTGGATTATATTTCGCGTCAATGGATGATGAAGTTCTTGAAGGGTCTTAACCCTGTGTTTGAGCATAGAAGGAATGTCCTCCTAGCACAGCCCATGCTTCCAACCTTAGAAGAAGCCATAGCTGTCATGGCACAAGAGGAGGCTCGCTTGAAGTTGATGCCCAACAAGGGCTCTTTCCGGGGGAGCAAGCCGCTGTTGACAAGTCTGCCCTTGCCGCCTTCAATCAGCCTCCCTCTGTGGCAGGTGTTTGCCACAACTGTGGTGACTCAGGGCATTACATCAGATTTTGTCCAAAACCCCTGTACAGTCAGTCAAGTAATCGTGGACGGGGCCGCGGCGGACGTCGTGGTGGTAGAGGCAGTTTTGCTGGTAGAAGGAGAAATTATTCTGGTGGACACAAAGCTAATCTGGCGGAGGAAGGGGACGACAATCACCTGGTAGAGTTAACCCCTCTTGAGAAGGAGTTCCTCGCAAAGTTACGCAGCACGAAGCTGGGTTCGGACGGCAGTCATGGGACGTCATCTACCTCGGGGGACCACATCACTTGCTTTGCCCAAACCAGCACGGGTATTCCTGCGCGTGCTCTTGCAGCAGCTGTCCACCAACCAGGTTAGATTATGGACTCTGGGACATCTCGCCATGTCACGGGGTCCCGCGGTGAGTTCCAGGACTATACTCACCTACCGATGTCGGAGAGCATTCAGACTGCTGATGGTAACTCCAGCCCTGTCATGGGTAAAGGCACTGTCGCATGCACCCCTTCTCTCACTCTCACCAATGTCTTACATGCTCCATCTTTTCCTGTCAATCTTCTTTCTATTAGTGCCATTATCCTTGATCTTAACTGTACTGTTTCCTTTGACATTCCTACGGTGACTTTTCAGGAGAAGGGGACAGGACGACGACTAGGGACTGGCACATGGCATAAGGGGCTGTGGTACTTGGACAGGACTGGACTGGACAAAGCTTTGGCATCTCTGGTAGCAGACACGCCACCGAAAGATTCACGGCGCAGTGTAGAAGATGAATTGCTACTCCACCACCAGCGTGTCGGTCATTCTTCTTTTAAAATTATTAGTCGAATGTATCCGTCCTTATACCAAAGGGCTAATACAGAGAAGTTATTTTGTCATGCTTGTGAGTTGGGTAAACATACCAGAAGCACGTATGTGAGTTCAGGTAGTAGAAGTTCGGCTGCTTTTGATATGATATATTCAGACGTATGGGGCCCTTGTCCTACAACCGGTATTAACGGTTTTCGATGGTTCGTCACTTTTATTGATTGTTATACTCGCGTGACATGGGTGTACCTTATGAAGAATAAAAGTGACGTCTTTGAGGCGTTTCGAGACTTTCATCACCGGATAGAAACTCAATATGGCACTAAAATTAAGTGCTTACGGTCTGACAATGGGACGGAGTATACCAATAGGAAGGTTGCTGAGTATTTATCCACTCATGGCATACTACACCAAACTTCCTGTGCCTATACACCGGCACAAAATGGTGTGGCCGAACGGAAGAACAGACACCTGCTGGAGGTCACACGGACGATAATGCTGGCTATGAATGTTCCGAAACACTTATGGGGGCAGGCGGTGTTAACGGCATCTTATCTCATCAACAGAATGCCATCTCAGGTATTGGACTGGAAGACACCGCTGGAGATGCTTACTGGTGCAACCACGTACACTGTTCCTCCGAAAGTATTTGGGTGTGTATGTTTTGTCCAAGATAATAGGCCAGGAGTTGGCAAACTGGATCCTAGAGCGGTTAAATGTGTCTTTGTCGGGTACACGGCAACTCAGAAAGGATACGCATGTTGGAGCCCAGTTGAACGGAAGATGTTTGTAAGCATGGACGTTACATTCAGAGAACTGGAACCATATTATGGTTCGGATGACGGTTCGGCGTTTGGTGACACACCTAACATAGAGGATGTTAGATGTGAGGGGGAGAAATTAAGCCCATCTGTGGTAGTCGGATCGGTCCCATGCCCGGTCGTAGAAAACTGGACGAAAGGGGAAGAAAGCAGTGACTCCGATACAGAAGATGAAGAAGATACATATGTTAAACAGGGGGAGCAGCAGACAATGGAAAAGAAACAGGGGGAGCAGCAGACAATGGAAAAGGAGCTCCAAGTCTACAGAAGGAGACAGCAGAAGTCCAGTACTGTGCCTGTACCGTGTCCCGTGCCCTCTGTACCAAGTCCTTCGTCTACTCCTGTTCCAACTCTTGAAGATGTTGCGCCCGCACAGAATCAATCTGATTCTGATGCGGATCTCTCTGACTCTGATGGTATGATCTCTCCACCACCTATTGCTCCCTTAAGGAGATCTTCTCGCATCAATGCGGGTAAGGCTCCTAGTCGTTTTGATGATTATGAACATGATATTGTCAACTACCTATCTTATTCTAACATTTCTTCGAAATATCGAGCCTTCCTTGCATCATTAGACTCTACTTTGTTGTCCAAAAGTTGGCAGGAAGCAAAGAAAGATCCAAGGTGGAAAGCTGCAATGATGGAAGAACTTGGGACACTGGAAAAAAATAAGACGTGGGAGCTGGTTCCATTACCCAAAGGGAAGAAAACTGTGGGATGCAAATGGGTGTACACAGTAAAGGAGACGTCAGAAGGAAAGGTGGAACGATACAAGACGAGGTTGGTTGCAAAGGGATACACACAATCATATGGCATTGACTATGATGAGACGTTTGCTCCAGTAGCAAAAATGAGTACCGTAAGAACTCTGGTCTCCATTGCAGCAAACTATGGGTGGAAGCTATACCAATTAGATGTGAAGAATGCCTTTCTCCATGGAGACCTACAAGAAGAAGTGTACATGGAACTCCCGCCAGGGTGCTATGCTACAGAATCAGACGGAGAAACGTCGCATGGAAAAGTGTGCAAACTAAAGAAGTCGCTATATGGACTCAAGCAATCTCCTCGAGCCTGGTTTGACAGATTCAGAAAAGCTGTTACAGGCATGGGATACCATCAAGCAAATGCAGATCATACGGTCTTTCTTCAGCATGCACGAGGCCACATCACTATACTTGCTGTATACGTGGATGATATAGTAATCACAGGTAATGATGAAGCCGAGATCGCTAAGCTGAAGTCAAAACTCGCAAAGGAGTTTGAAGTGAAGGATCTAGGAGCGATGAGGTACTTTCTAGGTATCGAGGTGTGTGAAGGCGAACAAGGAATTGTTCTCTCACAGAGAAAATAAACACTAGATCTGTTGAAGGAGACATGGATGCTGGGATGCAAAGCAGCAGTCACCCCAATTGACCAGAAGTGCAAGTTGGGAGCAGAAGCAGGAGAGCCAGTTGATCGTGAAAGATATCAACGACTTGTAGGAAGATTGATTTATCTGGGACACACTCGTCCTGATATCTCATTTGCGGTGAGTGTAGTAAGTCGCTACATGCATGATCCAAGAACGGGCCATATGGATGTAGTGTTTCAGATCTTGAGATATCTGAAAGGGACGCCGGGGAAAGGTCTATGGTTCAAGAAGAATGGATGTATAGAAGTTGAGGGATACTGCGATGCAGACTGGGCAAACTGCATAGACGATAGAAGGTCTACCACGGGATATTGTGTCTTTGTAGGAGAAAACTTGGTCTCATGGAGAAGCAAGAAACAGTCTGTGGTAGCACGGTATACAGCTGAAGCAGAATACAGAGCAATGGCTTTAGGAGTGTCGGAGTTGTTGTGGGTAAAAGCGTTACTGACAGAGTTGAAGCTGGACAAGGGAGCACCGTTACGTCTTCTGAGTGATAGTCAAGCTGCAATAAGTATAGCTAACAATCCAGTTCAGCACGACAGAATGAAGCACATCGAGATCGATCGATTCTTCATCAAAGAGAAGCTGGAACAAGGGATACTGAAGATTGATCACGTTCGCTCAGAAGAACAATTGGCAGACTGTCTGACTAAGGGTCTTAGTTCATTAAGTCTGACGATGCTATGTAACAAGATGGGAATGATTAATATCTATCGCCCATCTTGAGGGGGAGTGTTGAGAACTAATAAGGGATTTAGTCCCACATTGGAAAATGTAATACGAAGAGGAGCTAGACTCCCTATAAGTAGTGGAGTAGCAAATCAATAAAATATAACAATTATTCTCTACAGATGACAACACTTGATTTGTTTTGGATCTACTGTCTCAAAAGTTCAGAAGTTTTTTCAAAATATTTAGAATTTGCAGAAAGGGTTGAGACAGTTTTCTTGCAAAATTAAAGCTCTTTGGTCTCAGGATGAGAGTACACCTCCCACCAGTTCCGCAATTTCTGTATCTAACAAGTGACTCACTTCTATTTCTCCTACTCACATGTTAATCAATAGCATGACGTGCTGAGAGACGTTCAGTTTTGGACCGAAGCCATTATTACGAGTGTGGTTTTTAATCAATGGGATTCGTTGTTTTAATCAATTGGATTTGTCACTAGTGGTGTTTCCCGTACCAAAAACTCTATATTGTGCTCCTGACTACTCTCGTCTGTACATCTTTGGATGTACATGTTCATTCTTACTCCACTGGTAAAAAGGAAATAACTTATTCAACTATGCTATGCTTTGTTTTCCTGGGATACAATACACAATATAAAGGCCACAGTTAAGGTTCGCGGTATGAGTTTCAGACCCTTCTTATTAGCATGGTATCAGTAGTTTCGGCAGTCTCGATCAATTCGGATCGAAGTTTCAGGTTTCTTTTCTTAAAAGTCAAAAAAATAATTATAATTAAATATAAAAGAAAACTGGCAAAAATATTTGATACCTTTAGGCATAATTTTATGTATCTCTCCCTCTCTCTCTCTAGCTTTCTAAATGAAATAATACTCAACATTGATGAATCGTTCATCCGTGTTAGCCATTAGAAATTATTGTTTATTTACTTGTTTTTAGACAATATACATTCACAATAAATAATTTTCAACGGTCTCTTATTAAGATGGAAGAATGCTTTGATGTATGACTTCGACATCTGATAATGGTTACAATGTGTTAACGGGGAAGTCTTATCCATACACTGTGACATGTCATTCTTTGGTATGAACGAATCATTGTCAAATTTGTTGTTTTCTATACCTTTTCTTTTGCAAGGAAACGTTTGGAAGAGGTTGCAGGTTCGAGCCTTGAGAGAAGCATGTTAATTCCTATGTGGTGGCAAATTAACATGGTGCAGCCGGTTGGGTGTTGCAGGCCAGGCGGATCGGGTACTGCGATGTGGGTGCAGGCACGGGCTGGCGGGTCAGTTGCAGGAATGGGCCTTTGGGTCGGGTGCGGGCCTTCGGGCCAGGTTCGAGTTTTGAGAGAAGCATGTTAATTCCTATGTGGTGGAAAATTAACATGGTGCAGCCGGTTGGGTGTTGCAGGCCAGGCGGATCTGGTGTTGTGATGTGGGTGCAGGCACGGGCTGGCGGATCAGTTGCAGGAATGGGCCTTCGGGTCGGGTGCGGGCCTTCGGGCCGTGATGTGGCCTTCAGGCCGGGATGTTGCCTATGGACTGTGTTTGTAAGCCTTCGGACCGGGTTTGTAGACCTTTAGGCTGAGTTGTAGGCCTTTTATATATATATATATATATATATATATATTGAAAAAGGTAAATTTCATATAATCAATAAATCAAATACAACGAACACATTATCAGGTCCTAGTAGGCCTACTCATAACCGATACATCAAAATCAATATTATGTAATATCCCTACATGGGAGGTGGTGAGTCCCTCAAATATCTGTCTATTTCGCTCTCTCCACACGTGTCATACTGACGCAGCAAGTCTGATGCGAGATTCCATAAACAATGTGCTACCTCGGCTTCTTCTTGTCCTAATCCAAGCAATAATATCACCAATACCCCTAGAATCAGCACATCCGTCCAACCCTCTACTACTCTGCAACTGCCATAGGGACCAGGACATCGCACAATCAAAGACGTTTCGATTCATTCTGTTAATTGCATATAACACATCTTTGGGAATTAAGTTGAACTCCAAATCGAACAAGTCTATCCATGGTCAGAAGTCGTCCCATCAACAATCTGTTCATGCACAGTTGCATTTTTCGGGCCAATCCGCTGACCCATATGAAATCAAAATCCTCCAGTCTAGCATAAGACGTTCGTAGAAAATCATAGCACGATTTAAAATTGAACTCTCCAGATACAATGCCGGCTATAGGCGGCTGCCAAACCCATTTGTCCTCCAGTGCGTTGGGGTCTTAATCTCGACGAACCTGGCCGTGTATGCATAAGTTTTCGAGTATATATATATATATAAATATATATATATATATAAATATATATATATATAAATATATATATATATGCAGGTGACCTTTAGCCTAGTAGTTAAGAGAGATGCATGCGGCCCGAGTGGTCAGGAGTTTGAATCCCAATAGGAGCGATTCCAGAAACAATTTACCTGGTTCCAAAAAAATAAATATATATATTTATATTTATATATATATTTATATATAATGAGGTTTCAAAACTGCTCAAAAGTGAGCCGTCTAAGCCGTATGTATATCATGGCCTATTTTATTTTAAAAAAACAAATAAAATCATGTAAAATATTGTTGAAAAAAGTTTAAATTTGTTATATATATTCAACATGGGGAATCAAACTCAACCAAACAAGAAGAATACCTCCCACCTTAACCACATGAGTTAGAAGAGATATTTGACTATAATTAGATGATATTTTTATTATACGTGCAAAGCACGTGCATTTACTATGCTATATATATATATATAGCACCGGGGGGCCCTGGAACGGGAGGCTAGGGTTCGAATCCCCTCATGGCACTTGTGGCCAAGCCAAAGGAAGGACATAATATTTTTTTTTTTGGAATAAGGGTGAATTTATTCCTCGCATATAGCGGAAAAGGTATTACAATACATAATATCACAATATCACAACTTCCCAAGCCCCAAATTATAGTATTATGGGGCCATTACTGATACATCGAATTCTATGTTATGTAGATTCCAATAGGTGGGGTAGTCAAGCCCTCGAAAATACGTCTGTTCCGCTCCTTCCAGATGTGCCAAACGGACGCGGCAAGACGAACTCTGGCTCTTCTGGCCCACCCCGGATCCCGGCCTCTGTGATCTCGGATCCAGCTGAGAATGCTCCGGATGTCTCTATCCACCCCAACTCCTCTCAGCTGCGCGCACTGCTCAGTCCAAATGTGCCAGATCACCGGGCATACAAAGAAGAGATGCCCCATAGATTCATCCTCTTCATTACATAGCATACATTTGGCATCCGGGATCTGCATCCCAAACCTGAGGAGTCTGTCTCTCGTCATCAGTCTACCCAGTAGAAGTCGGTATGCACATAGTTGCATTTTTCGGGCAACCCCCTTGCCCCAAATGAAATCCACCTCCTCAGCCCGGTCGTGGTGGGTCCGAACCAAGTCATAGCAGCTACGAAAGCAGAATAGGCCTGACCCACCCCCCGTACCTGGGCCGAACCAGCTCCAGGAATCCTCATGCTAGCTAGCGTCAATAGTAATAAGGCGAATCTCCTCGGCAAGCTGAGCAGTATATGGATATCCTTCTGCCCTCCAAACTCCATCTCTGATGATCCGACTGCATGTGAGCCCCCTGCCCGCTTCTCTGTCCAGCTGTCCTCCCAATATCTCGAGCAAGAATATGGAACCCAACCAAGGGTCTAGCCAGAGGCCGGTAGTCGTCCCATCCTTCATGTTCCTGCAGATAGCGGTCTGAAGCACCGGTCGACACCTCAGAATGGCCTTAAACGTGACCGAGAAATTGTTGTCTATCCTGCAGGCCCAGAAGTTAGTCCTTTTTAGGTATCTGTTCGCCATCCATTCCGCCCAGAGCGACCCCCCCTTGATGAATCTCCAGGCCATCTTCACACAAGCTGCCTTCCTGACCGCATGAAGAGGCCTCAACCCCACTCCTCCTTCCTCCCGAGGCCGACAAAGCTGGTCCCAGGAGATCGCATGCATCCCTCCCCTCCAGATGAAGGCAGCACAGATGGCCTCCACTTTCCGAATAGTAGCCGTAGGGATCTGGATAGACTGCAGCCAGAACATCGTGATGCCCGCAATAACCGAACGCACCAACTCAATTCGTCCGCCAAATGAAAGACCCGCAGCTTGCCAGCCTTCCACTCTCCTCTGAGCAAAATCCACCTAGCTGTGACAATCCTGCTCTCTGGCATAGTTGACCGTCAGCGGGACCCCCAGGTATTTCACTGGAAGCTCGCCTCTGTCCACTCCCAAGGCGAAGGCTCTCTCCTCCTGCTGTGTACACCGGGAGCTGAAGTAGACTCTGCTTTTCTCCCTGTTTAACTGTAGCCCGGAAAGCCGCCCGAACTCCTCCATAATGTCAGAGACCGCTCTCATCCCCCGCAGGGAAGGCTGGAGTAGCACCAATAAATCGTCAGCATAGATCAATTGTGATACAACCGGACTCACCAACCGGAAAAAGGGAACGATCCTCTTGCTATGCACTGCCGTATCCATCATGCATGTAAAATACTCCATCACCAAGGTAAATAGATACGGGGAGAGGGGGTCCCCCTGCCTCAACCCCCTGTTGCTCCTGAAGTAGCCATGCGGCGTGCCCTGGATGAGGACTGAGAAAGTAGGAGAACAGATGCACTCCCTTACCCTCTCAACCCACCTCTCGTCGAACACCATGGCAAGCATCAAGTGACACAGGAAGTCCCTGTTGACCGTATCATAAGCTTTCCGGAGGTCAAGCTTCACACAAGCCTTCATCCCCCCAGGTTTGCTTAACTCCCTTACCATCTCATGAGCTAGCAGGCTGTGCTCCGCTATCGACCGGCCCTTGATGAACGCTGCTTGATTCTGGGACACCAATCCCTGCATAATCCCCTCCATACGCCTGCACATAAGATGAGTGATAATCTTGTAGAGAAAATTGCAGCAAGCAATGGGCCGAAAATCTGCAAGAGAGGTCGCTCCCTCCTTCTTAGGAACCAGTGTCAAGAATGTGTGGTTCATCTCCTTCAGAAGCCTGCCCTCCACAAAGAACTCCTGAACCGCCGCCAGAACCGGGGCCTTAAGCACACCCCAGTGTCGCTTAAAGAACCCTGAAGAGAAGCCATCAGGCCCGGGAGCTTTGTTGGGATTAGCCTTCATCACAATGTCTTCCACCTCCTCCATCCTCACAGGTGCCAAAAGCAGACTGTTCCCATGGCGGGACACCAGTCTCTTCGTGACAAGGGCTGGAAACGTGCTAGTGTAGTCCGTCTGCTGATATAAGTCAGCGTAAAATCTGACGGCCTCCTCCTGAATCTCCACCGGGTCCCCTACAAGACGTCCCTCAGCATTCAGAAGCCTGGGTATGCTGTTCCGGTGCTGACGGGTGCGGATCACATCGTAGAAGAATTTGGTGCAGCGGTCTCCATCTTTGAGCCGGGTACATTTGGCCATCTGTGCCGCACTAATCTCCTCCTGCAGTCTCATGATGTTGATCTCCTCAATCAGGATCTTCTCCTTAGCCGCCAGCTCCCCGTTCAAAATGTCAGCCTGGAGGGCCACCTGGGTGTCCCGGAGCTCGGCTTCCTTATCCGCCAGAGAAGTCTACGATCTCGTCTTCACCCACCCCCTGATGGCCCGCTTGAGCTGCTTGAGTTTGTGAACCATGCGGAACTGAGTCGTGCCTTCCCGGAAGTGCTGCATCTCTCCCGTAATCACCTCCTCATATCCAGCCGACAGATACCAGCTGTTGTTATACCGAAACGGCCTCGCCCTCAAAGTAGGTCTCTCACAGAGGCCAACCCGGATAGGGGAATGGTCGCTAGTACCCGCCGCAAGACCTTCCGCCACCGAGTTCGGAAAGCACCGGAACCACCCACTATTGCCCAAGGCCCGATCCAACTGACAAGCAATCCGATTATGAGTAGCCTTGTTGTGCCAGGTCCAAATATGTCCAGCTCGCTCCAGCCCTCGCATCCCTGACATAAGCAGACACCTCTGAAAGTCATATAAGATCGAGTCCGGATCAGGTCGACCGCCCACCTTCTCTTGACGAAGCAGCATAGCATTGAAGTCCCCCATGATGAGCAGAAGGAGATGCATGTTGTCCGCCATAAGACTCAGGTGCACAATGTCCTCCCACAAAGCCTCCCGGAGTCTCCGGTCATTGTGCCCATATACAGCTCCCAGGATGAAACGGAACCCACCTTTGTTCTCGAAAGTAACGCCGATGAGTTATTCTGATTTATGGATCTGCACCCCCTCCCAGCTACCTTTGTTCCACCTCACCCAGATCCTCGCCATACCGCAAGATCTAAGTTGTGAATATGATCCCAGTTTGCTGGAGTCCTACGCGAGAGCATAGCGGCCCCTCTAATCTTCGTCTCCAGCAGGACAGCAATGTCACACGACTCTCTCCTCAGAACTCCTCCAATCTCCCTCCATCGTCCAATGGAACACCCCCCCTAATGTTCCATGCTATGACCGACATCTAAATAATAGATGAGGGGTCCCCCTGGAACTCGTCTGGATCGACACTCGAGGGAAGTGTCTCATCCGCCTGATCAATGACCGCATCTACCATGGAGGAAGGAGCAAGATGGGCCTGAATCCTGCTAAGAGTAAGTGCCCAGTCAGGATTGTCTTCAGTCTGGTCATCCATATCCCTCGCCTGAGGGATATCCTCCCGTGTGGCCGGAGCGTGTCTTTTCCTGCTGCTGTATATCATGATCGCCGGGGAGGCCTCCATCACCATCTGACCACTACCAGCCGCGCTCATACCCCTGGTCACGATGGACCTCTGTGGCCTGAACGGGACCAGTGCACCTTGCGTGCTCTCCTGTCTCTGCGGTGAACCTGACTCCAGCCTCCTATCGTCCTCCATCACTGTGTCCTCCTCCATATGTCTGTCTGGCTCCGTCTCCCCAGGCAAGTGACTGGGGGCCGTCTCCTTCCCAGGTGCCTCCGTCTGAACCGCCTGTGGCCTGGCAGTCTCCTTCCCCTTGTATTTGCACACACTGGTAGTGTGCCCAATGCACTCGCAGGAAGAACACATGGGAGGGACCCAGTCATACTCCACCGCCGGTGTCAGAACCTCCCCAGACGGTACCTGATACTCAAGCATACTCGGTAGCTCCGAGCCCGCCTTGATCTCCACGAAAACCCTGGCATACATCAGTCTGGTACGAAAAGTAGTGGCCTCGTCTGCTTTGATCGGCTTCCCCACAAGGCTGGCAAGTCTCATGAGAAGCGGGATGCTCCAATACTGAACTGGGAACTCAGGAAATCTGACCCAGATGGGGATAGCGTTCAGCACCTCCTTCTCACACCTCAGCTCCGGCGTCCACTCCTTCAATATGATGAGTCTCCCATCAAATGACCAAGGCCCTCCCTGCAGGATCCTGGACACATCCTCCGCTAATCCAAATTTGACATAATAGAACCCGTTCTTCCGAGAAAAAAATTCCATGCTACCTTTGGGTCTCCAGACACGCTCCGCATAACCCCGAATTTGGCCATAAAACGGCTTGTTCCCTAACACATACAGCAGCAGGGTGTTCTTCCAGAATTCTGAGACCACCGCTATTTCTTCGACGGAAAAATACGCCCGAAGCCCTCCTCCAGCCGACATCGGTGGGACAAACTCCATCGACATCGGGCTTTTCGTAACCACAGGCGTGCAGACCTCCTTCCATGACCGAGGCCTCTGCTCCTCAACGAGCGGCCTGGTCAGGGGGTTCACAGGAACCGGGCCTGTCCTGCCGGTATCAGTAGCAATACCCTTAGCCTTCTCGGCCGCCGTCGCCTTTGGCCTCCAACCCGAAACAGAGCGCACCGTACCTCCCCCACGACGACGGGGATCCACTGTGCCAATCGAAGATCGATTTCGATGATTTCCTGGCCCCGCCCGCCCCGAAGCTTGGGTTTGGGCCCCTCGCCGCCCTCCAGTCCGTCGTCTCGTCACCGTCTGCCAGCCTTCATCACCAGTGTTGTCCCCCCTGCACCCGCCCGTCCCCCGACCCCTCCCCGCCTGGGGGGGTCCCGCCGCCGCCTCCGTCCGACCCCTCCCCGCCTGGAGGGGTCCCGCTGCCGCCCGACCCCCCCCCCCCTCCGATCAGGGGGTCCCCTTTCCGCTGTTGCCGCCCGACCCCCCCCCCTCCGATCGGGGGGGGGTCCCGTTGCCGCTGCCGCCGCCCTTTCCTCCAACCCGCCGAACCCCCCCCCCCCCCCCCCCCCTCCCGCAAGCGGATCGGGGGGACGGGGGAGAGGCGTGTTGGCCGCCATAGAGGAAACCCTAGCAGAGCTCATCTTTTTGAAGGACATATATATATATATATATATATATATATATATATATATATATATATATATATATATATAGTGAGAGAGACAGAGGGAGAGAGGGGGTGGGGGGGGGGGGAGGGGATGTCCTATCTCTATTCTGTCATGTTCTTGTTTGCTTACTAACACTCGAACTTCCCCTACATTGCTGGAGTTTATTACGAAACAGAATTGTGAGGCTAGAAAACGACCATCATATCCCTCCTGGTATTGCCAATCTAGTGCATCTCATCAACAGTTGGCCAGGCATTCCATGCTAGTTTATATAGTCAACCACTTGTCTGTGTTCCCCACATTACTCATTATTGGGTACTCCTATGTAATCTTCGTTATCTTCGAGGCACTATCACACGATCACTTCTGTACATCCTCATTATTGTGTTTCCATGCTTACGAGTTACGACACGAATGGGTTGGTGATGACTCTAATAGAAAGTCTACTACTAGTTTTTGTATGTTTCTTGGTGACTCTCTCGTCTCTTAGAAATCCTAGAAACAAGAACATTGTCTATCAGTCCAGTGCAGACATCGAGTCTCGCTACATGGCTGTCACAATAGCCGAGATTACTTGGTTACCTCTAATATGGGTGTATCTATCTTTGCGATCACTTCTACACTGTAACAACACTAGCAGAGTCCAGATAGCCTACGATCATGTGTTCCACGAGTACACCAAACACATAAATTGACTACTACTTCGTGCACCATTATTATGTCTCCTAGATGATCTCCCTCCCTTTGTCCCTTCCACTCCGCCTCCCTCCCGAGATTCTAGCATCGTCATCTAAGATGATTCACCTCTTCTCGAGCTCAAACTAAAGCTTTTCCTTTGGTTCAAACTTCCTCTTCATGAGAATCTTTACAACATGTCACTCGCCCTATTGAAGTTTTATGGGTTCCTTATTGTGCATCTAACACAGTGTCATGTTGGAGCATAAGAATTTCCAAACCTACAACCTAAACTATTTTTTTTGTATTGAAAATGATTGATGCAACTTGCACATCAAAGGTGGCAGCCAAACCTAAGTCAAACACCTAAAAAGTTAGTTACTTCTCAACATGCACTTATTGTGATCATTATAAAGCTTGAACATTATGCAATTTTTAAATATTCAAATGTTCTAAAAAACATAATTTTTTGCAAAAGAAGAGAAACAAAATAACTAACACACCTGATGTCGGAAAACAACATAGGATAACCCGAAGAAGACAACTATAAAAGGGAGAAGGATAGGCGTCACCACTGCATAAACAAGCCCAAGCAAGAAGTACAATTGTATTCTTGGCTCAGATGTACCAAATTCTAGGCTCCCAGGATCCATAGCTTGTTCTCTATCTTGGTCAGTTTTCACTAAAAATGTATTCTTTAAATGGAAGACAATCAAGGGTTTTAATCGAAGGATTTCAGCAGCAACACCAGCCCACCCATCAACCATTATGTAAGTGATGAAAAAAGTAGCTTTCATGGGAATGGACACGCCAACTGTTTTTGGAATCCTGCAAAGAGTTAAAACCTTCACTATCAATTTTTTTTCAGGCATAAATTCTATACAGAGTAATATGATTATACGCGTTTATCTTATATATGCCAATAAGTGGAAGTAATGTTAGGATTTGGCTCATATTATTAATCCTAATAATAATAGAATTGGAGCAAAGTTCTACTCCTACCTAGTCAATGAGTTTTTTTAATGTCATGTCCATTTAGGATTAGATTTCTATGTATAGAAACACGATATGCAATGTAAAGGGGCCTAGGGTTTCTTGTGTGAGAGATTAATTGTGCTAAAAAGAAAAGTGTTGGGTAGCTACCAAATTGTTGAGAGAAAGAAAGAAGAAATAGAGATTGAAGAAAAGAAATAGAGATTGAAGAAGAGAGAAATTGGGTTTCACATATCTTCTCGGGTGTAATATCTAAAAATTTCTTGGGTTCTCTTTGTGTATTTTATCTTGTAAAACCTTGCAACCTTACTTAGTAATGATCTCGCTCTCCAGGTGATTTTTATTGTCAATTATTATCTGTGTTTGGTGTGGACGTGTGTCAGTTCGTCGTGGACGCTCCTCTTAGGAAATTATTTCTGCTTTTATTCCTAACAAGTGTGCATATCACCACGTTGGATTATATCCATTATCCAACTCAACAAACATCTAGCAACCTCTAGCTTACAATCTTCAAACATTAGTCTCGATTTCAAGAACCACCCTCCTCCTTGGAGAACCAGTCGCCTAGTCGCAAATCGACTCCGAACTCGAGTCCGGCTTGAATTCGTACTTCATCTATGCTACACCATCCACGCTAGAGTATTCTAAAATAACCGTCATCGCATCTGGATCAAATCTGACTCGCTATTCTCAACGCATGGAAGCTTGACCATCTGCAAACGAACCATCCCAGATATCTAATCCTATCACCGCAGAAATCATAGGAGAACCACCTCGAATAGTGACTCCTACCAGCCGATAAATATTACCGGACTTCTCTTCCTTTATGAGTACGGTGCAACCACGTATCACCCTTAGAACTCCACCTATCGCTGAAAAACCACAGCCCAAAGAGTCTAACGTGCATAACAATATGAGATTATTGTGCATCTTCGGAACATACAATACCCCACCAAGTCAGCACACTACGCCATCATGCATCTTAATATCTACTGTCTCATCACGACAAGCTCACAAACCGAGTTATCACCCAAATGAATAATACCATTCTTCTTCTCCAACGAAGCAAAACAAGACATCTGAACAAATATATAACGAACTTCCAAAATCCAATATCCAGTAGTGAGTAGCTTTCTTACCCTTCCTTATCCTGGGAGATCGTAAGCAGATCGTCATAAGTGTCATCACGCCTTTGCGCTACTGTTGTCGCATCTTCATGATCATTTTTCTTCTTCGCATGCTGCGGACAATTTCTTCTGATGTGGAAAAGTTTCTTGTAATAATATGCACTGCCCTTCTTCCTTTATGTCGATCGAGATCGTGCCGCTCCCGATCCCCCATCAAGACTTCTTCCTCTTATGTCAGCCACTACCACCAATTATTCACCCTCAAAAGCAGAATTTTTCAACAATTGATTAGATAAAAATGATGTAGTGACTTCCTCCAGCTTTACTGTATCCTTCCATATAGAAACGTAGTCACTATATGCTCGTACAAAGAGAAAAGCGAGGTAAGAAGCAATATGGCCTTGTCTTCTTCCTCCACTTTTGCACCAACGGTGTGAAGTCGGTTCAAAAATTTGTTGAACACATTCAAGTGTTCAAGTAGATTTTCACCTTCCTTCATTCTCAAGCCATATAATTGTTATTTTAGGTAGAGCCTTGTCGCGACAAACTTTGACATGTACAACCTCTCCAGCTTTTCTCAAAGTTTGTTTGTGATGTTGAATAGAACATTGTAGGCTAAACACATCCTGATGGAACTAGTAGCCTTCATCTCCATGTCCTCCCACTCGTCATCCTTCATTGTCTTTGGCTTCTTGTATTTCCCCAACAAGACTTTTTAAAGTTCTTGTTTACCAAAGGTCCTGCCACAATCTGAAGTTTCTTTTGCCGTTTAACTTCTCCACCTCAAATCGTCCAAGCTTTATCGTAGACTTTCGTCGCCATTACCGTTCTTCTGAATCTTCAACCGAGCTCTAAAACCACTTGTTGGGAACCCAGTGTGACCCGAACCGGAATTGACCCATGAGATGTGATATTGGACTATGCTCATATACCTTAAAAAAGAATTTTCATCGTTGGGAATGCCAATACGATGGGTGCAACCAATATATATCTTTGCTTCCTCCACGACTTTGCTTTCATCGTTGGGAATGCCAATACAAAGTCCTCAAATCACCTATTTGAGGAATTTTTCTCTCCATCCCATCCTCAAATTAAGGAAAAATTCCAGTGAGGAGAGAATTTTGAGGGAGAGAAAATTCTCAAATTTGTGGATCCACTATTTATGCCTATTTTGTCCTTCAAATTATGACTAATTTCTAACGTCCTTACATATAATAAACATTAAACTTAATTAACTTACTATAACTTTTAATTTATAAATATAATTAATATAACAATTACGCCATTAAAAAGTTCTTGTTGAGATCTTCCAATAGTCTAATATTGACTATATTGTTATTAGTATTAATTTTTTTGTTTATTAGATTCATTTGATCAACAAAGTAACATTTATTTCATTTTGTAAACTACTTATGTCTTAAACTAATATTTAGTACAATTAACACTTAAATAATTTGACAAAAATTAATAGAATAACAGTACATTTTTTAAGATTAAAATACATTAACTTAAAATAAGATAAACAAGTACATAGAAATTTAAAATAACACCACCACCAACAATATTAAATTAAAAAAAGCCTAAACGTTATATCAATATTAAAATTAAAATTAAAACCGTCTAAACACTTTTAGTACGTTAGTAAATCATCTCCATTTCCACTGTATCCTCCTTGAAACGGACCAAATGTACTAAAATTAGTAAGTATTTCAGTCATCAGATGACCCACCTATATAATAAATATCCTAATGTATTAAAATTACCATGAGAAATGTGAGCACGTGATTGCCGATAATGATCATCACGAGCCATTTTTCCATAATTTTATTTTTCATGGATTCCCAATATTTACATTCATTTGGATTTTTCAAGGAATCCAAATCTAACATCATAACTTTTCAATGTGTGCGTAAACCTCGAGATTAGTAGGGTTTTAGGGCAAAAACTAATTTGTTGCAAAAATGTGCCACGAAAATGTCACAGTCTGGCGAGTTGGACTTCTCCAACTAATTTCACGAACTTGGGATCCTCCACAGAATTTCAAAGAACTTTGTTTCTCCGTAGAAAATTATATGTATAAAAAATGTAAAATAATATAGCATATATGATTATATTAAAATAAATGTAAAAAATAAATTATATAGAAATAAATAATTATCGTTCATTATTTGAGGACATGGGTTGTAGATGTAAAATTTTGAGGATTGAATAATATAGGAATATTCTTTTTTGAGTCCTCAAATTGAGGATGGTTTGGAGATGGCCTAAAGTATCTCCCAAAAAAAAATCAAACCTGGAACCATATGGATTCGTCAAAATCTGATCAAAACTTTGATCCCAAACCGACATCAGTCACGATCCGAATCCTGAGGTTTTTCCTGCCGGATTTCCGGTTTGAATTCTATAGAAAAACCTGTCACGCCCCGCTCCCGTAGGAGCGATCGTCCTCCATAAGGCGTGATGTCGCACGAGCTAGGTTGCGCTCGTGCAAGGCGGGTTCCATAACGGCCGATTTCAGCGGCTGCGACGGAGTCGTCGCACAGAAGTCCCAAGCAGAGACATTGAATAATAGCAGCGGAATTTGAAACAAAACATAAGTCATTGCAAAACACTCTTTTATTAATATTGAAACAAAGGTTACAATGGGACACAAGGCCAAGATTACAAGTCTCTCAAGCTCACTCAAGCTCACATTACAAGTCACTCAGCTCTCTCTCATCTCTCAATACATGTCTTGAACCAGCGGATGCTTTCGAAGGCGACGTCCATACATTATGTGCTGTATAAGTCTTGACTCTATGCGGCCGCACGCTTCGAATCGCCAAGGAACTCTATGCCTCGAGACGCATCCAAGCGAGCTCCGCGCCACGAGCTTCTACCTGTACCTGCACATGGAAACTATGTGGGTGTCAGTACTCAACTGTACTGGTGGAATGAGCTCCTCGTCCACCCATGCAAAACCAATACGTTTGATTTACTTTGTGCAAGATAGTCCCTTCTTATCAATTGCCTTTCTAGTCTTGCCTTAGGATCAGTTTTATGACCGACGCCTTACCTATTTTGTGTCTTTAGACCAGCCCGTGCTTGCAACATCAACGTTAACCTATCAAGTCGTGTTTGCCCTACGGCCATAATCAGAGACGCAACTAGGCGATGAGGCTCCATTTCCGTGTGACCGTACTACAAATCCATCGTGTCGTGCCTCGCACTCAGGGTGACTAAACCATATCGCCGTCTCGTGGCCCTTTCTACTTCAATCACCAACTAACCCAAATAAGGACTTGTGGACTAAATGTCACTAGACCGACTTTGCCTTGCAGCATCTCCTGACTTAAACTCAAGACAACTCAATCATAACTATGCAACTTATATGCCGACAGCATAAAACTCGACGCCACATCTCGTGCCGAAGCACGTCGCCTACGTTGCCACCAAATCTTAGGCCCAACATTGTGTTCCAATCATACACACATTCAACTAGACTAAATCCAAAGGCACACACACGGATTTGTCGCCCGTGCCGACCCACACATATGAACTTTAGTCACTAGCATCACAAGCTATACCTGGACGAGACGTATAGCTTTGTTATTCGAGATACCATTCAGCGCAAGGTAGCGATCCCCGCTGAAAGTCCCCGACTAACCTGAGCGGGAGCGTACTCCCAGCTCGGCTATACCCTGTTTCCTCCTAGGCCGAGTCGGTCCCATGGCCCAGGGTTGCCGCTCGAGGAAAGCTTCGCCCTTGTCGACAAGTTGTCCAATGACCAAGCAAAACTCGACATAAACTGACGTCTCACACAGCCATTCCTCTTCCAATGTTACCATCTCTTTCAAACCAAGTTCAAGACTTCTATCCTTGAGACCCCTCGACGGCCCACGGTCGCGAGCATTCTTTCCTTGTTACCCTACCATTTTGTTCAACTCATGAACGCCTATTTGATAGTCCTTTCTCAAAACTCACTTTGAATCAATTATGGTCCTTGCCTTAAACACTAGGTCTGTGCATCGTGCCTTAAGCCAATCGTGCTCTACGCGACACTCCTGTCCGAGTCGACGGGCCTTGAGATCGTGGGACTACTTAACTTTGACAAATCGCGAAAGAGCAGGACAGTACTTGTAATGTCTTAGGTCGACCGGCATAACTTGCCTAACTTAACTTCGCAACAACTTGACGAACAAAGGCTGCGTCAAGCTTTGCCTTAATGGGTCGTGCCGTGCACGCATTCGACTTGAACGACCAAGTCACTTGGGTGCCTAGACTTAGGTCACAAGCCGCTCAACGCAACTTAACTCATGGGCAAGCCAAGGCTATGCCAAGCCTTGGACGATGGGGCCGTGCATGCTTTATGAAACATTTATGCGGGCGACGCCTATGACTTAGGCTACGATCATAACTTCGCCTACTAAACCAACTTTCCTTCTCCCAAGCCACGAGACGAAGGACCGAGTGTCATTTTCAAAGCACGCCATGCATCAACTCTAAGCCGACCGTTGGACCTTTCCATATTATAACTCAATTCGACCCGTCGGGATTATTCTCTTTAGCTATGTGGATTCGTCACTTTTATTATCAAGCCTACTTGTGCAAGTTGAAAACATGCGATTTATTATGTGAAGGCTAAGATGAGGCAAGTTCACCGAAACTACCCCACCTGTGCGAGCGGTCGCCTCGACCGAGCGATGTCTTCGAGCAGCCGTTGTAAGGCTAAGTCCGAACGCCGTCGGCGTTCCTATTTCTCCGATTGACTGAGCGGAACGGGACACTACATCATACACCACTCAGAAAAAGTTTCGTCCTCGAAACTAACTGAGTACACTTACTCATCAACTTATCACTCGAATGTTCAATGACTCTCGCGCACATTTTCTCTATGTATTTCTCAAATCCGAGCCACGCTCGTGCTACCCTCAATTCGTTCTTCAAAACTCACGATCTCAAAATCCTCGACACTTCCCCGTTCCTCAAGTCTTACTTGATTCAACGTATCACTTAGTTGGATCATGCACATATTTTAGGCGTCCCCAAAATACACGCATTTCAACCAAGTCTCGTGATAGCGAATCCCGCCATCACCACTCGAGTCGGATCGTGCACATATTCAAGCGTCCCTGATATATATGCATGTCAACCGATACTCGCGAGTGGTGCCTCCACAAATCCTACCATTTCGCACTCGGACGTCTGCCTAACCGCTAGGCTATGTCTTTCCGTCAGTATCGGAATCATAGTTCCCAAACAACAATATCAACACTGACCCCATCCTAAGGTCAAACCAAATTGATAGTACGGGATTTTCTACCCAAGCTCGTATTACTCCGATTCTAAACATCGAGCATCGATTTCCTACACACATTCCAACATTCGTCGCACGGGGTCCGAGTCATTCAGCAAAGCCATCCTACGATAACTCACGTTTCCACCAGCTCCTTGACATATCAATATCACTTCGTTCATCAAGCCATTTCGCATAGTCTATTTCATCGAACACGTTCGACATAATACGCATATCAATCCTTCCAAGTCAAGCACGCTACGACACAATTCATCGCTAAACCATAATTCACATTTCATATTTCCTAAGTCATCTATTCCAGTTCACGAAATCGATCACAAGGTCATCTGACTTAACAATACGTTGCGCCCCGATCTCACGCGAGTCAGATTATCCACGGTGGACATGAATCACCATGCACGCTCCCGCGGGATAATCATCCTCATCGGGACGTAACTCTTGTTCGAGTCTAGACTAATTCATTCTCGATGCGCGGATTGGACCTACTCAATCCTCAAGTTTATTTCATTCATCAATTGCAAGTCCTACAAATCCTCGAATTCACCTTCGCATCAAGCCAACAAGTCGAGACAATCAGAGTTGCCGCATCCTGATTTTTCGAGTTCGATCATTCCCGCGACATGAATCACCATGTCAGCGCTCACGCGGAACGATCGCCCCAAATCTGACGCAACGCATGTGCGAGGCTAGAGTTGCACTCGCGCAAGACAAAATCGTCGACGTTGTGGCTATCAACGTAACCATCAAGACACGATCATTTTCATTCAACATTCATCTCAATCAAAATCCTAAGTATAGCATCCAACCGAACAATAACATTTGCACGATCGTTATTCGCCGAGTCAGAGTACCCCCGAGTTATCGCATATCGATCTTTGATACGCCTCAATACCATCGACGATATGCGTAACTTGACGATCTTCTTTTGCAACCAATCTCGAATCGTGCGAATGATGCTATCATCCGACTGGATATCTCCTCGACATTCAAGTTCAAGTTCAATCATTATCCCTCGAATCGTTCACAACATCAATTTCCTCAAACCCAAATTCACGTATCATTCATCTGTCCATCTTAAGTCATCGACCAACGTATTTCCTCAATTCGCATCATTCCTTGCTAACTCAAATCATCGAGCAACGTTCAATCCAATCCTTAGAGTCATCGCGTAACTTCAAAATTCAACTTTTCATGCACGCTATCTATCTGTCGTGCTAACTTTTCATATACGATCCGTATCAATTTCTTCGATCGAGTCATCTGTTCGCTACACCTTAACTTTTTCCTCGATTCGATTTCATCTACTCGCTCATTTTTGCGTTTCATACTTGCGTGATCCTCAATCCCGTGCACGCTCCGTGCACGTCAATTTCTAGGTTGTTCGAATCACTCGCCACAATCTTGAAGACTACACTTTGCTCAATCATATTCAATATAAGGCTTTGCATACACGCGATGCTTCCTGATAGACTCATCGATACCCTGCATCCTCAATCGATCGATCGACATCCCTGAGGCTATCGCATACACCACTCAGGGATGAAGTCATTCAACAAATCATCAAAACTATCATTCGAATCAAAATCGACTTCTTCGACTCCCGTTCGAACCATTCCTCTAATTTCCAAGCATGCTCATCTATAACGCACCGACGATATCGTCGCTCGATAGCATCCCGATCGATAGTCATCCTACTTACTCAACCAAGTCTAACCCATCTCGTGCTTGAAACATTACGAATCCCGCACTCGACTTTTCTAAGGTCGACGCAACTTTGGTGTATATGCCCAGCCCGACTCAGCCAACCGTGCTTACGCGAACCATCCTTTTTATTTTGTTGTCAAAAACTGTTCTCCTATATTTTGCAAAATAGTTAGACTTATTGTATGGACATCCCGTGGGACATTTGAGAGAGAGCGCACCAACGATATCAACTTTACGGAAGCAACAATTCAGCGTTTGCGGAAACAACGGAGTTAAAGAATTCAATCGATAGTCCAAGGACGTAAAGCCGTGCTCTGATACCATTATGTCACGTCCCGCTCCCGTAGGAGCGATCGTCCTCGCTAAGGCGTGATGCCGCACGAGCCTAGGTTGCGCTCGTGCAAGGCGGATTCCATAACGGCCGATTTCAGCGGCTGCGACGGAGTCGTCGCACAGAAGTCCCAAGCAGAGACATTGAATAATAGCAGCAGAATTTGAAGCAAAACACAAGTGATTGCAAAACACTCTTTTAATGATATTGAAACAAAGGTTACAATGGGACGCAAGGCCAAAATTACAAGTCTCTCAAGCTCACTCAAGCTCACATTACAAGTCACTTAGCTCTCTCTCATCTCTCAATACATGTCTTGAACCAGCGGATGCTTTGGAATGCGACGTCCATACATTATGTGTTGTATAAGTCTTGACTCCATGCGGCCGCACGCTTCGAATTGCCAAGGAACTCCATGCCTCGAGACGCATCCAAGCGAGCTCCGCGCCACGAGCTTATACCTGTGCCTGCACATGGAAACTATGTGGGTGTCAGTACTCAACTGTACTGGTGGAATGAGCTCCTCGCCCACCCATGCAAAACCAACACGTTTGATTTACTTTGTGCAACATAGTTCCTTCTTATCAATTGTCTTTCTAGTCTTGCCTTAGGATCAGTTTTATGACCGACGCCTTGCCTATTTTGTGTCTTTAGACCATCCCGTGCTTGCAACATCAACGTTAACCTATCAAGTCGTGTTTGCCTTACGGCCATAATCAGAGACGCAACTACACGATGAGGCTCCATTTCCGTCTGACCGTACTACAAATCCATCATGTCGTGCCTCGCACTCAGGGTGACTAAACCATATCGCCGCCTCGTGGCCCTTTCTACTTCAATCACCAACTGACCCAAATCAGGACTTGTGGACTAAATGTCACTCGACCGACTTTGCCTTGCGGCATCTCCTGACTTAAACTCAAGACAACTCAATCATAACTATGCAACTTATATGCTGATAACATAAAACTCGACGCCACATCACGTGCCGAAGCACGTCGCCTACGTTGCCACCAAATCTTAGGCCCAACATTGTGTTCCAATTATACACACATTCAACTAGACTAAATCCAAAGGCACACACGCGGATTTGCCGCCCGTGCCGACCCACCTATATGAACTTTAGTCACTAGCATCACAAGCTATACCTGTAGTGTCCCGTCCCGCTCAGTCAATCGGAGGAATCGAAACGCCGACGGCGTTCGGACTTAGCCTTGCAACGGCTGCTCGAAGACATCGCTCGGTCGAGGCGACCGCTCGCTCAGGTTGGGTAGTTTCGGTGAACTCGCCTCATTTTTGCCTTCACATAATAAATCGCATGTTTTCAACTTGCACAAGTAGGCTTGATAATAAAAGAGACGAATCCACATAGCTAAAGGGAGTAATCCCGAAGGGTTAAATTGAGTTAGAATATGGAAAGATCCAACGGTTGGCTTAAAGTTGGTGCACGACGTGCTTTGAAAATGACACTCGGTCCTTCATCCTGTGGCTTGGGAGAAGGAAAAAGTTGGTCTTTGACACAAACTGTGAATTACCCTAAGTCATAGGCGTCGCCCGCATAAATGTTCGATAAAGCATGCACGCTTCCACGAAGCAAGGCTTTACATAGCCTTTTCTCGTCCCTTGGGTTAAGTTGTAGGCTTGGTTTAGTTAGGCAAAGGGATGGTGGTCAACCTAAGACATTCCAAGCACGGTCCTATGAGTTCTACGGCTAAGTATAGCCACGAAGTCCTACGGTTTCAAAGCTAGTCGTATGGAGTATGAGTTGGGCGCTAGTGTCGCGTAGAGCACGATGGGCCTAAGGCATGATGCACGGACTTAGTGTTTAAGGCATGAACCACGGTTGATTTAATGAGTTTTTGGAGAAAGGACTATCGAATAGGCATTGAGTTGAATGAAATGATATAGTAACATGGAAAGAATGCTCGCGACCGTGGGTCGTCGAGGGGTCCTTGAGGGGTCTCAAAGATAGAAGACTTGAACTTGGTTTTGGAAAGAGATGATAACACTGAAAGTACAATGACTGTGTAAGACGTCAGTTTGAGTGAAGGGTCTTGCATGGTCATTGGACAACTTGTCGACAAGGTAGAGTTTCCCCGTAACGGCAACCCAGGGCCATGGGACCGTTTCGGGCAAAAGGAAACACGGTGATAGCTATGCTGACTCGATAGCACCGGGTTAGTCGGGGACTTCCCGGGGGCTAGCTACCTTGCGCTGGAAGGGTCCCGGCCAACCGCAAGCTATGTGTCCAAGATAGCTTGTCATGCTAGTGACCTCATATAGATGAGTCGGCACGGGCGGCAATCCGCAAGTGTGCCTTTGGATTGAGTCGAGTATTGAGTACACTATATCAAGGAGTCGAGTTGAATGCGTGTGTATAGTTTGAATACAATGTTGGGCCTAAGATTTGGCTGCAACGAAGACACCGTGCTTCGGCACGAGATATGGCGTCGAGTCCTATGTTGTCGGCATATAAGTTGCATAGTTATGGTTTGAGTTGTCATGAGTTTAAGTCAGGAGATGCCGCAAGGCAAACTTGGTCGAGTGACACTTAGTTCACAAAGTTGGATGGGTCAGTTGATGATTTAGTAGCAAAGGGCCGCGAGGCGGCAAGGGACACGAGACGGCGATATGATCGAATCTCATTGAGTTGCTAGGCACGGCCTCAACAAGGGTTTGTAGCACGGTCACACGGAAATGGAGATTCATCGCGTAGTTGCGTCTCTGATTTTGGCCGAAAGGCAAGCACGACTTGATAGGTTAACGTTATCGGCACGAGAAGGGTTTGGAGGCAAGGTATGAGTTAACATTTGTTATTGCAATCACGAGATGGTCTAGAGACATAGAATAGGCCAAGGCGTCGGTCCTAAAATAATCCTAAGGCTAGACTAGAAAGACAATTGATAAGAAGGGACTATGTTGCACGAAGTAAATCAAACATGTTGGTTTTGTATGGGTGGGCAGGAGCTCATTCCACCAGTACAGTTGAGCACTGACACCCACATAGTTTTCATGTACAGGCACAGGTAGAAGCTCATGGCGCGGAGCTTGCTTGGATGCGTCGAGGCACGGAGTTCCTTGGCGATTCGAAGCGTGCGGCCGCATGGAGTCAAGACTTATACGGGACATAATGTATGGACGTCGCCTTCCGAAGCTTCCGCTGGTTCAGACTGGTAATTGAGAGATGAGAGAGAGCTGAGTGACTTGTAATGTGAGAAGAGTGAGCTTGAGAGACTTGTAATCTTGGCCTTGCACCCATTGAAATCTTTGTTTCAATATCAATAAAAGAGTGTTTTGAAATGACTTGTGTTTTGCTTCAAATTCCGCTGCTATTATTCAATGTCTCTGCTCGGGACTTCTGTGCGACGACCCCGTCGCAGCCGCTGAAATCGGCCATTATGGAACCCGCCTTGCATGAGCGCAACCTAGGCTCGTGCGGCATCACGCCTTAGCGAGGACGATCGCTCCTACGGGAGCGGGGCGTGATATAATGGTATCAGAGCACGGCTTTACGTCCTTGGACTATCGATTGAATTCTTTAACTCCGTTGTTTCCGCAAACTCTGAAGTGTTGTTTCCGTAAAGTTGAAATCGTTGGTGCACTCTCTCTCAAATGTCCCACGGAATGTCCATACAATAAGTCTAAATAATTTGCAAAACGTAGGAGAACAGTTTTTGACAAAACAAAAAGATGGTTTGCGTAAGCACGGTTGGCTAAGTCGGGCCGGACATATACACCAAGGATTGCCTCGACCTTAGAAAAGTCGAGTGCGGGAATTGAATAGTGTCGAACAAGAATGAGTTGAACTCGATTGAGTAAATTGAGATGACTATCAATAGGGGTGCTATCGAGCGACGATATCATCGGTGCGATATAAGGTGAGCGTGCTTGAAATTTAAGGAATCGTTCGGACGGAAATTCGAGGAAGTAGATTGTGAATCGAATGATAGTTTGAGGATTTGCTGAATGACTTCATCCCTGAGTGGTGTATGCGATAGCCTCAGGGATGTCGATCGATCGATTGAGGATGCGGGGTGTCGATGAGTCTATCAGCAAGCGTCGCATGTATGCAAAGCCATAGATTGAGTATCGATGAATAAGTTTTAGTCTTGAAGTTTGACGTGTTGATTCAAACATATTAGAAATGACGCGCACGGAACGTGCACGGGATTGAGGATTACGCAAGTATGAAATGCAAAAATGAGCGAGTAGGTGAAATCAAATCGAGGAAAAGTTAAGGTGTAGCGAACGGATGACTTGATAAAGGGAATCGATAGGTGAAATCGTATAGAGAAAGTTAGCACGATGGAAAGATAGCGTGCGTGAAAATGTTAAATTTTGAAGTTACGTGAATGACTCTAAGGATTGGATTGAATGTTGCTCGACGATTTGAGTTAACAAAGGGACGATGCTAATTGAGGAAATGCATTGGTCGATGACTTAAGATAGACGGACGAATATATATAATTTCGGATTTGAACGAATTGATATTGTGAACGATTCGAAGGATAATGATCGAACTTGAATTGAATGTCGAGGAGATTATCCAGTCGAACGATGGCATCATTCGCACGACTCGAAATTGGTTGCAAAGGAAGATTGTCAGGTTACGCATATCGTCGATGGTATTGAGGCGTATCAAAGATCGATATGCGATAACTCGGGGGTACTCTGACTCGGCGAATGACGATCGTGCAAGTGTTATTGTTCGGTTGGATGCTATACTTAGGATATTGATCGAGATGAATGTTGGATGAAAATAATTGTGTCATGATGGTTACGCGGATAACCACAGCGTCGACATTATTGTCTTGCGCGAGCGCAACTCCAGCCTCGCACATGCGTTGCGTAGGATTTGGGACGATTGTTCCGCGTGAGCGCTGACATGGTGATTCATGTCGCGGGAATGATCGAACTCGAAAAATCAGGATGCGACAACTTTGATTGTCTCGACTTGTTGGTTTGATGCGAAGGAAAATTCGAGGATGTTAGGACTTGCGACTGATGAATGCAATAAACTTGAGGATTGAGTAGGTCCAATCCGCGTATCGAAAATGAATTAGTCTAGACGCGAAACAAGAGTTACGTCCCGACGAGGATAATTATCCCGCGGGAGCGTGCATGGTGATTCATGCCCACCGTGGATAATCTAACTCGCGTGAGATCGGGGCGCAATATATTGTTAAGATAGACGACCTTATGATCGATTACGTGAATTGGAATAGATAACTTAGGAAATATGGAATGTGAAATTTTGGTTAGCGACTAAACTGTGTCATAGCGTGCTTGAATTGAGAAGGATTGATAGGCGAACTATATCGAACGTGTTGGAAGGGATAGACTATACAAAGATGACTTATTGAATGAGCGATTTTGATACGTCGTGAAATTGGTTGAACGTGAGTTGTCGTAGGATGGCTTTGCTGAATGACTCAGACCCCGTGCGACGAATATTGGGATGTGCGTAGGAAATCGATGCTAGATGTTTAGAAATCGGAGTGATGCGAGCTTGGGTAGAAAATCCCGTACTATCAATTTGGTTTGACCTTAGGATGGGGTTAGTGTTGATATTGTTGTTTGGGAACTATGATTCCAATACTGACGGAAAGACATAGCCTAGCGGTTAGGTAGACGTCCGAGTGCGAAGTGGTAGGATTTGTGGAGGCACCACTCGCGAGTATCGGTTGACATGCATGTATATCAGGGACGCTTGAATATGTGCACGATCCGACTCGAGTGGTGATGGCGGGATTCGCTATCACAAGGCTTGGTTGAAATGCATGTATTTTGGGGACGCCAAAAATATGTGCACGATCCAACTAAGTGATACATTGAATCAAGTAAGACTCGAGGAACGGAAAAGTGTCGAGGATTTTAAAATCGTGAGTTTTGAAGAACGGATTGAGGGTAGCACGAGCATTGCTCGAATTTGAGAAATGTATAGGAGAAATGTGTGCGAGAAACATAGGATGTTGAATAAGTGATAAGTCGATAAGTGTACTCAGTTAGTTTCGAGGATGAAACTTTTTCTGAGTGGTGTATGATGTAGTGCCCCGTCCCGCTCAGTCAATCGGAGAAATCGAAACGCCGACGGCGTTCGGACTTAGCCTTACAACGGCTGCTCGAAGACATCGCTCGGTCGAGGCGACCGCTCGCACAGGTGGGATAGTTTCGGTGAACTCGCCTCATCTTTGCCTTCACATAATAAATCGCATGTTTTCAACTTGCACAAGTAGGCTTGATAATAAAAGAGACGAATCCACATAGCTAAAGGGAGTAATCCCGAAGGGTCAAATTGAGTTAGAATATGGAAAGATCCAACGGTTGGCTTAGAGTTGGTGCACGGCATGCTTTGAAAATGACACTCGGTCCTTCGTCCTGTGGCTTGGGAGAAGAAAAAAGTTGGTCTTTGACACAAACTGTGAATTAGCCTAAGTCATAGGCGTCGCCCGCGTAAATGTTCGATAAAGCATGCACGCTTCCACGATGCAAGGCTTGACATAGCCTTTGCTCATCCCTTGGGTTAAGTTGTAGGCTTGATTTAGTTAGGCAAAGGGATGGTGGTCGACCTAAGACATTCTAAGCACGGTCCTATGAGTTCTACGGCTGAGTATAGCCACGAAGTCCTACGGTTTCAAAGCTAGTCGTATGGAGTATGAGTTGGACGCTAGTGTCGCGTAGAGCACGATGGGCCTAAGGCACGATGCACGGACTTAGTGTTTAAAGCATGAACCACAGTTGATTTAATGAGTTTTTGGAGAAAGGACTATCGAATAGGCATTGAGTTGAATGAAATGATATGGTAACATGAAAAGAATGCCCGCGACCGTGGGTCGTCGAGGGGTCCTTGAGGGGTCTCAAGGATAGAAGACTTGAACTTGGTTTTGGAAAGAGATGATAACACTGGAAGTACAATGACTGTGTGAGACGTCAGTTTGAGTGAAGGGTCTTGCATGGTCATTGGACAACTTGTCGACAAGGTAGAGTTTCCCCGTAACGGCAACCCAGGGCCATGGGACCGTTTCGGCCAAAAGGAAACACGGTGATAGCTGTGCTGACTCGATAGCACCGGGTTAGTCGGAGACTTCCAGGGGGCTAGCTACCTTGCGTTGGAAGGGTCCCGGCCAACCGCAAGCTATGTGTCCAAGATAGCTTGTCATGCTAGTGACCTCATATAGATGAGTCGGCACGGGCGACAATCCGCAAGTGTGCCTTTGGATTGAGTCGAGTATTGAGTACACTATATCAAGGAGTCGAGTTGAATGCGTGTGTATAGTTTGAATACAATATTGGGCCTAAGATTTGGCTGCAACGAAGACACCGTGCTTCGGCACGAGATATGGCGTCGAGTCCTATGTTGTCGACATATAAGTTGCATAGTTATGGTTTGAGTTGTCATGAGTTTAAGTCAGGAGATGCCGCAAGGCAAACTTGGTCGAGTGACACTTAGTTCACAAAGTTGGATGGGTCAGTTGATGATTTAGTAGCAAAGGGCCGCGAGGCGGCAAGGGCCACGAGGCGGCGATATGATCGAATCTCATTGAGTTGCGAGGCACGGCCTCAAAAAGGGTTTGTAGCACGGTCACACGGAAATGGAGCCTCATCGCGTAGTTGCGTCTCTGATTTTGGCCGAAAGGCAAGCACGACTTGATAGGTTAACGTTGTCGGCACGAGAAGGGTTTGGAGGCAAGGTATGAGTTAACATTTGTTATTGCAATCACGAGATGGTCTAGAGACATAGAATAGGCCAAGGCGTCGGTCCTAAAACTAATCCTAAGAAAAGACTAGAAAGACAATTAATAAGAAGGAACTATGTTGCACGAAGTAAATCAAACGTGTTGGTTTTGTATGGATGGACGAGGAGCTCATTCCACCAGTACAGTTGAGTACTGACACCCACATAGTTTTCATGTGCAGGCACAGGTAGAAGCTCGTGGCGCGGAGCTCGCTTGGATGCGTCGAGGCACGGAGTTCCTTGGCGATTCGAAGCGTGCGGCCGCATGGAGTCAAGACTTATACGGGACATAATGTATGGACGTCGCCTTCCGAAGCTTTCGCTGGTTCAGACTGGTAATTGAGAGATGAGAGAGAGCTTAGTGACTTGTAATGTGAGAAGAGTGAGCTTAAGAGACTTGTAATCTTGGCCTTGCGCCCATTGAAATCTTTGTTTCAATATCAATAAAAGAGTGTTTTGAAATGACTTGTGTTTTGCTTCAAATTCCGTTGCTATTATTCAATGTCTCTGCGCGGGACTTCTGTGCGACGACCCCGTCGCAGTCGCTGAAATCGGCCATTATGGAATCCGCCTTGCACGAGCGCAACCTAGGCTCGTGCGGCATCACGCCTTAGCGAGGACGATCGCTCCTACGGGAGCGGGGCGTGACAATACCTGGACGTATAGCTTTGTTATTCGAGATACCTTTCAGCGCAAGGTAGCGATCCCCGTTGAAAGTCCCCGACTAACCTGAGCGGGAGCGTACTCCCAGCTCGGCTATACCCTGTTTCCTCCTAGGCCGAGTCGGTCCCGTGGCCCAGGGTTGCCGCTCGAGGAAAGCTTCGCCCTTGTCGACAAGTTGTCCAATGACCATGCAAGACTCGACACAAACTGACGTCTCACACAGTCATTCCTCTTCCAATGTTACCATCTCTTTCAAACCAAGTTCAAGACTTCTATCCTTGAGACCCCTTGACGACCCACGGTCGCGAGCATTCTTTCCTTGTTACCCTATCATTTTGTTCAACTCATGAACGCCTATTTGATAGTCCTTTCTCAAAACTCACTTTGAATCAATTATGGTCCTTGCCTTAAACACTAAGTCCGTGCATCGTGCCTTAAGCCAATCGTGCTCTACGTGACACTCTTGTCCAAGTCGAGGGGCCTTGAGATCGTGGGACTACTTAACTTTGACAAACCGCGAAAGAGCGGGACAGTACTTGTAATGTCTTAGGTCGACCGGCATAACTTTGCCTAACTTAACTTCGCAACAACTTGACGAGCAAAGGCTGCGTCAAGCTTTGCCTTAATGGGTCGTACCGTGCACGCATTCGACTTGAACGACCAAGTCACTTGGGTGCCTAGACTTAGGTCACAAGCCGCTCAACGCAACTTAACTCATGGGCAAGCCAAGGCTATGCCAAGCCTTAGACGATGGGGCCGTGCATGCTTTATGAAGCATTTATGCGGGCGACGCCTATGACTTAGGCTACGATCATAACTTCGCCTACTCAACCAACTTTCCTTCTCCCAAGCCACGGGACGAAGGATCGAGTGTCATTTTCAAAGCACGCCGTGCACCAACTCTAAGCCGACCGTTGGACCTTTCCATATTCTAACTCAATTCGACCCGTCGGGATTATTCTCTTTAGTTATGTGGATTCGTCACTTTTATTATCAAGCCTACTTGTGCAAGTTGAAAACATGCGATTTATTATATGAAGGCTAAGATGAGGCAAGTTCACCGAAACTACCCCACCTGTACGAGCGGTCGCCTCGACCGAGCGATGTCTTCGAGCAGCCGTTGTAAGGCTAAGTCCGAACGTCGTCGGCGTTCCTATTTCTCCGATTGACTGAGCGGGACGGGACACTACATCATACACCACTCAAAAAAAGTTTCGTCCTCGAAACTAACAGAGTACACTTACTCATCGACTTATCACTCGAATGTTCAACGACTCTCGCGCACATTTCCTCTATGCATTTCTCAAATCCGAGCCACGCTCGTGCTACCCTCAATCCGTTCTTAAAAACTCACGATCTCAAAATCCTCGACACTTCCCCGTTCCTCAAGTCTTACTTGATTCAACGTATCACTTAGTTGGATCGTGCACATATTTTAGGCGTCCCCAAAATACATACATTTCAACCAAGTCTCATGATAGCGAATTCCGCCATCACCACTCGAGTCGGATCGTGCACATATTCAAGCGTCCCTGATATACATGCATGTCAACCGATACTCGCGAGTGGTGCCTCCACAAATCCTACCACTTCGCACTCGGACGTCTGCCGAACCGCTAGGCTATGTCTTTCCGTCAGTATTGGAATCATAGTTCCCAAACAACAATATCAAAACTGACCCCATCCTAAGGTCAAACCAAATTGATAGTACGGGATTTTCTACCCAAGCTCGCATCACTCCGATTCTAAACATCGAGCATCGATTTCCTACACACATCCCAACATTCGCCGCACGGGGTCCGAGTCATTCAGCAAAGCTATCCTACGATAACTCACGTTTCCACCAACTCCTGGACATATCAATATCACTCGGTTCATCAAGCCATTTCGCATAGTCTATTTCTTCGAACACGTTCGACATAATACGCCTATCAATCCTTCCAAGTCAAGCACGCTACGACACAATTCATCGCTAAACCCAAATTTTACATTTCATATTCCCTAAGTCATTCATCCCAATTCACGTAATCGGTCATGAGGTCGTCTAGCTTAACAATATATTGCGTCTCGATCTCACGCGAGTCAGATTATCCACGGTGGGCATGAATCACCATGCACGCTCCCGCGGGATAATTATCCTCATCGGGACGTAACTCTTGTTTTGCGTCTAGACTAATTCATTCTCGATGCGCGGATTGGACCTACTCAATCCTCAAGTTTATTCAATCATCAATCGCAAGTCCTAACATCCTCAAATTGTCCTTCGCATCAAACCGACAAGTCTAGACAATCAAAGTTGTCGCGTCCTAATTTTTCGAGTTCGATCATTCCCGCGACATGAATCACCATGTCAGCGCTCACGCGGAACGATCGTCCCAAATCTGACGCAACGCATGTGCGAGGCTAGAGTTGCACTCGCGCAAGACAAGATCGTCGACGTTGTGGCTATCAACGTAACCATCAAGACACGATCATTTTTATCCAACATTCATCTCAATCAAAATCCTAAGTATAGCATCCAACCGAACAATAATATTTGCACGATCGTCATTCGCCGAGTCAGAGTACCTCCGAGTTATCGCATATCGATCTTTGATACGCCTCAATACCATCAACGATATACGTAACTTGACGATCTTCCTTTGCAACCAATTTCGAATCGTGCGAATGATGCTATCATCCGACTGGATATCTCCTCGACATTCAAGTTCAAGTTCAATCAATATCCCTCGAATCGTTCACAACATCAATTTCCTCAAACCCAAATTCATGTATCATTCATCTGTCCATCTTAAGTCATCGACCAACGTATTTTCTCAATTCACATCATTCCTTGCTAACTCAAATCATCGAGCAACGTTCAATCCAATCCTTAGAGTCATCGCGTAACTTCAAAATTCAACTTTTCATGCACGCTATCTATCTGTCGTGCTAACTTTTCATATACGATCTGTATCAATTTCTTCGATCGAGTCATCTGTTCGCTATACCTTAACTTTTTCCTCGATTCGATTTCATCTACTCGCTCATTTTTGCGTTTCATACTTGCGTGATCCTCAATCCCGTGCACGCTCCGTGCGCGTCAATTTCTAGGTTGTTCGAATCACTCGTCACAATCTTCAAGACTACACTTTACTCAATCATATTCAATCTAAGGCTGTGCATACACGCGACGCTTCCTGATAGACTCATCGATACCCCGCATCCTCAATCGATCGATCGACATCCCTGAGGCTATCGCATACACCACTCAGGGATGAATACATTCAACAAATCCTCAAAACTATCATTCGAATCAAAATCGACTTCTTCGACTCCCGTTCGAACCATTCCTCTAATTTCCAAGCACGCTCATCTATAACGCATCGACGATATCATCGCTCGATAGCATCCCTATCGATAGTCATCCCACTTACTCAACCAAGTCTAACCCATCTCGTGCTTGAAACATTACGAATCCCGCACTCGACTTTTCTAAGGTTGACGCAACTTTGGTGTATATGCACAACCCGACTCAGCCAACCGTGCTTATGCGAACCATCCTTTTTGTTTTGTTGTCAAAAACTGTTCTCCTATATTTTGCAAAATAGTTAGACTTATTGTATGGACATCCAGTGGGACATTTGAGAGAGAGCGCACCAACGATATCAACTTTACGGAAGCAACAATTCAGAGTTTGTGGAAACAACGGAGTTAAAGAATTCAATCGATAGTCCAAGGACGTAAAGCCGTGCTCTGATACCATTATGTCACGTCCCGCTCCCGTAGGAGCGATCGTCCTCGCTAAGGCGTGATGCCGCACGAGCCTAGGTTGCGCTCGTGCAAGATAGGTTCCATAACGGCCGATTTCAGCGGCTGCGACGGAGTCGTCGCACAGAAGTCCCAAGCAGAGACATTGAATAATAGCAGCAGAATTTGAAGCAAAACACAAGTCATTGCAAAACACTCTTTCATTGATATTGAAACAAAGGTTACAATGGGACGCAAGGCCAAGATTACAAGTCTCTCAAGCTCACTCAAGCTCACATTACAAGTCACTCAGCTCTCTCTCATCTCTCAATACATGTCTTGAACCAGCGGATGCTTTGGAAGGCGACGTCCATACATTATGTGCTGTATAAGTCTTGACTCCATGCGGCCGCACGTTTCGAATCGCCAAGGAACTCCATGCATCGACGCATCCAAGCGAGCTCCGCGCCACGAGCTTCTACCTGTGCCTGCACATGGAAACTATGTGGGTGTCAGTACTCAACTGTACTGGTGGAATGAGCTCCTCGCCCACCCATGCAAAACCAACACGTTTGATTTACTTTGTGCAACATAGTCCCTTCTTATCAATTGTCTTTCTAGTCTTGCCTTAGGATCAGTTTTATAACCGACGCCTTGCCTATTTTGTGTCTTTAGACCATCCCATGCTTGCAATATCAACGTTAACCTATCAAGTCGTGTTTGCCTTACGGACATAATCAGAGACGCAACTACGCGATGAGGCTCCATTTCCGTGTGACCGTACTACAAATCCATCGTGCCGTGCCTCGTACTCAGGGTGACTAAACCATATCGCCGCCTCGTGGCCCTTTCTACTTCAATCACCAACTGACCCAAATTAGGACTTGTGGACTAAATGTCACTCGACCGACTTTACCTTGCGGCATCTCCTGACTTAAACTCAAGACAACTCAATCATAACTATGCAACTTATATGCCGACAATATAAAATTCGACGCCACATCTCGTGCCGAAGCATGTCGCCTACGTTGCCACCAAATCTTGGGCCCAACATTGTGTTCCAATCATACACACATTCAACTAGACTAAATCCAAAGGCACACACGCGAATTTGCCGCCCGTACCGACCCACCTATATGAACTTTAGTCACTAGCATCACAAGCTATACCTGGACGTATAGTTTTGTTATTCGAGATACCTTTCAGCGCAAGGTAGCGATCCCCGCTGAAAGTCCCCGACTAACCTGAGCGGGAGCGTACTCCCAGCTCGGCTATACCCTGTTTCCTCCTAGGCCGAGTCGGTCCCATGGCCCAGGGTTGCCGCTCGAGGAAAGCTTCGCCCTTGTCGACAAGTTGTCCAATGACCATACAAGACTCGACACAAACTGACGTCTCACACAGTCATTCCTCTTCCAATGTTACCATCTCTTTCAAACCAAGTTCAAGACTTCTATCCTTGAGACCCCTCGACGACCCACGGTCGCGAGCATTCTTTCCTTGTTACCCTATCATTTTGTTCACATGAACGTCTATTTGATAGTCCTTTCTCAAAACTCACTTTGAATCAATTATGGTCCTTGCCTTAAACACTAAGTCCGTGCATCGTGCCTTAAGCCAATCGTGCTCTACGCGACACTCCTGCCCGAGTCGACGGGCCTTGAGATCGTGGGACTACTTAACTTTGACAAACCGCGAAAGAGCGAGACAGTACTTGTAATGTCTTAGGTCGACCGGCATAATTTTGCCTAACTTAACTTCGCAACAACTTGACGAGCAAAGGCTGCGTCAAGCTTTGCCTTAATGGGTCGTGTCGTGCACGCATTCGACTTGAACGACCAAGTCACTTAGGTGCCTAGACTTAGGTCACAAGCCGCTCAACGCAACTTAACTCATGGGCAAGCCAAGGCTATGCCAAGCCTTGGACGATGGGGCCGTGCATGCTTTATGAAGCATTTATGCGGGCGACGCCTATGACTTAGGCTACGATCATAACTTCGCCTACTCAACCAACTTTCCTTCACCCAAGCTACGGGACGAAGGACCGAGTGTCATTTTCAAAGCACGCCGTGCACCAACTCTAAGCCGACCGTTGGACCTTTCCATATTCTAACTCAATTCGACCCGTCGGAATTATTTCCTTTAGCTATGTGGATTCGTCACTTTTATTATCAAGCCTACTTGTGCAAGTTGAAAACATGCGATTTATTATGTGAAGGCTAAGATGAGGCAAGTTCACCGAAACTACCCCACCTGAGCGAGCGGTCGCCTCGACCGAGCGATGTCTTCGAGCAGCCGTTGTAAGGCTAAGTCCGAACGCCGTCGGCGTTCCTATTTCTCCGATTGACTGAGCGGGACGGGGCACTACAAAACCAACACCAACAAAGAGAAATTGTAGAAGTTTACCACCGGATTTCTAGCAGATATCCTTTTGGTATTTCATTTCGGCATTTTCTGGAAATTCCAGAAGTGCTACCGCTTCTTCTCCGTCAACTCCTTTGACCTCCCGAGCTTGTCCTTTTTGAATGGTGCTTGTTACCAACCTTTTCGAGCTTCTTCTCCTCGAACGGTGCTCACTGACCTCCACGCATTCTCTACATTGCAAGGGAACCGTCCCAACACACAAATCATGTTCTACTAAGTGTAGGTTATGACATGGTTGCAACCCTGGTTTCCCCGAGGACTTCCAGACAAGACGTGAGTGCAATGGTCAAATGAAAATGTGATAGCAATGATTTTCATGAGAACTTTGCACTTAACATATCTCTTGTCACTACTACAATTTCTTTACATTTGTACTAGAATTTCATTGTTATAAACTTACCTAAGCTAAAATCGCAGAGATTTGATAACACCAGGTACCATGTGTACACTTTTGTGTGTCAGTCTATGTTACCTGGACTCTCCACTTTAAGGAGAAGTGCATGTATCGACCCGATAGGACATGGGTATGCATATGAAATCCGCATCCGATCCTCCATGGTGACAATCGGATCCTTCATGGTGACAATCGGAAGACTGGTAGTGAAGTTGATAGTTTATTTCAATGTGATAGTGATGTAGATATTTTATTTTAATATAGTAGACTGTTAGTAAAGTAGTAAGGAAGCTATTGGGATTTATTCAGCTAGTTCAGTAAAGTTTACTAGTATAATTACAGGTTGTCTTTTTATGAAACCTTAGTTATATCCCCGTACCCGTATCCAAAATTTGGATTCTTTTTTAGCCGAGTCCGTGTGTCCTTCAATTATGAGTTTGAAGGGCCCGACACTTGGATATATACCCGTACCCGACACCCGTATCCGAGTCCAGGTAACGTAGGTGCCAGTGTCCCTTCATGATCCCTCTACGGCTTACCACAGCCACTCCCTTAAACTGGATAACTAAGTCACTATCCTACTCCACACTGGCTGCAGGATATCTCCTTAGGTCCCCCCCCCCCCCCCCCCCCCCCCCACAAGCCATAAACATCTCTTATTTGAGCATATATTATAGTCCTGTGACCATAACAGGATTTCACATAAATTTACACTAACACAGCCTTTCATCGAAAAAAAAGTAGATACGCATGCATTCAAAAAACTAGAAATATATATGCATATGCCAAGTTAAATATTTACATGTGATCTAGAACATATTTTATATTGTCACTTGACGCTGAATTTGGCACCAATCAGATGGTCAATCTTCGCTGGTTTACCAGTAAAAATATTTGGTTAATCTTTATGCAGAGTCAAATCAATTTAGGCTTTGCTCCAAAACTAAGGCATTGGATAGCATTCATAACGACAACATAAGATAAGCATGTAAAAACTAAAAAGCCCCAGATAGATGAAAATCAGTGAGAAACATACTCATTAGCAGATTGATGGATAAAATTGTGTAGTTGCTGAAATGCAGTCCCGGTGATTATGCTCCCAAGGAACACATTAACAAACTGGAAAAGGTAGTACTTTGCTGCTGATCTCCTCTCCAATGTTGACAGGGACGTGTGCCCCTCTATCTTTGACATAGTCATAAGTAATGTTGGAAGAATAATAAGGAAGATTTTTAACGCAATCCCTGGCAGAACACCCTGTATGAGAGACTTAACGACCGTCCTGCAAAACTTTCTCGAAATTAGAAATTGAAGTAAAGGCACCAAGTAAATTTACGATATATATGGAATGGGTAATATGGTTTCCCTTCTGATAACTAACTTCACACTGGACACAGTGTCGCCTTATAGTTAGAAGGAGAGAGCAAGGATGAAGTTCTATTATAAAATGATATTTGAGATAGATGTTAGAATTCAGATAACAAATCAGATTAGTTCTATTTGAGTATTAGCGTAAAAAACTAAGTGATTGAATTCTTTAAGTACACAATTGGTTGGGAAACAATGTCCCAATACTTGCTCATGAAATCATTTTCATTTCAATTTCTTAGTCTTTCAAGCATGTTATGTTGTATTTTTAACTTTGTATGCCTAAACATGTAATCTTTCCCCTGTAGAGATATATATTCCCTATGTGCATATTCTAAAGTTCCTAAAGACAATGCATGAGGAACTATGAAAAATACTCGAGGTGAAGTATCATAACACTAATTCAATACATAGTGCCCCTATAAGTTCCTAAGGATGATGCATGTTTTCAGATATAAAATGTATTTCTACATAACAAATTGCATATTTTCATTGATTTTGACAGGAACTCTTATCATATTGACATGCTATTAGATGCAATGATCCTCTAAAATGTACGTAAGTTGACCAATTTCATGCTCCAAATAGATTCAAACTCTGTATCTTACGAAACGTTATGGCAACCAGTAAATGATACGATTCTTTGGACGGTTCAAGAGGGGCAACTTATCCTACAATACATTTTATTTATTATACAATACGATATGCATCAACCAACACGATGTTTCGTACGACACAGAAATTACCAGGTTAACCTGGATTTGAATAAGACCCAACTTTTAAGTGGTTTCGAAATTAATGTTTTTATAGAACTATGGAACAACTCTAAACTCGACACAAATACCCATATAACCTTTTCACTCTTTTTTACAAATAACCTCCTCTTTGATTTTAACTCTTTGGACGAGTGTTTCCTTTCTGATGAATATCATGATGACTTTCATCGACTTCTAGCATCTCCAATGACATCCAATATTTTGGAATGACATCTAGCATCTCTGGAGACTTCAACAACTAAGACACCAAAATTATCCATAAAATAAACCTTTTTTGATATTTCTTTTCTAGAATTCTTAAACCCTCTTTTTGCCTTGTTTTGGATTTTCTCTTAGAAGACCTTTATATCTCCATATTCAAGTGTTTTAATAAGTTGTACATTGTTCAATACATAGAATGACAAAAAAAAATACTCAAGTCTCAAAACATTGATTGTTAAGAGTCAAGTACTTATTGAAGCAATGGTGCTATATTAATGAATATTACCATCATGTAATGCTAATATTATATTTTTTTGCTCTTACTTGTAGACTTTGTGATACACGTGTCGCATAATATTTGAGAATTCTCCTTGTTAACTCTCAATGTGTTTACATATATGTAGAGTTATATTAACTTCCTATCAAATTTACTATGGGACAATGTACATCGGGATCACTTCAAAAGCATATCTTGTAGTACAAAGGCGCAATTTAAATACTTGTATTGCTAAATATTCTTTTGAAGTGGTCCCAATGTGCTTCAAAATTGATGAAAGGTGCTTCAAAAGAGCAATTTATAAATTTAGGGTGCCAAAATCGAGCATTGAAAAATTAATGTGCAAAAAACACACGAACGCTATAGTTGGGGTGCCATTAGTGTAATTTAGCCTAGGATACAATACATGAGATGATATCAAGCAAATGAATACATTATACGTATCTTGATTTGAGAACCTAGAATCCTGCATCGAAGGTTGCAAAATATTCCTCGTGGTCTAAGGTTGTTTTAGTGGGCATATAGTTATGCATATCTATACCTAAAAGTTACTGGTGGAATTGGCATCGCAACTGTGGGCAAATGTATGTGCATATCCACGAAAAAGAATCTGACAGTGGCTGCATAATGATTACAGTGGTTGAATGCAATATACCAAAAGCACAACAGACCAATTAAGATAGAAAGAAATTGGAAGTATCAAACTGAACAAAGGTAAGTATGGACTTACATTTCTATTAGAGGCTTTAAGAAAGGAGCCACCTTCTCAATACCCTCAATGTTTGCGAGGGACTGAACAAAGGCAATTGGGATCATGAAGAAAAAGGTCAGAAAGAAAACCGAAACAGCTATAATCAATCTTCGAATTGTGAGCTCAACATATGGGATAGAAAGATTTGGCCAATAAACATCACGAGGCTCAGGAGCCCACTCAGTTAACCACACAGTTGGGTTACTTGTTTGCTGAGTTTGAGCACAAACAGCTGCCCCCCATCGACTTCTGAATGAGACAAATGCTGCTGGCATTATTGCTTTAGGGTCACTTACTATCCTTTCCCTTTCTATAGCTTCCTGCATAAACCATGAGATAAAGTGATGCAATGGAAGAACAACATATTCTCAAGAAAAAAAAAAAAAAAAAAACTTAAGAATACACAAAAAGGACTATAATTAGGTTTTAAATATCTGCATATGGAATGCAATGTGTTGCCCTGACCAACCGTCCAAGACGTCATTTTGAAAGGGTCCAAAATATTTGGAACAGCCCTCTGCTTCAGTGTAACTTATGAATTATGGAAATGAAATAGGACCTTTCAGTAACATTTAAGTTGTTACAACTGGGCTTAATCCTTTAAACGATAATGATCTACAAGGAAAGGATCTATGTTGCACGGACACGGATATGACACAACATAATACAGACACTGTGACACAGATTTGACATTGATTTTTGTTTGTCCTAGAGTAGTTTGTCAATGCATGTCCGATATGTGTCCGACACGACACGACACAACACAACACAGAGACTGCACCAGTTTTCAGTGTCAGTGCTTCCTAGGAAAGGATTTCATTTAATGTTACTATGACTTGAAAAAAGCAAGAGTATCCATCTAGACAGATTTAATCAACTATGCCTACTCAATGTATGTTAACGATATACGTAAATATTTCCAGGTAATAATTTACTTCAGGATTATTATTTCTATAGAGAATCAGATTCAATAGATATCGGTACAATTAATAATAGAATAATCTGATTATCTGCTTTGATTGAGACTAGAGCCAAGATGAACAAGCAGAACCAGAATGCCAAAACAATTTACCCAAAAGGACTACTGGGTACAATCAAAAGAATAGCACACGGACACTTCAGAACATATGCCCGAGACATGAAATTCCTACAGCACATTGCAAATGGAATATTTTAACCAACTAAAAAGAAATTTACTGGATTTAATCCTAACTAACTATGCTTCCCTAGAGCCCATCCCCTTCAATCAACAGACAAGGTTTAGAAACTATAGATAATTCTAAAATCCACTAGTTTTCTACCTAGCATTAAATGCAATGTTCGACCATATGTGACATTGCTTTTAAGATCTGATGACTGTATATGGAGACTTTCCCTTGGCGGAGAGAAGCTTACAATGTCATCACAAGACAACAGTTCCAGAATTTTTTGGGTGTTGGGTGCTTACCATCTAAAGAAGTTCTGTTCTCTAATTACTACTGATTGTTATGCTTATATGCACTATAAGTGAGATTAAATGTAGAAAAATATAAAACTGTGAATAACAAATAGAGAATAATGAATTAGTAATGCAATGTTTGAAATATACAAGTAACAAAACATAGAAAATTAGGAAGATGTACACAAAATGGGACTTACTGCATTTGATAAATTTTCAATCTCGGCAGCATAATAGTTAACGGCATCCACTTTCTTCCCACACAGTCCGAAAAGTCCTGTCTATAATATACAAAGTTCTCTTAATATGTCAAATACATAAGCAATTGCATTAGGGTAACAAAATAAAAGAAAATGAGAAGTAAATGTAAATTTCTCATAGACCTGAACGTACCTTAGTTGTTGGCCTCTTTTCAGGATTTCTGTTAAGTTTGTTTTCGTAGTAGACAAACCAGTTCTGCAAGCCTTGCCTACTCTCAACCATTTTTGCGAGTGCATTTGCATTGTATACGATCTGACGGTCAATAAAGTATGTAACTCAAACTCCTGGTTTTCTCACATCTCTAAATAATGAATTGAGTACATAATGAATAATTTTGGCAGCATGGTAACCGTAAAGAGAGAACTTGAAATAAAAATATATCGATTATAGACTAGCTAGTAGTTTTTTTGAGAGAGAGAAAACAATGGGAAACTGATGTGATGTGTAGTCTCGTAGACTAAACGAAATATCTTGATCTTACAAGAGAATTGTAATTGGGCTTCAACCATCATAACGAACATAAGATATCTGGAGAGGACTTTAAACTTTTGAGAAAGAAAATACAGCCAAGCAAAATGAGAGCAATCATCAGTAAAGCAGTGCTTGCCAAGTGTTTCCATACTTACAATTGATACAAGTATTAAGAGCTTGAGTAGAGAAGTTTCATAACATGCCAGACAGCGATAGGTACTATTTTAATGATGGTAACAGCCTCTTAAGCCTTGAAGTAGGCAAAGACCTGACATTTTTTGGTGGAATTCCGATGTTGCTTGTGCAAGGTGGACTATTTGATATCCTGACGAGGTACCCATGAGGAACAAATGACCTGGTAAGATGAGAGACAAAGAACATGAGGCAGGTCAGGAGCCGAGCACGTAGATAGGGGCCAAGCAACTATGAGCATGGATCTCGAAGAAGACCGAAAGGAGAGAGACTTGTGTGGGTCACCTCTGATAAAAGTCTGTTCACAGATGCATCAGGAGATGGCTTGGGTGAATGACGAATCAACGCACCAGCACATGCCTCAAACTTTGGTAGCAAACACATAAGAAACTGAAATAAGTGTTTTGATCATATGATAAGTTGCAAAATTATTGGCACATTTCTTATTTAGAAGACGTGATTCCATCACGGCTAACTGCTCCTTGAGATGGAGCATGTAGGAGTGAAATGAGCATGTAGGAGTGAAATGGGCATGTAAGAGTGAAACTCTTGAATGAATCAATCACCATGCATGACAAAGGCAATCTGCTAGACAAGTTGCTACTCATGTGCATCGTCAACTTGATGTAAAACTGTTCGAGATAATTCCACATGTCCTCTGCATAGTCGAAATACACGAGCTAGAGGTGAATCCTGGTGGAAACAGACTAAATAATAGTGTCCATGGTCCGATCGTCATCAAGGGTTCCATTAAGGAGTCGCTGATACATGGCAACATCATTGGTTAGAGCAAGAACTGGTTTAGATACAGATCCATCAACATGTTGTCACGGGCTGCAACTGTGAAGTTGAAACTTGAGGGTGACCGCTCGAACGTGATAGTTAGGGTGCTCAAGTTTCACATGAAGATGATAAAGAGAGTAAGTATGCAGAGAGTCCATTGAGAACATGAATAATGTACAGAAAGGGGAAAAAAAGCAGCTAATCAGTCAGACAGAAGAATGGCTAGTCGATCAGTAGAACTGTCAGATGATCAAGAGATTCACCGACTCACAGTGGGATGCAACTCGTCGAGGGTGGAAGTGACAGTGGCTATCTGCATCGTTGAAAGGAGCATTGAAGACATGTCAGTGTTGTGTTGGACATCATCTAAGAAGGATGATAATCAATGTATAGAAGGATAGGAGTAGATTATGATTCTGGATAGGGTTCGAGTAAATAATGAACCAAGTAAGGTTCGTGACTGTGTTGGTATATTTGGTATTAGAATAAGTTTATGGTATATTTGGTATTAGAATAAGTATATTGGAATATCATGTTGGTATATTTGGTATGTCAGAATATGTCACAGGATATTCTACAGAGAGTTTAATATAATGAGGAGGATTGTAAGGCTATAAATAGCCAAGAGACTATAAATAAAAATCATCACAAATATTCAACATGGTATCAGAGCCACAAAAATTCTAGACATACGCCGACCACTGCGCGCGCGAGCCGGCCGCTGCTCCACGGGCACCTCCGCCGCACGCACGCGGCTGTTGCCGCTGTTGGGAGACACCCGCCCGACGACGTCCACTCGCCTGTCATTTGGTCCACCGGTCCCACCACCACGAAGCCGCGATTTACAAAGTCTCCCACGGGATCGTTTCGGACGTTGAAGGTCTAGATTCGATAGGAGAGAGATATGATCGGATCTAGGAGAAGAGCGTGAATCGTGGAACAGGTGTGAGGTGATCGGAGAAGAGGAGGATCGATGAAGGAGATCATCAAGAAGCTAGACCGTGCGGAGGTTGCAACGTTGATGAAGCTGATGAAACTGTCAGCTGATGAGAGCGCGACACGAACATCGATGAAATTGGAGCTTCCCTCCATCGATCTGAAACATGATGGACCAGCTACCTACCTGAGTTGGTCACGATAGGTAAGGAGAACCCTTGCAAGAAAGAACCTAGAGGATTTTCTGTCAGGAGAGAAGACAGAGCCGGACGAGGGCTCGACAGGACGCGACGAGTGGAAGTCTACTCATATGGTGATCTACATTTGGCTTCTCAATTCTTTAGTCCACTCGATCGCCGCCACAGTGGATGGCATCGAGATGGTGAAAGACGTGTGGAAGAAATTGAGAAGGACCTACGATGGTGTAGGAAACAACTTGCGGATTTTCCAGATCAAGAGAGAGATCGACGACACCGTACAGGGAGAGAAGACGGTGCAGGAGTATGCCACGGAGTTGGAGCGTCTGTGGTTGGATTAGGATCACTCCTCAGATCGGACGAGCTGCAGGGACCCGAAGTGTAAGGAGATACAGGTATGTCTGCCGGAGAGGACGATGAAGTTCCTTAAAGGGTTGACTGCAGTGTTTTCTCAAAGGACAGCACTACTTCTAGCCCAACCGAAGATCCCCACCCTTGAGGAGGCTATCTCGGCTATGATCCAGGAGGAGACTCGTATCAAGCTGCAGGCAGGGACAGATGGTCCTCCTGAAATAAAGTCAGCACTGGCAGCTACCAGTTTGAGCGATATAATTATCACAGGAGACAATGAGCAGGAGATTATCCGACTCAAGGGGAAGCTTGGCAAGGAGTTCGAGGTAAAGGACCTTGGCTTTCTTCGGTACTTCCTTGGGATTGAGATTGCTCGAGGAGCAGAGGGGATTGTTCTTTCTCAAAAGAAGTATGCGTTGGACCTTCTCACAGAGACAGAGATGTTGTGATGCAAACCTGCAGCGACGCCGATCGATCAGAGGTTCAAGCTGAGCACTGAAGCTGGAGAACCAGTTGACCGGGACAGATACAAGAGACTGGTGGACAAGTTGATCTATTTGAGCCACACACATCCTGATATCTGCTTTGCAGTAATTGTGGTGAGCCGCTACGTGCATGACCCACGCAAGGGTTATATGGACGCAGTGTACCAGATTCTGAGATACTTGAAGGGTGCCCCCGGAAAGGAACTGATATTCAGAAAGAATAATCACGTGGATATCAAGGGCTACCGTGATTCTGACTGGGCTAGCTGTGCTGATGACAGGAGGTCTACCTCGGGATACTGCATATTTGTAGGAGACAAGTTGGTCTCTTGGAGGTGTAAGAAGCAGTCAGTGGTAGCCAGATCGACAGCTAAAGCGGAGTACAGAGCTATGCCTTGGGAGTTGCAGAGCTGCTATAGTTGAAGAATATGTTGGTGGAGCTGAAGCTGGATCAAGGAGCCAAGATGAAGCTGTGGTGTGACAACCAGTCAGCTATTAGTATCGCCAACAACCCAGTACAGCATGACAGGACCAAACACATCGAGATCGATAGGTTCTTCATCAAGGAGAAGTTGGTTAGTGGACTACTGGAGCTAGGCCACGTTCCAACCAAGGATCAGGTAGCAGACGGACTAACCAAGGGACTTAGCTCTGTGAGCATGAATAGAGGATGTGACAAGATGGGCTTCGTGAATATCTTTCGCCCATCTTAAGGGGGAGTGTTGGTATATTTGGTATTAGAATAAGTTTATGGTATATTTGGTATTAGAATAAGTATATTAGAATATCCTGTTGGTATATTTGGTATGTCAGAATATGCCACAGGATATTCCACAGAGGGTTTAATATAATGAGGAGGATTGAAGGCTATAAGTAGCCAAGAGACTATCAATAAAAATCATCACAAATATTCAACAGACTGGGACCAGATATGGATGCAGGTTCTGGAGATATTCAAGTCAGGTTCAGATCAGGTTCGTGTTCAGGTCATATGTAGGTCAGGGTTTCGGATCTGGGTTAGGGTGCAGGTTAGCTGTTCGGGTTTAGATAAGATTGTTATTGGCTACTGTGAGAAGGCAATGGATATAGAGGCTTGGCTCTGGTTAGGCTGAGTCAGGCAGCGAGGAGATCATACTGTAGACAGGAAGATGGAAGGAATCGTACAGTTGAGGGGAAGTTGGAGAGGCAGAGGCAGACCAGGCGGAAAGCTGAGGCGGATCTATCTCAAGTTATGGTGAAGGCGGTAAGTGAAACTTAAGTGTAGTGACTTTGGGAAAACCCCAAAATGGTGGATGGATTCATAGGATATCTAAGGCCAACTATATCTAATGAGGGTTACAAGAAGGGTTGCTCTCCCAATCCAATGTGGGACTAAATAAGAGCATAAGAAGGGAAAAAATTATAGAAGTAGCTAATAGTACTAGACTATTATTTAACTACAACCTTAGTTGACATGGAAGGATTCATGGAAAGTTAGAGGCGGTGCCAATTGAGAACAATGATGAGGGAATATCGTCTTAGGTGGTCTGGACATGTGCAACATAGACCGATAGATGCTCCAGTGAGGAGAGAAATAATAGACATAGTAGTTAAAGGAGCCACTAGGACTAGAGATAGGCCTAGACGGACATGAATTGATGTTCTAAAGAAGGATATGCTTTTTGTTGTGTGACAACTTTATGTTAGTGTAACATAGGACTTGGCCCTTAACAGAGCTGGAAAAGGATTCAAAAGGTGACCCCAAAATTTTGGGATAAAAGCTTTGTTGTTATTGTTGTTGTAAAGTTAGTTGACATGGAATGTGGACTTGGCCCTTACATAGCAAACTTGACAAAATACATCACAGGTCCTTATCCAGGCCAGAACAGAGAATCCTCGATATTTCATTAAAACCACCTACTTCTACCATGCAATAGCTGCAGCTTTGTTTAGATATACATACTAAGTCAAAGTAAAAGTCTCCCTTACAGTTATAGTACAACTATAAAAGAAAACATAACGGATAGTCCTAAAGCTTAAGCAAACTGATGCACTTTCCAAGTAGCATAACATTAAGATAGCCTTCTAACAGAACATTCCAAGATGATTTCTCATTAGTAGCTCTTTATGCACTCATAATGAAGGAAGAATATCGCTTGAATTTGTGTTTTAATTAAATATGTAGCACTAGAAACAGCATAAATTAGGCAATGAAGAAGTGCAAATTGCAAAATTGTTACTGAAATGTGAAAGTGCAAATTGCAAAATTTCTACTGAAATGTGAAACTGTGCTTTCTTTTTAAATGATCAATTCTAAAAAAAGGGCAATAAAGATGGACATAGTAGAAGATTCTTACAGATCCAAACCTGATGTGAGAGATAGTGATCACGATGATTTACAGAAAAGAAATGTTCGACGTGCTCACTAACTGATTCGTCAGGATCTGGTGGAATATTTCTGACAAGAACCTATAATGAATTAAAAATCAGCTAATGACTAAGATGAAACTAAGACGGACACAAAACAAATAATCACAGATTTATGATCTCACAAAAATTGATAATAATGTTCAGCAGTAGAACAAGTATATTAATCCTTTCATCTGATGTTTACATGTAAGAATGAATTACTATGCAAATTTTACTCCATCGTATATATTATGAAGTATCCAAGAGATGTACTTTTATGCGTTTCTAGTCATAAGCATCCTTCCCACTCCAGTTGAATAATGGGTAGTTGCACATTTCAATAATAGGCTAACCCTATGATGTTATTGCCATAAACATGCTTTCTCCCCTTTTAAGTCATAAGCATGTTTCTCCCCCGGTAAGTCTGATTAATTGTCCAAGCTGTTATGCAGTTGCTTACCAAAAGTGCCCGTTTGTAAGGTTGAAGAAGCTATGTATCACATACTCAATATCCTTTTATTCTTCACTGTAACATTAAGAGCTAGACGGTACCTACTCAGATTTAAAGTTTCCACATGTGAAACCTAGATCAGGGATTTGTAGTAAAGGAAATGGAGGTATATCTTCCCCTGAGAATTTCTCCAGTGCATTAACTTCTTCAGTTAATTATCATTGTGTCATGAAATGTAAATTTGATTTATGCAATTGCTTTTCTGAAGTACAGGGTGCAATTCAAGAAAATCCATCACAAATAGTTATCTAGCTTGATTGAAATCCAGAAAATCCATCACAAATAGGTATCTAACTTGATTGAAATCCTCCTTCATTATTAAGCATCAGACAATTGTTTTACTTCTACCATATGCTATATTTTGAAACTCATGTTAGAAGACACCTAAATACCGCTAGGTGCCTTTTACTAAAAACTGGTAACAAAAATAAGAAGTGCAAGTGTATAACACAGGGACGGACCTACATTAACCCACCCACCCCATCTCCCCCTCCTTAAACTGTTATGAGAATATGTGCTTATGTTCTTCGTTCCCCTCACCACCCGATCGTGGCTCCGTCCCTGATTGAGAGGGTTGCTATCTACATGAAAGACACAGATACAACACTAGATATGGACATGACACTGATTTTGGCATTTGCAAGTGTATTTTGGAGTGTCTATGTCGCATCCAATGGGTGTCTTACACTACGTGGCACGGCACTGATTTTCGGTGTGCCCGTTCAACCTAAGTTGTGATGATGATATAATAGAAGGCACTAAATAAAAGGTGTACCTGGCACTAAATATAAGAGAAGGCACTAAATAAAAGTTGTGATGATTTTCGGAGTGCCCGTTCCAGGTACATTTATTTGAGGGAGCTGTTACGATGATTTAATAGAAGGTGTACCTGGATTGCTCCACTCTGTCCTTGTCTCATTTCAGGATAAAAGGATAGTCCATTACTCAATTTGATATTTAACTAGTCTGCTCAAACATATCTTATCACCCCCTTTAAACTCCAGATCAAATGGAATCAAGTATTTATGATATCTTTAAATATATTTCTTTTGGAAGTTTGCATATGTAGTATGTCTTCTACATAAGATGTATATTTATGTGTGCAGTTGTGACCATTTGTTTGACTTAAATGTATGTCTATCTGGACAGAAAAAAAAAACGACTGTCCTATTTTTTAAACAATGTATTGATCATGTGTGTAAATTCTTTACAAATATGCATATAATTGTCTGTATACAACAATGAGTCCCTCTTAGGGTGTCATCTGATGTAGCAATAAGGAAAAGCAATTACACCTGATCCCATAGAATTGTAACAAATTCAGACCTGCCATCATCAACTGGTTTTAGCTCGTACAATTATGAGGTATTACTCCTTAGTATATCTAAGGAAGGTTTAAAAATGTTGTATAACTATTGGATTCTATAACGAGTATCAGATCCCCAGTTCCAGCATTTTGCATAGAGTATCAGGGTTCATTCAACACTTTAGAAAAAAGTATAAAGTATGTTAGATATTCTTAAAATATAATAAATGACAGCTTAAATTTGAAAATAATTTCATAAATTATATATGTAGTTTAATGTTGGTTTCGGTGAATATTTGCCCAAGTCATGATTCCTATGAAAGCATGGCATGATAACTAAATTATGCAATATGAAGTTTACGATGTATAGACTTGTAAAGCTTTTTAGCATGAAAAAAAAAGACCAAATCATGTTGACATTTTTTCCAGTTTATGCAAAAAATTTGAAAGTCCTTATTAAGTTGAGTTTCTGACTAATATATGGTTTTTTTAAAGAATCTTTTAAATAATAGTTTTGAAAAATATTACCAAAATATGGTACTTTCCAAAGTCACGTCTCCAAAATACGATTATAACTAGAGATATCTCGTACTGAAAACATGACTAGAGATATCTCGTACTGAAATAATAGTTTCCAAATAATAGTTTTGAAAAATATTACCAAAATATGGTACTTTCCAAAGTCACGTCTCCAAAATACGATTATAACTAGAGATATCTCGTACTGAAAACATGACTTCATGTCAAAAGAAAGTGAAGCTGCGGTAACGCAACTTTTATAATAAAAACGCAATTCAAAACATGGCATTGTGAACTACTATTTTGATAAATATTTAGAAAACTATGGCTTCCAAAGATATTTTCTGAAGACAAACAAAATTTTAATCAACAAAGATGTCAGTTCTGGGGGGAAAAATTCCGCTCTTAGGCTATTTTGGAAAATTTCCTGAAGTTTCATATGATCTCGGCCAAATTTTGAAAAAATATTGGACAGTCCTGGCAAGTATGTCTTGACCAGAACTTTCCAATATTAGCCTAGTGAGGAGGTATGTAACAACCAATTCCATCTATTATGACGTGGTCGTATGTATCAGTATCGGCCAACTCTGAAACTTGGTTTATGTTAAAGGACCTGCACGTGCCCAAACAATATATAGTGTTGGTGAGGGATGAGGGTATATATTATATTATTCAGCATGCACCCTGCAAGTCAAAGACCCATTTTATGGTTTGAGAGCTAGATTCACTGAGTGGTAAAAATTTTTTGTAAAATCCAACTCCATTTGCATCCCTAGGTTGTTCTGACACGGAAATTTGTGTTTTGGTAAATTTCACACCTTACCCTCAATTCAGTGGTTACTTTTGGATTTGCTAGATTATTTGCATTAGATGATGATAATCATTAATTTTATTTATGCTTCCTTTAAAAGCTACTTATTGTTGTAATTGATTGATGAGACGATTTCATTGATAGTCTCATAGGCTTTATATAGCCTTTACTTCATGGAATATCCAATGGAATATCCTGTGGCATATTCTGGCATCCCAAATATATCCTCAGGATATTTCCATACTAAACATAACATATTCCCATACTAAATATAACATATTCCTATACTAAATATACCAACACTCCCCCTCAAGATGGGCGAAAGATATTCACCAAGTCCATCTTGTCACATCCTCTAATCATGCTCACAGAGCTAAGTCCCTTGGTCAGTCCGTCTGTTACCTGATGCTTAGTTGGAACGTGGCCTAGCTCCAGTAGTCTACTAACCAACTTCTCCTTGATGAAGAACCTATCGATCTAGATGTGTTTGATCCTGTCATGTTGTACTGGATTGTTGGCAATACTAATAGCTGATTGGTTGTCACACCACAGCTTCATCTTGGATCCTTGATCCAGCTTCAGCTCCACCAGCATATTCTTCAACCAAAGCAGCTCTGCAACTCCCAAGGCCATAGCTCTGTACTCCGCTTCAGCTGTCGATCTGGCTACCACTGACTGTTTTTTACTCCTCCAAGAGATCAAGTTGCCTCCTAAAAATATACAGTATCCCGAGTTAGACCTCATGTCATCAGCACAACTAGCCCAGTCAGAATCGCAGTAGCCCTCGATGTCCATGTGATTATTCTTCCTGAACATCAGTCCCTTTCCAGAGGCACCCTTCAAGTATCTCAGAATCTGGTATACTGCGTCCATATAACCCTTCTGTGGGTCATGCATGTAGCGGCTCACCACACTAACTGCAAAGCATATATCTGGACGTGTGTGGCTCAAATAGATCAGCTTGCCCACCAGTCTCTGGTATCTGTCCCGGTCAACTGGTTCTCCAGCCTCAGCGTTCAGCTTGAACCTCTGGTCGATTGGCGTCGCTGCAGGTTTGCATCCCAACATCCCTGTCTCTGTGAGAAGGTCCAATTCATACTTTCTCTGAGAGAGGACAATCCCCTCTGCGTCTCGAGTGATCTCAATCTCAAGGAAGTAGCGAAGAAGACAAAGGTCCTTCACCTCAAATTTCTTGCCAAGCTTCCCTTTGAGTCGGACGATTTCCTGCTCATCATCTCCCGTGATAATCATGTCGTCAACATACACCGCAAGGATGGTGATGTGGCCTCCACTCCTTCTGAAGAATACAGTGTGATCAGCATTGATCTGCTGATATTTTATCCCTATCATCACTCTCCTGAATCTGTCAAACCACGCTCGAGGAGACTACTTCAGTCCATAGAGGGACTTCTTCAGTCTACAGACCTTGACTGCTGTCTGATTTGTGCCAAATCCTGATGGTATCTCCATGTAAACCTCCACCACTAGATCTCCGTGAAGAAATGCATTTTTTTACATCCAGTTGGTGTAGCTTCCATCCACCATTCGCTGCCAAAGAGATCAGGGTCCTGACAGTGCTCATCTTTGCAACTGGTGCAAAGGTCTCGTCATAATCGATGTCGTATGTCTGACTGTATCTTTTTGCCACTAGTCGAGCTTTGTAGTGCTCAACCTGTCCATCTGGGTTCTGCTTCACGGTAAAGACTCACTTGCATCCGACTGCTCTCTTCCCCTCCGGCAGTCTCACCAGCTCCCAAGTGTGATTCTTCTCAAGAGCTCTTAGCTCCTCATGCATTGCTGCTTTCCACTTTGGATCGTTCTTGGCAGCCTGCCAATTGTTAGGTACAGTAATACTATCCAAAGATGCTATAAATTCTCCATGAGAAGAAGAGATATGGTCATAAGAAACAAACTGAGCAAGATCCCAACCATATCTATTCGGAGGATTTTTCGCATTGCTGCGAGTGGTCCTTCGTACAAATAAAGGTGCGGGAGTAGGAGGAGGAATGATATCACATGAAGGGGATGGTGGTGTAGGCGTCTCAAGAGTTGGGACGAACGCAGGCAAGGGACTTGGGACTTGGCACTGGCACTGTAGGTACTGGTCCTGCAGTTTGTTTCTACCTCCCGCTGTAGATAAGTAACTCCCCCTGAGTCGTAGGCCTAACACTTCTCATCTCCTCCCCCTGTTTTGCTTCACCTTCATGTTCCTCCTCAACCGTGCCTCCATGCCAAACTTCCAAATCAGTCACCACCAGGTTCTTCATCTCCCCTTCTCGTCTTATACTGGTAGTATTAGGCGTGTTGTGTGAAGTTTCCTCCTTGCGATAGTATGGCTCATGCTCCCGGAAGTGGACATCCATACTGACAAACTTCTTCTTCCCTACTGGACTCCAGCACACATACCCCTTCTGAGTTGCTGAGTAGCCCACGAAGATGCACTTGACCGCTCTGGGGTCGAGTTTTCCAACTGATAGTCTGTTGTCCTTCACAAAACACAGACACCCGAACACCTTCAGTGGAAGTATCCCACTTTTATTGTCTTGTAATACTTCACATGGGAACTTCCATCCCAGGACTTTCGAAGGCATCATGTTCATAAGTTGAGCTGATGTTAACATTGTACGCCCCCATAGACTTTGTGGGATATTTATATCGATCATCATACTTCTTATGGCCTCCAGAAGGTGTCGGTTCTTCCTTTCTGCTACTCCATTTTGTGCTGGTATGTATGCACAGGTGGTCTGATGCTGGACCTCGTGTGCTGACAAGTATTCTGCAAGCGTCCTGTTGGTATACTCCGTTCCATTGTCAGACCTCGGTATCTTCACAACTGCATTGTACTGAGTCTAAACATGCTTATGAAAATCCTGAAAACAAGCAGGTACATCACTCTTATTTTTCATCACAGCTAGGTGACACGAGAGGCACAACCAATAAAGGAAACAAAATACTTACACTCATTCATAGTGTTAATAGTGCATGGACCCCAAACATCGGAATGTACTACCTCAAAAGCAATAGAGCTCCTATGACCCGTACCAACATATGAGCTTCTAGTAAGTTTTTCTAACTCGCATGCATCACATACTAATTTCTTTTTATCTGTTTTTGCATAAACCTCGGGATATAACTTAAAGTATCAAAGGAAGAATGTCCCATCCTCCTATGACGAAGTATCAAAGTCTCCTCAGTCCTCTGTTGCAGTCCTCCTATTCCAGCCTTCTCTGCCATAGATACCAGTGCTGAGTCCAGTCCTTCTCGATCTAGGTACCACAGTCCCTCATGCCAAGTGTCAGTCCCAAGTCTTCGTCCCGTCCCTTTCTCCTGGAAGATCACCTTAGGAATATCAAAAGAAACAATGCATTTAAGTTGGAGAATTATAGAACAAATAGACAAGAGACTGACTGGAAGAGATGGAGCATGTAAAACATTGAATAATCTTACTGAACATGTACAATTAACAGTACCCTTACAGACCATTGGCTGGAAAGTGTCATCTGTTGTCTGAATGATGTCTACTGATGCTAGGTGAGTGTAAGAAGAAAACTTACTAGCATTTTTCGTCACATGTCGAGATACTCCCAAGTCGATAATACAGTCTGACGTTTTAAGGGAAGACAGATGCAAGAGCAAGTGACTCGTCAGTACCTTCTGATGTTTGGGCATACATAGCGGCATTGCTCCCAACGAAGAATGAGGTGGATGCCTCTGTTCTACTCCTCTTGTCTCCCTCGGTTGACGCTCTCTGCTTCCTCTCTAGCAGGTCCAGTAGTGTCTGATCCTCCTCAGTAAAAGTGCCAACAGCTCCTCCATTCCCTTCTGCTACCAGCAGTTTTATCCGATAACCTCCTCGGTCGCCTCATCGACCCCCTCGACCATGACCACGTACTCCAATATATCCTCGTCCACCGAATTGTCCACGTCCACCACCCGAGTCTCCCTCCCTAGGTGGTTTGGTACAAGCATACCGATGATGGTCCATCTTCCCGCAGTTGTAGCACTGTCGATTGTGCTGCCAGGATTCTCCCTTGGACCCTGTGTCGCCCGAGCTGGTAACCGCTAGTGCTGATTTTTCTTCGGAGGGACCACATGTCCCCGCCTGCAGTCTGGTGCGTGTCTCCTCCTGGATCATGGCCAAGATAGCCTCTTCAAGACTAGGGATCTCTGGTTGGACGAGAAGTAAGGTCGTCCTCTATGCGAATGTTGCAGTCAGACCTTTGAGGAATTTTATCGTCCTCTCCTGCAGACACATGTCTCTCCTTACACTTCGGATCCCCGCAGCTCGCTCATTTTGAGGAGTGATCATAATCCAACCACAGATGCTCCAACTCCGTGGCATACTCCTGCACCATCTTTTCTTCCTGTACGGTGTCGTCGATCTTCCCCTTTATCTAGAAGATCCGTAAGTTGTTCTCTACACCATCATAGGTCCTCCTCAACTTCTTCCACACATCCTTCACCATTTCAATGCCATCTACTGTGGCGGCAATAGACTGGACTAAGGAGTTGAGAAGCCAGATGTAGATTATCATATGAGTGGACTTCCACTCGTCGCGTCCTGCCGAGTCCTCGTCCGGCTCTGTCTTCTCGTCTGTCAGGAACCCCTCCAGGTTCTTTCCTGCGAGGGTTCTTCTCACCCGCCGTGACCAACTCAAATAGGTGGTTGGTCCATCCAGCTTCAGATCGATGGAGGAAAGCTCCAACTTCGACGACGTTTGTGTCGTGCTCTCACCAGCCGACATCTTCATCAATTTTATCAACGTCGCGATCTCTGCAGAATCAAACTTCTTGATAATCTCCTCCTTCGATGCTCCTCCTCTCTGATCATGTCACACCCGCTCCACGACTCACGCTCGTCCTCGTCGTCTGTTCCTAGATTCGAACATGTCTGTTTTCATCAGATCTAGGCCTCAGGATCCTCTTTCGGAATGATCCGAACAATGGCAACAAAGGTGCCGTTGTGTGCGGCAAGGGGGTAGGGCAGCGCGCACGTGGGGAAGCGGTCTGCGCTCGTGCCACCGTAGCAACAGCAGCAGTCGTAGCAGTAGCACTCGCGGGAGCAGCAGTCGCAGCAGCATCCGCACAGAAGGGGGGACTGCTGCGACCACGGGGGAAAGGGAGGGCTGCTTCGGGTTAGGGTTTTGGTGGCGAGAAGAGAGAGGGAGGAGGGGAAAGGTTAGGGTTTGGTGGCGGCTAGGATTTGTGGAAAGATGGCTCTGATACCATGTTGTAATTGATTGATGAGATGATTTCATTGATAGTCTCATAGGCTTTATATAGCCTTTACATCATGGAATATCCTGTGGTATATTATGGCATCCCAAATATGTCCTCAGGATATTCCCATACTAAACATAACATATTCCCACACTAAATATAACATATTCCTATACTAAATATACCAACACTTATCCTGCATCTTCTCCTAAGAATTTTTTGAGGGAAACGGAGATCTCTCTAATTGCCTATGATAGAGTAGTCACACAATAACTCACCTCACTGACCAAGTATGTCCATGCAATATTTATCCACATGTTCATGGTTGTGCCATTCTCTTCTTGTACAAGGATGATATAATACCACATTATGTGTTTCGACTAAAGTGACATAATCGTCCTTCTGAATGATACATCATGATCTGTTTCAATCGGGTTGGAGATTATTTAGAGTATGTTATGACTGCCCCCTACATATAATATGTTATGACTGCTCCCAACATATAAATTACACATGTAACATTATCTTAAGAATGTTCGACAAATGAGAAAACATCTACAGTATTCTGCTCTTGAGAAACTTGATCATCTACAGTATTCTGCTCTTGACGAGGAAAATTGAATTATGTCACTATATAACAGAAGCTTGTTGACAGCCTGGTCTGTCTTACATTTCATAACCTAACACATCTTATCTAGTTTAGGCCATCAGCCAATTAGTTCACACCTCATGGTGCCTGTTATACAGCCATTCAGAGTAGTATTTATTATTTTCAGGCTACCTGCTCATTTGCAAAATTACTATTGCATGCGGCTTCATCATATCCTTCTACTTGCTATATGCTGATCAGTCTCATGATGTAATTGGCTGCTGTTTTCGTATTGGCTATTGTATCTCCCTTGGTGCTCCCATATCTTAGAGAGGTAAAAGGCAAGACATTAATCCCTCTTCGACAATTGAAGATCATGTCATGTCTATCCATAGTGTAGCGTTTATGATGTTTTAGGCATGGGGATATGGAGAAGAGGAGATTGTGGCTGACACTAGTTTAGGAGGGAAGAATAATTCAATAGGTAAAAATCAACCATCTCCCCAATCGCAGAGTCATTCTTAGTAACAATGGAAACAAGTAAAACTACAATAATATTCAAATAAACCCAAGAAAACCTTGCCTAAACTGGTCAGGAGTTTACTGGCTGACCAGGACAGGACAGGAATTTCAGTCCTGCGAAACTGGAATACATGTCTCATAACAGAACATTCAAATCCTATTTTCCAGAACCATGAACAACTTGAATATTACAAATTTCTTATTCCCAACACTAAGGATGAGGCATCTTGAGGCACTCAATCTTAAACCTAAAACAAAAAACTAAGAACACATTTTTTGAAGAAGAAAGTGCAAAAAACTTTTCCTATTTTGCATTTAATATTTAAAGAAAACAAGAGAAAAATAGTATGATGATGTCATATTACTAACTGTTGTTATTGTAGATTAAAATGCAGCAGAAAAAAAAAAGTTACTTACTGTAAATTGATCCGGGCGACGTGTAGCAGATGCAAGAAAATGTAACCTCATAAATGCTATGATCTTATATTCTTTATACAGCACATAGAACGTCCAAAATGTAAAAACATAGGCCATGACTAAATGCGCCCAAAACCTGAAGATTGAAAAGAAAGTTACCGTAGAATAACATAAGATAACTGATCAAGATCACGTTTGGTAAAAGATAGAATTATGGCACAGGACTACAATACAATTTCAGATGAAATAGCAAAAGTTTTCCACCACCGAACATTCAAAACTTCCTCAATATAACCGCGACCTAGCTGCCTCCAGAGCTGGTTACGCGGAGTGGTTCACACGGACCCTTCCTAAACTTGGGGTCATAAATGAAGAATCTCATTCCACTGGGGAACTCATTATTGATTCTCTTCACACATTCAAAGACCATAATGCTATCTGCAGAATAAAGCACATAACAATTCGGACAATATGTACATGAATTTATTCAGATACAATGAAAAATCTGAATGCTATGATGTAGACTAATTTACTTTTTTTTGAATTTTAAGGAATTTTCTTCAAAAACAAGCTTGAAAGCATAGATGGCATGGATCACTAGCACATACCTCTGCTATAAGCAAGTGGGCAGTCAAGACAGCAGGGACCACTTGCGCATGTATTCCAATGTTCATTGGGCTATTGAAATTAATGTAATCAAGCCAGGAGGGACTACTAGCACATATATAAGCTAGTGGAGAATCAAGGCTGGATTTGCTTGTGCTAGTTAGATCTAGTTGGCTTGGCGTGAGTGTGAAACAAATTCGCTTTGAGCTTTCTCTAGACCAAGCTCAACTTAATGAGCCTATCTTTCAGGCGACTTGTAGGTTGGCTGGTTATGGCGGAAGCAGCTTAGCAGTATTTTAGGTCTCCTATCAGAAAAAACCACGCAACCGAATTGGTACTCTAAAACAATCGAAATTCTGGAAAGGAATTAGGTTTCAGTTGTTTGAAACTTTGAATCTTAGGAAAGTTAGGGTTAGGGTTTATAATTTATATATGAGTTAAAGGCAAGGTCGCAGTATCGGTATCGGACCATTCCGATGAGTATCGGGATCAGTATCGGACCATTCCAATGAGTATCGGGATCGGCCGTATCGACAATATCAGCGGTTTCGGATCGGAATATCATTTTTTTTTTTTGGTATCAGAAAGAAAATAATTAATAATAAATTATCATCATTTTAGAAATATTTTTTATATATTTAAGCATAATTTTAAGTATCTTCAGTGTTGTTTCTTAGTAGTTTTGAAACTGAATGAATTGTAGTCAACTTTGTCGATTGGTTTACATTTGATAGATAAGTTTTCTTCTTTTACATGCTTTTACAACCTTACTATACTTTTACACCATCGTCGATTGGTTTTTTTCAATCTTTTTTGCCAAATTGACTGGAAAAGAGACCTCCAATGTCGGTATCGGGTATCAGTCGGTATTAAATCGGGACATGTCAAACCGTATCGATATGGGACATATAGGATCGGTATTGACCGATACTGCAAACTATGCTTTTATATCCTTGTTGATTGGTCTTTTCCATTCAATTTTTTTTGCCGAATTGACTGAAAAATAGACCTCCCAATGTCGGTATCGGTGGTATCGGATCGGGACATATTAAACCGTATCGATATCAGCCGATACTGCAAACTATGAAAGAAGGTAGATTAGTGATGGAAGGTAGGGATTTTGACGTGGTTAGGAAATAATAAGGGCTGCTAAACTGTGTAATATAACTGTTACAATCAGCTTTTGATAGGATTCTGGATCAATAAGTTTTAGGGTTGTCCAACTAGTTATGGTTGGGTGTTCAACTAAGCATAGGTGTGCCCAAGAAGGCATAAAGAATATATTGTTCCAAGAAGGATATGTCTTTTGAACTAGTAGTCTATTATTATAGGTCGTGGAGAAATATCATTTCCTATAGGTGTGTCCTTAGAACCAAAACCGACAGATTCACATCATCATCACCAGTGCCATCTACAACAACTGCTAGCAAAGTCTAGAGTTCTGCAATCTAATAAGAACCTGCATCCACTATCCGACCGATTGGATATCCGACCCTGCTCCAAAGGTTAAGACCACTTCGTCTGATCATTTTTCCTCTTTCCTAACTTCGTATACTTGCATCAATTTTTAAACTTGAATCATAACTTTGAACTTAATTGTTAATTCCGGTAATCTATTATACTATTTGTTTCTTATTTGTAGTAACTATCAATTTATAATGATTTCTTGCATTATCTCATACCTTGATTTGTGAGTCAACGTCGTTTAGGTCAGCCCTTGTGGTCTCACCCAGAGTTAAATTTGGTATTAGAGCCTTACATTAGGCATTTCTTTGATACATGTTGGTTAACTATTATTGTATATCTCACTTTACTCATACATCTCCAGGGCTAAAGGAGGATGTCATGACTTGCTCTTATAAATGTACCAAGGTTTCTTATTTTTTATTCAGATCAATAAACTAAAAGTTATCTCGGAATTTCAAGGTATAAGAGATACAAAATTTTGGAGCTACTATAGTTCCCCCCCTCCCCCGGGGCTCCAGCCATAGTCAATTCTTTGGCTGAATTTTGTAAGCATGCACTTGCCTTAGCTTCCGATGAAGCTACTATAGTTTCTTGTGAAGCTAAAATAGTATCTGCAAGAGCTAAATCCAACACCAACTCCCTTAAAGCTAAATGTGCAAACTTCTACGAGACTAAGACACCCGCTTACAGAGAGGCTACAATCGACGTGTACGATGAAGCTTCAACACTTCCTTCAAGCCCCTCCCTAGCCAAGCCGTCCTTAATAGTTTCTCCCAAATATAGACATAGACATCTCCGTCTCCAGCCCTCCCTGATCTCTATGGTTCCTCGATGCCATCCGAGTTACTATCTTGGTTTTGTGCTTGTTTGAAGTCTTTCGCTTGGTTCTCTTATCTTTGGAGCTGCTCTACTTCAACACGGTGCTATGACATATTTGATCTATTGCTTCTTGCTGAGTTGGACAATAATCTTTGTTGTGTTGATCTTGTGAACCTTTACTTATGGCCTCCAGCGACAACAAATGTGTTCATGTTGATGGTTCTTCCTCTCTAGTCGACTTTAAGAAACATTTGCGACTCACTATGATATACCTCTTAGGCACAAAGAATTAGTTGTAATGGTCCAATATTGTAAAGAAAACGTTTTAACAGCAAAGGCCTTTGTCATCACTTGACGGAGTCACTCCCAGGATCCCTAGTGTGCCTCTTGGTTTCAGAATGACAACAAGGTAATTGTTTGATTGTCCAACTCTATAGATGTATGTTACTATAACTCTACTATGTCTCTGAAAACTATCAAAAAAAAATTGGATGCATTTTCGATTCCTATACTCGTCTGAAAAAAATCTTCATAAACTTTATGACAGATTTCATACCTTCAATACAGCGACACCTAGAGAAGATTTGCAGGACTTTGGTACCCTCTTCGGTGACCTTTTTTATCAATGCAATGTCTTTCAACCAATCTCCTCTGATCATGTTGTTACTCGCCAACAGTAAGAGGTTTTTGCTAGCGCCCTTCTCGTTACCATCTACATTTGAGGTCGTCCATTCTCCGGTTCTCTTTCAGCACAGTTCTCCTTCTATGACGATCATCCTGTCGATGGTATATCACGTGCCTACGCCATCTTTCACCTCTACCAAGTTTGTGTTGATTGCCTTTGATGATTGCCTTTGCTATTCATGGCCAAAGTCGTGGTGGTAACTTTCAGTCTAGACAAGGCACTTCTGATTCTTTTTCTGGAGGTCGGGGTGTTCCTCGTGGTTATCCTCCTTTATCTGCTCAAGGTCTCGGTACCTGGGTACGAGCACACAATAGCCATAATGGTCTATATTGTTCCTATTATTGGAAACCAATCATCACAATGACTGGTGTTGGGAGAAGCATAGTTACATGATGATACACCTACTATCAAACATGCAATTGCCCTACTAATATTCCTCCGCCTTCCCCACCAAGTGGTTAGATGCTCTTTTCTAATAATGAATAGGGCCAGTTGCATCGACTCTCCTTTGTAGATCCTAACAATCTTTCGACTCCATCAGGTATCTCTCATTCTAATTCTTGGATTGCTGATTTTGGTGCCTTGAACCATATCTCATGACGAGCCATCAAATCTTGCTTGTACCCCTCACAGATCCATTTAAATATGACTTACTCTATCTTTACATTTGAAAAATACTCACATTGTTCCATCATTGCATCATAATATATTATCTATTTTTCATTTTACACATGATTCTAATTGTTCGGTAGCACTTTATCCATCTCACTTTGTGATACAAAACCTTCAGACAAAGCAACGGATTGGTAGAAAGTATGACCAGAACGACCTTTACTATGTAGATCATCTGCCAAGTATGGTAGTCATTGCTCATTCCATTCAGTTGCATAGGAGACTTGGACATCCTTTGTTATCTTCCTTATGTACTATGTTACCTAATTTATCATTATATGAATTTAGTTGTAAGTCATGTATTATTGGGCAGCATTATCTTTCATCTTTTCATCCAGTTCATAAACAATATGATTCACCTTTTTGCTTTAGTTCATAGTGATATTTGGAAACCTTTAAGTTTCTGAGTATGTATGGATATAAATACTTTTTCACTTATATTGATGATCACTTACGCATGACATGTTATATCTTCTCCGTTCCAGGTTTGATCTTATGTTTGTTTTTCAAATCTTTGTAGCTGAAATTTGTAATCATTTTGAGATTTGCATCATAATTTTTGCTCTAATAGTGCTAAGGAGTATGTGACAAGGAATTAGACTTCATATTCGTATACTCCTTCGCAGAATGATATTGCGGAACGTAAGAATAGACACCTTCTTGAGGTTGTCCGCTCTATGCTTATTCATGTGAATATTCCTAAGAAATTATGAAAAAAATTGGTCTTACATGCTTCTTTTATATAAATTGCACGATCTCACATGAGAACAGATACCTTTTTCAATATTCTTTTTGCAGGATAAACCATTTCTTGTCGCTCTTTTGGTTGTCTTTATGATCCTCATAATCTTCGACCTCATGAAGATAAACTTGATCCGCGAGCTACCCGTATGATATTTGTTAGTTATTCTCGGACACAAAAAGTATTTTTTTTTTACCCCACTACTTCGAAGATGTTTGTCTCCTGTGATATTACTTTGCTCCGGGCATATTTTGCTTCTAATGCACCATCTACATCTTCATTGTCCATGATTTATATTTCTCTTATTCCTTTCTCTGAACTTGATACATTTTTTTTTTCTCTCCTAGGTCTGAGTATTTGATTCCCTTTTTCTAGGTGTATAAGCATCGGAACAAGGTCATTCCTATACCTGCCACTATTTCTTCGGGCATTCTACATGTCACTATTTTTTCGAATATCATTGATGATTCTTCTGCAGGTACTATAGTACAGCTGTATGTTCCTACTTCTTTACCTTTGTTGACTTCAGATGAAGGTTTATCTCTTCATATTGCTCTTCGCAAAGATAAGAGTTCTTGTACTATTATCAATCATATTTCTAACTTCATTTTTTATCACTGTTTGACTTCATCTAATCGTACATTTTTTTTCTTTGGTTGTTATCACTCTTCCTTCCTCTATTCAGGAATCACTTCAGTATCTAGGTTAGCATGCCGCTATAGTTAATAAATTTGATGCGGTGCACTTTAATCGGACTTGGACGTTGGTACCCTTGCTCTCAGGTAAAAGGATGGTCGAATATAAGTGAATATTTACTATTAAACAAATTCCAAATCAAATCAAAGCTTTTTTAGTGGTTTAGGGCTTTACCCAATAATGTGGGTTTAATAATGTTGAGACTTTCACATGTTGCTAAGTTGACTTCTCTTTGAATTCTTCTATTTTTGACAGTTTCCAAGAATTAGCCTCTTTATCAATTAGACATGAAGATGCCTTCCTCACTAACGATCTTTCAGCGACCATCTTTATGCACTATGCTCCAAGATATGAGCAACCAGGAATTGAGCGACCAAGGAGTCTATGGTATGTCTTCTAGAGAAGTCCATGTGGTCAAGCAGTCACCACGTGCTTGGTTTGAAAAATTCAACGGGGTCTGAAAATTCACCTAAGTCTTGCAACAGATTAGATTTGTTCATAGCAGCTCAGATATGTCCTTATTTACATATCAGAGGTAACAGTATATTCATCTTGTTTATGTGGATGACATAATCACCACTGAAGATGATTTGTTGGCATTTCCAAGCTGAAAGAATACTTGGTCTCTTATTTTCATACAAGAAACCTTGGATCATTGAGATACTTTCTGGAATTGAGGTATCGCGAAGTCCTGGACAATTGTAGCTTTCGCAACACAAAGATACTACTATTAAGATAGGATTTCTAGGTTGTAGACCAGTAGACACACTTATGGATTCTCCAGTCAAACCATCCATATTTAGCTCTTCATCAGATCGTCCTCTATCTGATCCAGGATGTTATAGACGACTAGTTGGAAAGCTAACTTATCGTACTGTCACTAGTCCAGACATTGCTTATTCTATGAATACGGTGAGCTATCTTATCATATTGTCACTAGTTCAGACATTGCTTATGCTATAAATATGCACTATTCTTTGACTTCTCGTCTTCAGGTTGTTGATTCTACACTACATAAAGGGAACTTCTGGATAGGGCCTTCTCTGCAGACCTTCTATGTTATAGCTTACAGTCTTTGCTAATGTTGACTTTGCTTTATCGGTTGATGATTGTCGCTCTACCAGCAGTTAGCATGTCTTTCTTGAAGACAAGTCTGGTTACATGGAGGAGTAAGCAGGAGAATGTAGTTGATTGTTCTTTTGTTTAACCTGAATATAGAGCCATGGCACATGTTGTCTCTCAATTGATTTGGCTCAACTCACTTATTACAGATCTTTAAGTCACCCCTCTTCTCGAGTTGCTCCCTATTGTGACAACAAGGTGGCGATCCATATTGCTGAGAGTCCAGTCTTTATCAGTTAATGAGAGTACAGTCTTTCATGAAATGACTAAACACATCGAAATAAACTATCACTTTATTCGACAGAAAGTGAAAAAAAAAAGTTATCCTACAACACGTGTCTTCTTCAACTAAGCTGGCAGATATCTTTACAAAACCACTGCCTCGACCTTTGTTTGCTCGATTGTTATCCAAGTTAGCAATGATTGATATTTATGATCTAACTTGCGGGGGAATAGTCCCGGGATCTCCAGCTCGTAAGTATCGGGATTTATCAACCTACTCTGACATTGATTCATCTACTGAATGTGAACACATTGGTCTAGCACCCACTAATACCTTGTCCGCAACTGTCAACTACTATAACCTGCTAAGAAAATCTGTTTAAATATATAATGATCATCACTCACAGCAAGTTAAAAATATATAATGATCATCACTAACAACAAGACTCTGACATATGTTCACAGATAGACTTGACATATTTGATGTGAATAAAACATGAGAAGCCTTGGTACATTTATAGTAAGTCATGACATCCTCTTTTAGCCGAGGCGATATGTGACAAAAGTGAGGTGTACAATAATAGTTAACTGTTTAGTACTGGGTTTTATTACCTGATACTGCTTATTCGGACCTGACCATTAAGGGGTTTCTAGGGTTTATTTCCATATACAAATACACATGAACAACAGCCCTTTATGATGATTCATGAATAATATTGAGATTTGAGTTTGCTCATGTGAAACCTTAAATCCAAATCCTCAATTTCTCGTCGGTCCTACACGCTTCACAGCTACTTGATCAACAATCAAGCCCCTTTGCAATCAAGTTGTTGAGTCAAGGTGCCAAAAGATCCCGACCATCCAGGCCCACAACATCTTCTTCTCCAAATCGTTGACGTCTAGGTGCCAAAAAACCCTGAGCACCAAAACCATCAGATCTGTATCACCAGCGTCGACTACAAGAATAGTCAGCTAGGTTCTAGAGTTTTTCATAATCCGATCAGGACCCGCATCGGATATTTGACGATCAGGACCCGCATCGGATATTTGACCATCCAACCGATGAGATATCCAACAAGTTGTCCGGCCCTGATCTAGAAGTCCTGACCTATTCAATCTGCTGATCGTTTCACCTCTTCCATGACATCATCAATTTGCATCATTTAGGTAAAATTGAATCATAACTTTGAACTTAATTGTGTTTACTTTTTAGATTATTTGTTGCTTGATTTAAAATAAATTATCAATTTAGCATCCGCATTATCTCATACCTTGATTTGTGAGTCCGGTCACTCCTATAATCCCGTCATGCGTCATGAAAGGATTGAGTTTCTTGTACTGTGTTGGGATGTGTTGAATCCTAATTAAATCATTTAGTCCCCTAGTTGATTCAGATACACTAGCAAAATGACCATTATGAAGCAAAACGTTGCGATCCATAATGATCATTGAATCCATTGACTCGAAGGTTATCGGTGGCAACGTTGCGATCAAATTGGACATGTCCAAAGCATACGACCGGGTCAACTGGCATTTCCTTTTGCGGGTTCTTGGTAAGCTCGGTTTCTCTCAGATTTGGATTAATATAATTTTCAGGAGCATCTCCAACTGCTGGTACTCTGTAACAATCAACCGAAGAGTGGGAGGCTTCTTCCGATCGGCTCGGGGTCTCCGCCAGGGGGATCCACTTTCGCCGGCTCTGTTCATTATCGCCCATGACACTCTCAGCCGTAGGATGTCCTACTTGAGCACTCACGGGCGCATCAAACACTTCAGCGGTCGTCGGCATGTTATGAAGGTGTCTCATCTCTTTTATGCGGACGACAGTTTGATGTTTATCAACGGCGGGCAGGAGAGTGTGGATTGTCTGATGTCCACGCTCAAGGAGTACTCTGACATTTCCGGACAGGTAATTAATCTGACTAAATCCTCACTTATTGTTTCAAACAAGCCTCATATGATGGATCAGGCAGAGTACATTGCTTCTAGAACTGGGCTTACTATTACTCATCTGCCTATTCAATATCTGGGAGCGTCTCTGTTCAAAGGCTGGGCTAACCAGGAGTTATTCGCCGGCCTGGCGGACAAAATTAAGAAGAAGGTTGCGGGTTGGAGAGGTAGACTCCTCTCGTTTGGAGGGAAGATTACTCTCATACATAGCGTGCTGAATTCTATCCCTATTCATACTCTTGCGGTTGTCAAAATTCCCCACAAGTTCCTCCAGAAATTAGAAGGTATTTTTGCGGATTTTCTTTGGAATTCTAACGACAAACATCGCAGGAAGTGGGTTGCTTGGTCGAAGGTTTGTCGGCCTATGTCGGAAGGTGGGTTGGGTATTTGACCTCTTGCGCAGGTTATGCAATTGTTACACGCGAAAAGGTGCTGGATTTTCTTGAAAGGTGAGTCCGTTTGGGCGCATTACATGATGTCGAAGTACGGGGATCCGCGGGACAGGGACTATGTCCCCCCGGCTCGTCCGTCTGCTTTTTGGCGTTCCATGATGGCGAACTTTACCAATGTGATGGCGGACTGTCAATGGGTAATCGGTAGGGGGCAGGTTCCTATTTGGGGAGTTAACTGGTATGGGAGTATCCAGGAGAGACCGCACTCCATCAGGTATACGCCCAATATTAGGCAAATTTTAGCTCACCCTTATATTCGTTGCAGGAATGGAAACTCGGTGAATGTCCGCAATTTGCTCCCCCGCGTGGCTAGGGAGTTTCTGGATGATTTGGTCTTGAGCGATATCCCGGATAGGCTGGTTTGGACCCCATCTTTGGATGGGGATTTTAATAACAAATTATTTTGGGATAAGTATAGAATGAAGTATCCTGTTGCTAAATGGGCTGATTTTTATTGGAACAAATATGTGCAGCCTAGGATTGGTGCATTCTTATGGCGGTTGAGTCACCGGGCTATCCCGGTGGACGCGCGCCTTCGTTCGATGGGGTTCCATATGGCGTCCAAATGTGTCTGTTGCGTGGCGGCTAGGGAAGAAAATTATGACCACCTATTTGTCCATGGCGATATGGCGAAGAGGGTTTGGGAGTACTTCTCCGTGAGACATCAGATTCACAATAGGGTGGACAACATAAATGACTTGGCGGAGGTATGGCTTAATAATATTTCACTCTCTAATTTTCTGGGTGTTTACAGGAACATTACTTTCGCTACCGTCCTCTGGGAGATTTGGAAACAAAGAAACATGATTATCTTCAACAACGGCAAACCGAATAGCCAGGCGGTGATCTCTCGGGTTTCCTTTGGTCTTCAAGACGCTGCCAATGCTCACGGGATTCTGTCTCAGCTTGGGACGCAGGATGGCGCTGTTCGTAGGGAGGGATCTTCCGGTGGCCAGGCTAACTCTACGACTGAAGGACCGCTGGGGACTGCTGCTGCGGGTGGTGGCCAGGAGGACCCGCCTGGGTACAGACCTGTCAGCCTGGAGGCGGACACTGCTGGTGGCAGCCTTGCCGTCCGGCCTGGGATCAGACCTGGCAGTCTGGAGTGGGATGCTGCTGTGGGTGGCGGCCGGGGCCACCCTCCTGGCCGTGAGCGGGCGCCTGGGATCAGTTCGGTCAGGGCGGGGCGGGCTGCGGCATCGCCCGAGTCAACATCATGGGCCCCTCTGACCTGCGGCCTCAAACTCAATGTGTGCTGCCACCGTGTCGCAGGGATCGGGGAAGCTATTAGCGGGATTGTGAGAAACTCGGATGGGCATATGGAATTGGCTTTCAGCCATTATTTTGAGCACCAGGGCGCACATACTCAGGACCTGGAAGCCTTGGAGTATGGTCTGAAGGTATGCAAGGATAAGGAGATGGCTATTAGCAACATTGAATTCACGTCAGAAGCTCTCTACAAAGCCATCAAATGCACCAAGCGGATTCCATGGCGCGACATCTACACTTTCAGGAAGGTCCAGAGATTAATCCCTCCTGCTTGTGGCATCTCTCTCTCGGTCGGTTCCGAAAATAGAGTGGCAAAAGCTATGGCCGTCTGGGGGCTAGCCTCCAAGGGGACTCATATCTTCTCCCACTCTACTTTTATACCGATCGACGTGGCTCGGATCCTCTCTTTGGATCACCATTTTGATCCGCCTTGATCTTCGGATTTTCGGTTTCTGTCTGTATATTTGTCTGTAGTTCTGCTTTGCCGGGGGTTTTGTGCTTAGCCCCGGCCCTCTCCTTTTCCTTTCCTTATTACTTTTGTATGGGCGGTTTGGGCTCTCTCCCGCTGCCACTTGAGCTTCGGCTCCTTTTGCGTTTTATATATTTCCTTTTCTTAAAAAAAAAAAAAAAAAAAAGCAAAACGAAAACGCTGTGGTTCCACTCGCAGTGTACACAACGCAGACTTAGTCGGGGGTTCGGCAGCATTGCCCCCAACCCAATTTTGTTAGTGTACATTGTATCGTGTGTGCCCGAAATCTGTTAAGGTGTATTTTGGAAATCCTATCTATTAATTATCCTAACTAATTTAAGGTTTCTCAGAGGCTTATAAATAGCCACCATCTGATCAACTGTAACCTGTATCATGTGGAAGAAGTAAACAATCTGTTGATGTCATGGTTTTTCCGATTAGGTGTTGTTACACATAAACTGTCTCACGTGCATTTTGTTTTTTGTTGTTTTTTGGTTAAAACCCAATTATCCATAAGATATTGTCACAAACTAATTGAAAAGAAGAAATATATGCATCAAACCCTTAACCAATAAAAGCCGTGCTCAAGTATAAGCATTTTTCTTGGAAATTAATGGAGATAAATGAAGACGTACAAACCTTTCTGATCCAGCTGCAATATTTGATATGGAAAGCTTGTCTATATTACTAAATGTTAAATCATCAAGACGCTCTAGAGTTCCACCAGTCCAATTAACAGGCACCAAGACAGCGAAAGAAAGCACAGTTAGAGGCACAAATATCTTCAGGCTGCATGAGAAAGAAGATACTGTGTCAACCTAGAAGCAAGAAAAGGTATTAAACTGAGTATCAAATTATTGAAAGTAATAAAGAATATGGTTCTGGTCCAGAAATATTAACCGTAAGAAAAGTTCAAATCAGTAATGTTAAGTTGAGAACTTGAAAGTAGGTGAAGTTAAAATTGCTGGCTATTTCCTGCACATATTTCTTAAGGTTCACATAACTGGCTAGTGAAACCCAATAAACTGAAATGTGAACCCCCGAATTTATGCTTTGAAATGGAAAATGAAATCCAAACTGAGCGGATGCAAAGAAGAGACTGAAGCAAACCCCCTGACACATAACTATGCCGATGTCAGATGAGCATCACAAAGGAGGAACAAAAGAAAATAGGACTAGGTAGGAGGCACATGTGAAGCCCAGAGAAGTACTGTCATGCAAAATATGGGATCATAATTGACCGATTCTAGCATCCATATAATGTCTATAGAGATGCAATATAAGCAAAATAAGTAAATCATCACTGCATAAAACTCACCCAAGTAGATAGATGCGCACATATACAGCAGAATCAAGGCCTGCATGATCAATCAACTCTGGTTCTGGCATTCTGAGTGCAGCTGGCATCCAGTTCAGAAACCTAAGATATGTTCTCAAGTCCAAGTTAACAAACTTGCTAACAATGTTTCCTGACTGCCTTGGGCTGTTTCTTATCCCTTTAAGATACCATTTAGGAAAATACACTCGATCATTAACTGGCTGAAGCCTTAGTACAGCAAATGCCAGAAGGAATGCCAGTGCAGATAGAATATTGATAGCTGCTGCTAGACCAATATCTCCAAGTGAAGCCATCTATTTCTTCAAGAGGCTATACCAACCCTGAAAATTGTGGAATGTGTTAGTGATAAGGCATTACATGACAAACAAGACTAGGAATATAGGTTGATCACTACAAATATCAAAAGTAAACTTCACAAACTGGGTAGCACCTTTGTTGCATGGACACAGGGAAAATAGTGTGTGTACACATGCCGTGTCTGTACGCATATCAATGTCAGTGTTTGTGCAACATAGGAGACAACTTATGTTGGCTGGGTCCAGCCCAAGCAGGCCCACAAATTGGAAGCCCAAACCGAGCAAGATTGGTGGAGTTCTATATAGGGTACTATGTATAGGATTGGTTTACTATCCTAATTGACTTATTCACAGGAGAATAATATTCTAGTGTGGTGAGCTACGTCTCCTAGATGAGCTATGTTCAAAGCTTCCTATTCCGGTAAAGAATAGGAGTCTTATTCTAAAACGGAAAGGTTTTTTTTTAGCTTGGTATATATAGAACCATCCAGCCAGGAGCTCATATATGAGCATAACAATTCGAGCAGCACAAAATTGGAGCACAATTACAGCCTCTAGTTAGAGAAGCAATTCAGCAATCGAGTTGCCGGGAGCTTGATCTACAACAGCAGTGGAGACATGGGCGGATCCAAGGGTGTGTTGGGGTGGGCTGGAGCCCACCCCCAAAAAAAAAAAATTACATTTTTTTTCCATATATATATATATATATATATATATATATATATATATATATATATATATATATATATATATATATATATATATATTTGCTTTTTTTATATGAATTTATTTACTTCCAGCCCACCCAAATTTTTGGTAGCCCACCCCAACTATAATTTTTGGATCCGCCCCTGAGTGGAGAGACAAAGAGGAAACAGGCGTCGGCAACACGGTCGTGGATTTGGCATCCCCTTCGGGTTTCGGTATGTACGTTATTGTATTCATTGGGAGGACGAGTGTTGTAAGCTTTGTCTTTGATATTTTGATCTATAGGGTTTTACGGATATCTCAGATTCTTGGGTAAGAGATTCAGGAGAACTATAATTTCATATTCTAGTGGATTTGTGCTTGGACTTGTCCCATGGTTTTTCACCACAAAGGTTTTTCCATGTTAGTAACTTTGTATTTTCTGTGTGATTTCCTTTATTCCACATCGTTGGTTATTGTTGACTGTTGGTTCAGGGACGAAGATGAGAGGCACAGATAACACGGGAATCATATCGCAGATGATCACCCTCAACGGATCCAACTGACATATTTGGAAGTCAAGGATGGAGGACATGATATATTGCAAGGACCTGAGGGTATCGTGAAGAAGTCGAAGGTCATAGCCACTGAAAATTGGAAGAAGATACATCAAAAGATGATTGGCTTCATCGGATAGTCGTTGGACGACACTTTATTTCACCACGTCTCGGTGAAGACGAGTCTAGCGGGACTTTGGGACAAGTTGGAGGAGTTGTATAAGAGAAGATGGCGAGCAATAAGACATTCCTAATTAGGAAGTTGGTTAACCTCAAGTACAACTAGAATTCTTCAATTGAAGAACTTTTGAACTAAGTTTATGGTATCATTAACCAGCGAGCGACCATGAAGATGGTGTTGGAAGTTGGGTTGCAGGCGCTTCTACTTTTGAGTTATTTGTCAGACTCATAAGAGACATTTGTGGTTTCTCTCAGTAATTCAGCAGAGGATGGCATAATCACCGTGGAAAAGGTAACAAGAAACGAGAGAGATTAAAAGCAAAGTGAGAAGGAAGTGGATCCAGAGTTCGCATCAAGTCAAAATCCGAATTCAAGAAGAAAGAGAGCTGATATCACTAAAACATTGTGGGCCACTTCAAGCAAGATTGCAGGAAATTGAAACAAGAACTAGAAAATAAGGAAAACGGTAAGAAAGACCAAGCTAAGAAGATTGCAACGATAGTCGAAGTGGAATTGATCATCACAAATCGAAGATTAGGAGTTGTGCCTAAGCATAACACCATATGATGATGTATGGATCATTCATGCAGGAGCATCACAAAGGGAGTATTTTGTAACATACAAAAGCGATATCTTCAGAGTGGTCATGATGGGAAACAAAGGCACATCCAATATTGTCATGAAGGGAGATCTCCATCTCCATAAGGGGCTGTTTGGTTCAAGTTTTAGAGGCTTGGAAATGGGTTTTGGATTCCTTATCCATATTTGATAAGTGTAGGATTGAGAATTGGGAGAAAATATGGGAAGACTTTATATTAGGAAAGTAGAACCAAAGCCCCCCCCCCCCCCCCCCCCCCCCCCCCCACCCCTCCGGGAATTTATTTATTTTATGAATGTTGGTTGGATGCATTAATTACAACTTTTTGGGGAAAGGGTCTTACCAGTATCTGATGGTTTTCGATTACAGGTCTTATGTATACGTTCCGAGTGACGGAGAAGTAACTTGGATAGAAAAATGAGACGGTAAGTTTTCTTGGCTTATAAAAACAACTTATACAACTACATGTTATGGGACCCAAAAAATAGGAACACTATTCGGAGTAGAGAATTGGTATTTGTTGAGGAAGACAGTTGACATTTTTGTTGAAAAGTCAGCAGAGAGATCAGACGTGGATGGCCTCGTCGACTTGGATACTAGTTCTTCCGTTACACCAAACAGAGTAGCGAAAGCAACTCGGCTCTAAGAAGATGAAGCAGATACTCCTGCAGAAGATGCAATTCACGATAATCAGGAGAAGCAGCCTACTAAGAAGATACCGGCAACATCTCAACCGAGAAGGTTTACTAGGGGCCAACATCCGTCCAAGAGATATCCTAGATATGGGTAGGTCACTCTCCCAGATGCAAGAGAGCCGGAGAGTTTTCAGGAGGCACAAGAGAATGAATAGCAGAGGAAGTGGATTTAGGTGATGAAGGACGAGATGGATTCCCTTCATATGAATCACACTTATGACCTAGTGTCATTGCCAAAAGGCAGGAAAGCTCTGGAAAAAAAAAATGGTTATTCAGGTTGAAGACTAAAGTTCGCAATAGGGGTGAGCATATAACGGTTGAAAACCGAAAACCGAACCGAACCGAACCGAACCGAACCGAAATATGACAAACGGTTCGGTTTTTCAGTTATCGGTTCGGTTTACGGTTTAAAATTTTGAAAATTTGAAATAACGGTTCGGTTTCGGTTCTTCATCCGAAAAACCGAACCGAACCGAAAACCGATTTAGATTTAGATTTAGTAATTTATCAAACTATCCACAATATACATATACTAATGTTTATTAACCCCTAACTGAGCGCACTCTCTTCTCCTATTCTATGTCGGTGCTTCTTTGAGCACTCTCTCTATCTACCATCAATCTATATATACTAATATCTTTCACTCTATGTAATATAACAATTCATAAATACAATAATGTCATATATTTTTTAAAATTTGTTATTTAAATATGCTCATTTTGCTAAAAACTTGAAGGCCATGCACATTGGCCCATGAAACCGAACCGACCGAAAACCGAACCGAATTAATTTGGTTCTGTTTTGTTCGGTTTTTATAAAAATGGTTCGGTTTTCGGTTTTGAGAAATACGATTTACGGTTATTTCGGTTTTCACATATTCGGTTCGGTTTGAACCGAACCGAACCGATGCTCACCCCTAGTTCGCAACCAAGGTACAAGGTACGATTGGTTGTCAAGGATTTTAGTCATAGGAAAGGCATCAACTTTAAGAAGACTTTTGCCCGTGGTGAAGATGTCTTCGATCATGTAGTACTCGAATTAGCTGCCAGTTTGGACCTCGAGATACAACAGTTGGATGTGAAGCTCGTAATTTTCCATGGTAGCTTTTAAGAGGAGATCTACATGAAGCAACATAACGGGTTCAAACTTCAAAGTTCAAGGCAAAGAAGATATGGTATGTTTATTAAAGAAGAGTTTGACATGTTAAAGCAAACACCTTGGCAATAGTACTGGAAGTTTGATTCATTCATGACGTATCATGGTTATGCAAGAATGGCCTCAGATCATTGTTATACATAAAAAGATATGATGGTGACTACACTATTATCTTGCTCTACGTTGATAACATGTTAATAGGCGGGAAGGATAAAGGAAAAGTTGAGAAGCTGAAAAATGAGATGAGCAAGTCCTTTGCTATGAAGGACTTTGATAGCTCTTGATAAGAAAGCAATGAAACTTTGATTATCGCAAGGTATTGGAGAGATTCAACATGATAAGGCAAAGCCGATTGATACTCCACTAGCAGACGACTTTAAGCTCACGACGAAGCAATGTCCTACTAGTGAAACAGAAACGGCAGAGATGCAGATGATCCCATATGCTTCGACAACTGGCAGTCTCACGTACAACATGGCATGCACAAGGCCGAATATTGTACACGCAATCAATGTGGTCAACAGATTTCTTTCGAACCCAGAAAATGAACATTGGACAATGGTGAAGTGGATTCTTAGGTATCTCAGGGACACCTCTAAGTTAAGTTTGTGCTTAGGAAGAGAACAGACAGTATTTGAAGGCTATACAGGGTTTGATATGACGGAAGATACGGATATTAGGAAGTCTACTTCAAGGTAATCGATCACTTTTGCAGGGGGAGTTGTGTCATAGCAGTCCCGACTACGAAAGTGTGTTGCACTTTCTTCTACATAAGCGAAGTACATTGTGCTACAAAGAATTCTAAGAATATGCTTTCAATGAAGTGATTGAAAATGTCAAATTTTGAAAGTATCGTATTTTGTATTTATAAAGATTGAAAATGTTAAATTTTGAAAGTATCTTACTATCTTGGATTTTTAGTTGTTTTTTAAAAATTTGAAACATCTTGATATCTTCAATTTGGAGTTATCTTCTTACATTTTATTGAGGATGAGTTTTAACAAAAATACAAAGGGGGCACCATTACTAGTCACGCCCGTACCTGTTTTTCATAGGGCGCGCTATAACCAATGGTGTCCCGTACTTACAGCTTCTAGATGCCATTTGCAATGCCGTCTCATCCTCCATTTGTATTTTTTTAGAAATCTCTCTTCTTCCATGAAAATAAGGATAATTTTATCCCTCTACGTGAAATTTTCTGAAACATAAATCATTTTGGTTTAATTTGGATGCATTGGAAATATCAACGGTTAAATATAAACCAATGCATCCAAATTAAACCAAAATCATGAGTGCGTGTGTATATAATATATATATATATATATATATATATATATATATAACATCAAAAAAAAAAAAATATATGTATGGGTTTTGACAAATAGTGGGTAGACGGTGTAAGGAATGTGTCTGCTCTTCCTCGTTCTCGATTATGGATAGGGGCCAGTCAGAAGGGTTTTTGGCAACAGCAGAGGTCTGAGACAAGGGGGTTCCCTGTCTCCCTATCACTTTGCGATAGTAATGGAGTTCCTCACTTGCCTATTGGACGGTCAGTTATGGACGGGTTGATTACCCCCTTATTTCGCAAAATTGAGCCAGTGATTTCTCATCTTATTTATGCTGATGATCGACTTGTGTTTGTGGAGCTACCAAACATATCCCTTGGCACGCTCAAGAGGATATTCGATACCTTGAAGAATTGGTCGGATCTGCAACTGAACAAAAACAAGAGACAGATGTTTATGAATCGTACTTGCTGGAACATGGAGGCTTGGCTGGGCAAGATGGGCATTGCATAAAGGATGCTTCATGTTAAATACCTGGGACTTTCCCTCTCAATCAACTATGCCGCTTATGCGGAGTGCGAGGGTCTTCTCAAATACACGCAATCTAGACTAGAGGGATAGCAGGCACGAACTTTGTCCTTTGGGGGTAAGATTGAGCTTATCATGGATGTTATTTCGGCGATCACTTTATAATGGTTGCAGGTCATTATGCTTCCTAAGGACATGATCAAGAAGATTGAAAGTTTGTGTGTTGACTTCCTATGGAGAGGTGGCATTCACGCTATAAGTTAGGAGGAATTTTGTAGGCCTAGGAAGGACAGAAAAGATGGGCTGCAATCCTTGTCCCTCCTCGGAGAAACAGCGTACCTCAAACTGTTATGAAGATTCATCACAGGGAAGTCTCTGTGGGCTGACTGGGTTAAGGACAGATACTGTGTGCAAGGGGACTTCTGATCGACTAGTAGCAACAACTTCTCGGTCACGATTAAAGTGTTGTTGGCGACGAGACTCGAGGCTAAGGTAAAGTTGACTAGGTATGCTCAGGGGCCCAAATCAGTATCTGGTATGACCCTTGGATCAAGCACTCTAACTTGATTAAGAGGGAGGGCTTGCATGTTTATGAGCTGATGGTTCTACCAACAAGGCGAATAGCCTTATCGAGAAAGGGAATTGGAATCTACAAGGCCGTTTGATTGAGGCTGCTCATGCGGAAGACATACGTGCTGTGGAGATTGATCGACAGGGGATGGAAGATTACTGGGTTTGGGAAGATACGGAGAATGAAACCTTCAAGTTCAGTACGACTGTGAACCAAATCATGACCTACCATGAGAAGGTAGACTGGACGGAGGTGGTATGGACCAAAGGGGCGGCAGTCAAGTATTTTTTTGTGCCTTTACAAAATGATCAAGAACAGACTCTTTATTCGGGACAGACTAACCATGTTTGGCATCCCCTTGTGAGGATACTAGATGCTCCTTATGTGGAAAATGAGTTTGGGAATCATCTGTTTTTCGCTTGTTACTTTGCTTGGGATAGTTGGAGTTTCCAAAGGTCTAAGATTGGCCTTTCCAACCCGTATGATAGAGTTATTTCCTCTCTTTTGAATGATATTAAAGCACATAAGGGTAACGGAGCAAGAGGATACCAACGGCTGAAATAATCTTTGGAACGGTTGTCTGACATGTGTGGAGGGAACGAAATCGATTTAGGAGCTCTCCTTTAGTATATTTGTTGTACAAAAATATATAGATATTGACACAGATATTCTACACCCTAGATGACCTATTTTGTAATATGGACTGGATTATAGCTGTAATCACCGTGTTTATCTATAATATTTACCTTCTTCGAAAAAGAAAAAAGAAAAATGTAATCATATTTTGCATGAGTAATAGTACATACATACCTGGAAATTAAACTCAATTAGATCTCACTTCTCTCTCTCCAGCACGAGGAGGAGGAGGAAGCGAGCAGGGGAGGGAAGGCCAAGAGCTCCTTCTTCTTGGCCTCCTCTATTATTATACTACTGTATCAATAATTAATGATATATTTCTCTCTCTCTCTCTCTCTCCTCTCTCTCTCTCTCTCTCTCTCCGTCACCTTTCTATAAACAAGAAGAAGAAAGAAGAATATACAAAGAGGGAGATAGTTATTCCTCCTTCCTTCTTTCTTAACCACGCCTCCGAGAAAAGAGGATCACAAAACTCTCCTCTCTCTCTCTCTCTGGTGGGGTGGGTCGGAAAGACAATTTTGTGAGGTGCTTCAAATATCCTGCAGGTGTGACCGTTTCATGATCACACATTGCATTGCTTTCAAAGTCTAATTAAAAGAATCATTAAGGGCTTTGGACATGGAGCTGCTTCGCTACTACCAATGTTCGTTGCGACTAAACCAATGTTGTTTATTCCCATGGAGCTTAGGGACCAAACCATTTTTTTTCAATCATATAATGTACACCGTTCCGTATCGAGGACAGACATGTGTTTGACGATCTAGTATTTGTTTACTGGATGAAGATATGACAAATGACGAGACACTATTTTTATATAGCATAGATGAATATCAGGAATAAGTGCATGATGAGGATAAGCATCATTTCTTCTTGTTTGGTTTTATACCCTCTTATGTATATTATATTTTGAGAAATCAGAGGATTGTATACATATGGATAGTTGTATATAAATAGATGTTAATATTCCGAGAATGTTAATAGTTTAGCATTTTCGGTAACATATACTAGAACTTTATAAGCGATAATCGCGGTTACGGATATTGGGATATTCGTACGACACGTAGTTTAGGATGTTTGTTACTTACTCGAATTGCCGTATTCTTGAAGCGGGAGCGTGGCACTTTTCTTTTGGCTCAATAAATTATAGAGTATGGCCCTCTCATATCACATATGATGTTCACCCCACATAGTGCTTGCTCGGAGTGACAAATTTCTTATTAGTCACTCAGTATCTCAATGACCAATTCATCACCCAACGACCTCCGAGCCCCCTACTCCTCCACTGCCATATCAGTGGCCGTGCAACCGTCCGAACTGTATGAAATGACAACACAATATCACTGCCATTTTTTTTTTTGCATGCATGATGACTGCGTGTTCATCGACGGCGATTGCGGGCGAAACCGAGGGAAACATCAATGTCCGGAGTGGAGGGGGGAAGGAAGAGAGATTGGGCTAGGGTTTTTATTTATTTTTTTAAATTTTGTTTATCTTTTTGAACTGTTAAGAATAAAATTAATTAATTTTCAATAGGTATTATAGACTTTCACATTTGATGTTATCTTTAACTGAAAAAAAGGAAATAGTCGAAGGTATTAAATAAAAAATAAAATTCATGATATTAACTTGTCAATATTATTCTAGAATATTAAAATAACAAAACTAAAAAGAAAATAGTACTAATATAATTTGTTTTCCATTCTAACATGGGAATGGATCCATTGAACAAGCTAACTCCTTAAACAATATGCATGGTCTGACTCAATAAATGAGTAGCGTGATTTGCACCACGACCTTTATTTAGGCTTGTGTTAAAGATACCGTATTACTATCTCGGGGACGACACTTGTTAGGGGATAACACAACTTCATTTACCTCGAGGACAATACACATTTTTCTTGGGGGCATCAAATTCAAATCTCTTTACCATCATCTTCCAAGCCGAAAAACTCTAAACATGCGTTCTTCTGTAATCTTCCTCTTTCTATTTCCGAAGTTTTGTTTTCGTATTAGATAAGCACACCGAGCTATTATTTTCGAAGTTTCAAACTCCATTAATATAGTTGTGAAGCTTCTAAATAGACACAGTCCTGTTTGAGACGATAGATGACTGCTAAATTTCTGATAATAATGAAGGTAGATTTTTTTGTTATTAGGACTGCAGTCTTATAATAGAAAATGACTACAAATTTCTTGTCAAAACTAATAATTTAACTATCTCATATTATCTAACCATCTACATATACATCTATAACGAATGTAAATTAAAATACAAACATATCTATAACAAATTATAATTATAAACACTAGTAGAACATACATAAAATATTTTTTTACTAATCTAATCAAAATATAATTTAAATATTTAAATTCAAATTAAGATTTGTTTCATATATATTAATATTTTACTTAAGATTTATAGATACAATTTAAATTTGATTATAATTTGTTATGGATATATGTGAATACAAGAGAGGGCCTTCAGTTATACAGAAGAAAAATAAAAATTAGGGTATTTGGTTGTTCGGAAGAAAATGAGAGAGTTTAAATTTTTTATGTTCTGTAATTTATAAAAAAAAATTAAAATGGTCGATAATATACATACGGCTTAGACGGCTCAATCTTGAGCCGTTTTGAAGCCCCCTTATAATATAGTAATATATATATATATATATATATATATATATATATATATATATATATATATATATATATATATATATATATATATATATATCTGGAAATTGCTGAGAAATCCAATTTCGGGATGGGCTTTTATGAAATGCCCACCCGCTGGATGAGTTTTATGAAATGTCCAGAATTAAGTATTTTCACGTTAAATATTTCAAGATTTCCTTTTAGATGCCACCCGCTAGAAACTGCTATTTTTATAATACCGAAACTACCCCTCCGCACGAATTGGTCATCTATATGTATTTGAATTCAAAAAACTCAGATCTTGATTGCGATTTTCGTCTTCTTCTTCTTCACGGAAAATCTGAATTTCATTGCTCTCATCTTCAGCAGAGATCGCAAAGATCGTTCGTAGTTCGGTGTGCTTTTCTTCGGTCGAACTCAGATCATCGCTCGTCATCATCATCACCATCATCATCATCTTCATCGACGTCAATTGTGGAGAGAAGATCTTTCTTCTTCTTTTCCATAAGAATTATCATCGCTTTGAAAGAAGAACACTCTTTATTCCTGAAAAAACTAAATTACATGGAGAATGGCCATTCTCCTACGTTTTAACACTGGAAATGACCATTCTCCGTGTAAATTAACACGGAGAATGCCATTCTCCGTTTTATTTAAAACGGAGAATGACATTCTCCGTGTTTCTAACACGGAGAATGGTCATTCTCCTGCGTTTTAACACTGAAATGACCATTCTCCGTGCTAAATTACACGGAGAATGACCATTCTCCGTTTTATTTAACACGGAGAATGACCATTCTCCGTGTAAATTAACACGGAGAATGCCATTCTCCGTTTTATTTAAAACGGAGAATGACATTCTCCGTGTTTCTAACACGGAGAATGGTCATTCTCCTGCGTTTTAACACTGAAATGACCATTCTCCGTGCTAAATTACACGGAGAATGACCATTCTCCATTTTATTTAACACGGAGAATGACCATTCTCCGTGTAAATTAACACGGAGAATGGAATTCTCCGTGTTTCTAACACGGAGAATGGTCATTCTCCTGTGTTTTAACACTGGAATGACCATTCTCCGTGATAAATTACACGGAGAATGCTATTCTCCGTTTTATTTAACACGGAGAATAATATTCTCCGTTTTATTTAACACGGAGAATGGAATTCTCCGTGTTTCTAACACGGAGAATGGTCATTCTCCTGTGTTTTAACACTGGAATGACCATTCTCCGCGATAAACTACACGGAGAATGGCATTCTCCGTGTAAATTAAGACGGAGAATAGTCATTCTCCGTGTAATTTAGCACGGAGAATGGTCATTCTCCGTGTAAATTAAGACGGAGAATGTCATTCTCCGTGTTAGTAACACGGATAATGTCATTCTCCGTGTAAATTAAGACGGAGAATGACATTCTCCGTGTTACTAACACGGAGAATGACCATCCTCATGCGAAATTAACATTTTTCGTGTTCTAACACGGAGAATGACCATTCTCCTGCATTTTATGGTCAGCTGAAACTTTGGATAGCCATAACTTTTGACTGGGAGGTCGAAACGAGGTCCCGTTTGTCGCAAAATGAGCGTATCGTCGAGGAGACTGAAAGTAACAGCTTCATCGTTAGACGGCCTTCCAAAATTTTAGAATCGCAAAAAAATGATGTTTAGACCTCCGTTTTAGCACTTTTGCCGTTTGTCCCGGTCTTTCCGAAATTTTTCGACGAGTTTTTGAAGATTTTTGAGGAGAAAACCTAGATTCGAAAGTGAGCAGCGTATGGAAGAAGATGAAGTATCGAAACGTTTCTTTTAAGAGCAGTTTCGTGGGTGTTTTCAATAAATTAAAAGGAAGGGCAAAATGGTCATTTGGAACCCGCTTTGGATAAGTTTCTCTAATTCTGGGCACGCGATGAAAGTTTTTTTAGCGGTAGGTTTTACATAATTTTTTTTTAGTTTTTGGGCATTTCATAAATCCTCCCTATATATATATATATATATATATATATATATATATATATATATATATATATATATATATATATATATATATATATAAAAAAAAATATATATATATATATATATATATATATATATATATATATATATATATATATATATGCACGTATAATAATAATATTATCAAATTATAGTCAAACATCTCTTCTAACACATGTGATTAAGATGTGAGGTATTTTTTTTGTTTGGTTGAGTTCAATTCCAATGTTGAATATATATAAAAATAAACTTTTTTCAACAACTTTTTGTATAATTTTTTAAAAAAATTTAAATGATTGATGATTTACACACGACTTAGACGGTTCAATCTTGAACCGTTTTGAAGTCCTTTATAATAGTAGAGATAAAACAAATTTTAATTTAAATATTTAAATAATTTTTTAATAATATATAAAAAAAATTCGTGTATAACGCACGTTTTATTTTTATTTTTTATTTTTTGAGAGAGAGAGAGAGAGAGAGAGAGAGAGAGAGAGGGGGAGTGTGTGTTTGATGACCCCACCAAAAGACATCCAAAGTTTTTTATACGAAAATTTTCACTGAGAGCATAAAAAATTTATAAAATTACACGTAAAGCACAATATTTTCAATAATTTCATACGGAGCATAAGAACGCCCATCCGAAGGGCGTTTTCATTTAAATATGAATTAATTTTGACGTCCGTTAGCGAGATAACGAGCAGGAGAAATTAATAAAAAAAATTAAAATGAGGAAAACGCCCATCCGAAGGGCGTTTTCTGCTTACCTGTCACCCTCGGATGCCGCACCTGTCACCCCTCGACTGACACGTCTGTCAAAAAAAATTATTAAAAAAAAATTAAAACCTGAGGGAAACGCCCATCCGAAGGGCGTTTCCTGCTTGTCACCTGTCACCCTGGCTCTGCCACGCCCGCTCTCTCACGCTCTCGCTCTATTTCCTCCACTCAAAAGTCTTCCTCTGACAAATACTATTAGAATAGAAATAGCTTGCACTTGAAACCATTCCATCAGTACACTTTGCTTGATAGATATATATTGGAGATTTCCTGCAGTAGTATTCCTCACCAGCTCCGCCATGATCCATTGCAGTGCGGTCGACGTAGTGTCCGTGCCCGCGTTGAGGAACTCCGAGCACAGCGCGACCATCTCGTCCTCGTTCAGCCCTCTCCCCCCTTCCTCCGACAGCTTTATATCGAGGAGGGAGTCAACGTACGAATACACGAACCTCTCGTCGTCGTCGCCGTCGTCGGTCATCTCTCGCTTCTAATCCTTCTCCTTGTGCCGTCTCCGCGATTCGAACAAGGGAGCATACGTACAGCTCCTTCTGCTTCCTTCTCAGCTCCACCGCAGTACTCCACCGGCTCCGGAAGATCAACTTCGTCAGCCTCGGAAGGAAGGCGAAGATATTGAGCTTCCCGAGATGGAGGAGCAGCTTCCGGTTCGCCTTGATGTCCTTCTCGTCGAGCTTCTCGCCGAAGCACATGAGGATGAGCAAGCCGAACATGGCAAACTGGAAGCTGTCGACGGCGATGGCCACGCCGGAGGTCTCGGACTGCTGGGCGAGGTGGTGGAGCAGGACGCCGAGGACCCAGCGCCGGCCGTGCGCGTAGAGGAGGACGTGCGAGGGGTGGAGGATCTCGGACGTGAGGAGGCGGCGGAGGTGATGTTGCATGCAGCAGCAGCTGCCACGCGCGCTGTCGCATTAGGATGCTGCATGCAGCAGCAGCTTTAGCTGCATAGGTGTGCATAGTTGCATGTAGCTTTAGGTGCTTTAGATGCTTTAGGTGCATAGCTGCATGCAGCTTTAGGTGCTTCACGTGCTCTTCGACGTGAAATGGAAAAAAAAAATCTGACGTGGAATAAAAAAACGCCCTTCCGATGGGCGTTTTCGTCTGACATAGATTCTCCGTTACCTCTCGTCGTTAACACCGTCAATACATAAAAATAAAAAATAAAAAAAATACAAAACGCCCTTTCGATGGGCGTTCTGATGCCTCAAATGAAATTTCTTAAAAATTTGTGCTTTCTATGCAATATATAATAATATTAATGCTTTACATGAAAATTTCCGTTTTTTATACCCCTCCTCTACCACACCCCTAATCCCCTAATCCAAACCCAAAACCCACTAACCGTGATCCAATGGAGGCCCTCAGGGCATGGAGAGGGGCCACCCATCTTCTCCACTTCGCTTCCATGTCCTCCTCCGCCACCGCCAGAAGAATGGCCATGGCCAAGTCGACCTCAAGAATCATGTGCTCTTCCTCAACCAAACCATCCACCACCGATCACCGCCGCCGGAGCTCCTCCTCCTCTTCCTCCACCTCCGACCGGGACTCCATCCGCGCCATCCGTCTCAAGAAGGCACGCCTCCCCCCTCCTCTCTTCTCGCTCAAACTGGCCATGCTGCACGGACACAGATACACCGACACGGCACAATCAGGACACGGCTCGTAGTGTTTTTTTTTTCGAATGCCTGTGTTTGTGTCGGGTACGTGATCAATGCAACGGTTTATGGACACGACGTGGCTTTTTGTTGTTGTTATTGGAGTGTCCGTTCATGCTTCTTAGTCAAATGGTCTTTAAAAAGCACAATTTTTCTACCCCTAATTTTGCAATTACAACTGAATGTTTGGTTTTGAGTAATTTCAAAAACATTTTTGCCCCTTTATGTGCACAACAGGATACTATTGTATATGAGCTCCTTGGACCTTGGTAACGTGCAAGAATGATACAAGTAATTGTTTGAATTGTTAGCTTAACTTATAGAATTTTACTTTATTACGTGAAAATTGTTTCTTTTATTGAGAGTTGTCATGTTCATATGGAATTTGATGTTGTTTGATGAATGCGGTTAAGATATATAATAGACTTTTAATTCGGCAAAAAACACTTCTTTTTGCTGGTCTTTGTTTTAATTTTTGAGGAATTTGTTGTACATTACCACCTAAGTGCAACTGCAAATGGAAGGTTTTGATTGTTGGCGATGTCGGGAGATGAGCTGAACACACACCGTTAGGGGCCGGACTATTTCGTGTTTGTAAATTTTGTGTTATATCGATAGGTTTTTGCAGCAGGATATATGGAGAAAACGATGAAATTGCACCATTGCTGCAGTATTTCCAATGTTCTTATTGCCTTGTAAAGCACTATCGAGGAATTTTAGGATTATTTTGTATAAGGGTACCAGGTTTAGGACCTAATTAGACTTTGGGTACTGGGTTTGTCCGTTTTAGACTTTGGGTACTCGAATATTTTTAGTGATGAACATTCGTCATTAAAAACTCATTTCGTCACTGAAAGCCCAATTTCGTCACTAAATGTGTTACTGAAAAAGTTTGAGTATCCAAAGTATAAACGGACAAATCCGGTACACAAAATCTAATTAGGTCTAAACCTGGTACCCTTATACAAAATTAAACCAATATTTTACTTAATAGCGCTTCATGTTGCAATCTTGAAATGGAGGATTCAATTTCTCTTACCACTGAAAATGATATGAATACGTAACGAGTCTAACGCCTTGCTTACCAGCTTGAAGGAGACATAAAGTGTCCATAACATTTCCCTTTTAAGCTACCTTACTTCATTGCCAGGTGGAAGAGCTAAGGAGCAAGGGACACGAACCTTATGCCTACAAGTGGGACAGAAGTCATACAGCAAACCATCTCCAAGAGATTTATAGTCATTTGGGGAACGGTGAGGAATGCAAGGAGGATTCAGTATCGGTTGCAGGAAGAATTGTTGCTCGGAGAACATTTGGTAAACTTGCATTCTTGACTGTAAGGGATGATTCAGGAACAATACAGGTTTGTTCGATTCCTCTATACATGTATAATTTCCTTGTGTAGTTGTGTGTGTGTGTAGGGGGGTGGGGGTGGGGGGAGTTGGTTAGTCAACTTGGATTTAAGAGACATATAACGGGTGATTTAAAAATTACAATTACAATTACAATGATTCATTAACATTGAGTTTGGAATGGCTTTCCAAATGACTTCACAGCATAATTTAAGAGTTCATACTGTTCTGTCATTTTCTATTCGATATAATTAAATAATAAAACATGATAATATAATAACATCGTTAAATATTTTTGAGAGAAAAGATTAGTGGGTAACTCCCCCATGCTTTACTAAATAGCGCTTTTATGAAACCTTGAAATATTACAGACCCATCTAAGAGCATAATGAGTCATTGAGTCCTAACTACTAGAAAGAGCAAAAGGTAGAACAACCTCAGAAGAACTAGAACCAAGTATCAACGATACAAGTACTACATCACAAAAAACCAAAACCAATGACCACCAGGAATCTCGGATCTTCTTAATAGGTTGGATCAATGGATTCCTTCTTGTATCTGGTTTTCTTCTTCTCTTGCGTACACGAACACACGTCAAGGGGCGGGGTGATCACCCGGTGCCGTTTTAATGCTTAAGTTAGGTTTGATGTGAAGGTAAAAATTAACAAACTTTTAGCGTAGAATTGTGTGTGTACCTTATTTGATGCAAAATGGGACTATATGTAGTCTCTTTCGGTAACCCTAAATTCCTTTCATGCTTAAAAAATTGTGTCCACGATAAGGATGCAATCTTTATCAAATATAACCGACTTAATCTGTAAGGCAAATAATATTTGGTTGCAACTTCTTTTTTTTTTTTTTTTTTTTTTTAAATTCTGGAGGGGGTTTGCCTCCCTCTTCTCTTGCATATCCGAGTCGCCCTTATCTTGTATTGTGATTGGCTCTATTTCTTGGGTCCTCTCAAGGACACTTCTCCTATCCAAAACTTGATGTTAGATAAAATCTTGAATGTAAGTTGAAAATTTGATGTTATGTTTTCTATAAAAAGTCTTATTGTTTCTTTCAAGCCAAATCCCTCAATATATGGCCGCTGCCATGACCTCCCATTGCCATATATCTCTATGTACGACTCTCTTCTCCCTCTAAAGCTCCCATAAAGATTTTGCTGGGTTAGGATGAACGTTAAACCCCATTTACACTTTACAAGCCTCTCAATTTGGGTTATCCATTATGCGATTTAGTAATAGCGAGAACACAATGTTCCCTGTGGCTATTACAAAATATGCAATTGCTCGCTCCCAGCCAACTATCAAATTATCTTTTTTCATTTTTACAGGTTTTTGAACCTTATCGGAGCTCTAATAGACCGAATTACTTCGGCGTATTCTGCTTGAATTCCCGATAATTGATGTTCATCTGATATAATGATGTCAAAGTCAATCTACCATCTCCTATCCACCACCAAATGCATCTATAGCTCTCCTCTCCTCCCATAGGTTTCTATTGTTGAGGACCTCCAAAAGGCTTTCCTTCTTGTCACGATCCGCTTCCGAATAATCAGATACGAATCGGACACGTCCAGCCTATGTTGGAAGACACAACGTAGTAAGCTGTACAATCTAAGGAAAACTCCAAGTAACCATGATCAACAATCTCATCACAGCTGCTATATACGTTTCCAGAACAGATCACCACAATCTACTAAGTCATTTTAATACAATATTCACAAAAGTCATCCGGAGACAAATCTGATAAACAAGAATAAAAGTGACAACTGAGAAATTCTGACAAATGTACAGAATAAAATCACTACACAACTGTAAGCAATGAAACTATACTAAATCGCTATAGCTTCTAAGTCCTGAATCCTGGTGTCATCCTTCTCACCTATGGCCTCAAGCTCACCTGCAACATATCCAGTCAAAAAAGGAGCAAAGTACAATCCCGATAAGAAACAATCTACAAAGTAATCTGAAATACACAAGTAATGATATGAACTAAACTACAATATGAAACAATAGCACAAGAACTGGAATAATGAACAAGACAATCAATGCAACATGTGAATTTGAAATATTAATCTAATGTTTGACCGACTGGAAACCACAACATCACAATAAGGCGCGGCTTAATCGTACGTGAGGTGTACGATTAGGCTATTTATAATAACCTAGCTAAGGGGTGTGTGGTCATACACTAGACAATATTTTTCCCAATCCCTGCAAGAAGATCAATGAGACACACCAAGACACAATACAATCGTGTAAATCTCGTGTCCAATATGAGAACAAGAGTATGCCAGAAATATAAAATAAAGAGTTCAAGCCGGTGTACTTGCCTTGCTCTGGGAGATCGAGAATAGGGAGATAATCTCTATGTCCGCCTAAAATAGGTACAAGTTGATTAGGTTCTAAAATAAAGACATTTAGCTAACTAAATTATTTTCTACTCATAAACTTGCTAGCCATTAACCCTAATTAATATAATTCTAACTAGCTATATTTAGAAATATTGGGTAGTTAGGATAATATTAAAATACATTAGTAAGAGAAAAAAATATAAATTAGCTAAAATTAACTAACTAACATTTACTAGCCAAAGTAGAAATTAATTACTAGAACTAGTTTCTACTAAAGTCATTAGCAAAATAATAATAATAACTACTAACAAGTAAGGATAGGTTTAATAAATCATTTGGTAAGAATTTTATGGTAGAGTAATATTCAATAATCTTATACATATTGCTAATCTTGGTAAAACTGATAATGACAGGAAACTTAATAATCCCACTAATAATAATATAACCATAACGATAGCAGCATCTAAAAACATGCTTATTAATAAGAGAAGCCACCATTCATAAGTTCCAGCCCAAGCCAAGCCCAAGGTTCTAACAACAACCTACTCCTTCATCACCATATCCAAATATAACCCAAGAATCCAAAGTCAGCCCAATCTCGGCCCACTGATCTGAAATTCAGTACAAAATAGTAATGCAAATCCAGATCCTTCACAGAAATCCAACATCAAACCCATTTCCCTGAGCTTAACCATCATTGCAGCTGACCTATTCTTAGTGCCAAACCAATATTTGAATTTAACCCCTCGCGCGGTCCGGACCCCTTGCCAAGTACTGCTATCCATATCACTACTCAAATTAGTAAAACCCAGCAAATACATATAACCCAATCCAACCCAATCATACACAAAGCTCAGCAATTCTAACTACACAAAACTCAGAATATTAAATACAAAACCCAACCATAACCCAACTCAATGCATAAGCAAAGCCGAACCCATTATCCTGAACTTCATTCAGTTTAAAAGTCTTCCGCGCCCCCTCCAAACCTCAGCCCCGACCGAACTTCCTGCACTCGACTCCAAATTTGAACACACATAGAACTCAGCAAATGACTCCAATATTGAACACACAGAACTCAACAAAATTATATACAGAGCCAAATCAAAATCAGTTTGAAATATTGCTGCGCCACCCTTATACTCCAATTGATCTCCTGCACAGACACCTAATATCGGACATACACAATGCTGGCACAAACCAAAACTGAACTCCAGCCATACTGGACACGAACAATTGTTGGACACGATCAACCGAAATCCCCCGTACCATACTGTCCATCCCCTTGTCAATATGAAGTTTAAACGATGTGATACTCAAAATTAGGAAAGGATAGAACGTTACCTGAGTAGAGAAAATCTGATTTGTAGTAAAGATACGACCCCAAGAAATCGGACACGACCTCTTCGTGTCCAAATATGGTTCGAGACCCTGTTTAGACATTTTGACGAACAAATTCAATGCATGAAGAGAGAAACAGGTTCTTAAAGGAACTAGTATATATTCCTTAAGAAAAATTTGAGAAGATCATTGAGAAGGATTAAGAAAATTAAAGGATCCCGAATCCAAACTTCTTACAAATGATTTCAATTCAGTTCAGAATAAATCAATACTTACAAGAGGATCAGATCGATCGGCCGGGAAGATGACGATCGAGGAAGGGAAGAATCGATCGATGGAGAAGATGACCTGCTCGATGTCGCTATTGAAGGAGATTGCCTAGTCGCCGGGAACAGGTTGCGCCGCTGGGGAGGCCGGTGCCTAGCCGCGGCTGCTGTTCGTCGTTAGGAAAAGGTCACGTCGTCGGGAACGAAAATTTTGCCGCTGCTGCTGTGGAGAGGATCCTCGCCATCGCCATGGTGTGCTCAATCAAAATTAGGGTTAGGGCTTCAGATTCTGGGTGAGGAAGAAGTAGGAGCTCAGGGGAGAGAACAGAGCTCGTTCTCTGTGGGTTTTGGTAATGAAAAAGAATGAGAGAGAGGGTGAGTTTATATAGGAATTGAGAGTTTGTTAGTTTGCTTGGGGAGAAGGAAAGGAATTTGGGAGGGAAAGTTTGAGATTAATAAATTTTGATTGTGCTTCTTCAAATTGGGGAGCACGAGCAGATTGCTTTGGGAAGAAAGAGAAATAGAAAATTGGAGGAAAAATCTTTGTGGGAAGGAAATTATTTGGTGAGCTCTACTCAGATGAGACTTGAGTAGAACATAATGGAAATAAGGATTCTCATAATAGATATTTTACTACAAAAATAATTATTCAAGTTCAACCACTCTTCCTTTAAATATCATAAGAAGGCTTATATTAAGGCAGAAAATTAATATTCTACAAAAATAAATTAACATGACTATTTCTAAATTTCTAAAAATAATAGGAAATTAATACATTTATCAATCTCAGGAAAAGGGGGGTTACACTTATCCAAAAATTCACTTAAACCTTGGCCGCCACCAGCCTTCCCTTGATTGGGATGCGACTGGATCCCATGATTCCTGTCCATTCCAAGCTTCTTTATATAAAGATGGAAGTACCTAAGAGGAGTTCTAGAAGCAAATTCTTTTTCCATCTCTTGCGGCGAATTGAGCCCCGTTAAAGAAGATCTAATACTCGCCCAGATTTCCGACCTAGCGGCTGAGTTTCTATCGCCATCCCCGTCCCTGCTTCTACTGTTATTTATGATGACTTTATTAAGGTTGCTCTCCTTGTCCCCCATATCTTAAACACCACAATTTGGTCAATAATGCTATTGCTATTAGATAATGGAACCACAATTTTTTTTAATTGGATAGTTAAAATTTTAGCTAATACTATAAGCAACTGATTCAAGCTAGAACTATTTTCAGCAAATGTGGTTTTGTTCTAGAATTTGCTATTATTCATTAGAAAATCTAGGATTTTAGATGTATTCTAATTCATCAGAAGTTAGTAGGTAATGGATAAACTGAAAGATGGACAATGGAGAATGGTTTATGCAAGTATTTGGAAGAACAGTAGGAAGTCGAGGTGTGTTGTTGACTAAGAGGAAGATGACGACCAGATGGAGTGGGGAGGAGGAAGGTGGGAGGTGGAGACTTACGTGGCAGCACATGGTGGCGAGTACTATGGTCCATGATGGAGTATGGACGGCGGCACTGACGATAGGTAGGCGATAGGTAGGCGATAGGCATAAAAATGAGATTGAGGTATGGTGGAGATAGAAGTATCGTGGGTCTTTGGGTAGACGTGAGAAGAACCACATATGCGAAAGGTGCGGTTTCATTAATGAGCAAATAAAAGAAACATGGATGACTGTTTCTCAATTCAGCCATTTGCATTTGTACGGTTTTAAAATCATATTTGACAAACAGGTGATTTTGAAACCACATATGGCAACCCTAAATCCCTACTGCATGAATCCTCTCATGCAGTTCCAGAACCGCAATTGACTAACCCCTTCTTAGAAGAAACATCTGATTTCACTAAGTTCCCTCTTGAGAGATTGAAAGTATGAGTATGAAAAGGAAAAGCCTCGTAGATCTACCAGTTAAAAATAGTCAGTCTTTAGTTCTGATGGTTATCTGTTTGTTTTGTTTTATTGGTTATAATCTATATCAGTTTCAGAGTCTTGGTTCGACCATTTTGCAAACTCATGGTTTTGTTGGACCCTCAATACTGTTATTCTTGTAAATATGAAAATTTCAGCACTGCATAATTCTAGTATCTTGAGTCCACTTGTAGCTTTACTGTGAGAAGGAAAACCTTGTAGCCGATCAGTTTGAGCGGTTGAAGACATATATTGACATTGGTGATATTGTGGGTGCAAGTGGCTCCATAAAGAAGACGGAGAAAGGTTAGTTATAAGAGCAAGTTGCTCCATACCTTTAAAACTTTTTAGTTTACTTATATTTGTTTTATTTTCATATCCAATATTACAATCACATGTTGGATGGAAAGGTCTATAGGTTTAATCTTTAGCGGGTTAGTATCATGGCATTGTGTTATTAGCTAACTTTTTTGACAACTACATATGACACTAGCCATATTTATATATATATATATATAAATGACTAGGTTCTATTTCCTGATAACTTTCTGCTAACTGTGATTGGTATATAATTTTCTTTTTCTTCTTCATTTTTGATAAACTGTCAGTTCTTTCACTTTTGCAGGGGAACTCTCTGTTAATGTGAAATTTCTTGAAATCCTTACAAAAACCCTTCTCCCTCTACCAGACAAATATCATGGCTTAACAGATGTTGATAAGCGTTACCGTCAAAGGCGAGTCAGTTGCATTCATATTTGTTTGATTATTTCCATTGCACGGAAATGAGCTTTTATATAGAGGACATATTAAGGTTCACAATTTCCGAATCAGACCCTTCCTATGAGTATCGGGATTGTCGGTATCGACACTATCGGTGGTTTCGAGTCAGGGGTATCAGAAAGCAAGCAATTATTAATAATTTAGAAACACTATATTATACATTTAGGCATAAATTTAAGTATTTTTAGTGTTGTTTCTTAGTAGTTTTGAAATTGAATGAAACAATAATCACCCTTTCTGGTAGTTCTACTTAAGATGAATAAGTTTTCTTCGTTTACACGCTTTTACAACCTTATTATGCTTTTACACACTTGATGATTGGTCTTTTTCGTTCAATTTTCTCTATCCAATTGACTCAGAAAGATACCCCCAATGTCAGTATCGGTAGCGGTTGTGGTCGGTATTGGATCCCGAACATGCCAAACCGTATTGGAATCGGCCGTATCGTATCGGTAACGAGTGACACTGCAAACTATGGTTTGAAATTATTTTTTCAACTGGATTATTGTGAACTCCTTTTTCATTTAATTATTGATAAGTCGTGTTAGGTGTAATTTCTAGTGCTTTGACTGTAAGCCTTATACACTGCAGTAAGGATATATCTCCAACCGGTCAATAATATTGGTGTTTTTGATCTATAATTTTTTTTCCTCTACTGTGAGTTAGATGCATCATTTTATTTATAGTTTTATTAACATTTGGATACATGCACATCACTAAGTTATTGATAATTTTCTGTTTTTCGTAGGCAACTCTTGGCTAAAAGTAAAGTTACCTGTGTCAGAGATATTGATGTAGAGGTTTCTGCATAACATAGTTGCATATATGATAGGCTAATTTGCAACTGAATACCCTGAACTATCACTTATTTGCAATAAATACCTTGGAGTTTGACCCTGAACTTCATTTTTGCAACTTAACGCCATGAAATATTGACTATTTTGCAAATGGTAGATGCCAAAAGACAGCTTTGTCTCTACCCTACCAACTTGACAGTGGTGGGGGTGCTGCAGGCCGACTGCGGGGTGGGGGTGGTTTGGTGAGCGAGGGGGTGTTGTTGACTGAGGTGGGTTATTGGAAGCTGCATGCCAACCACTGGTTGGTCGTGGGGTGGGGTGGGGGGTGGGGGGTGGGAGGGGTGCTGCAGGATGCCAACAGGGGAGAGGTAGGTTAGAGGGGGTTGGGGATTTTTGTTCTTTGAGGGGCAAAATTAAACAAAAGTTTACGGTTAGACCGTCAAAGTTGACATTCAACTAGCAAAGGGTAAATAAGTGCAAGTTGCTAATAATATTAAAGTTATTTAGTTGCAATTGTCCATAAATAAAGTAAATAAAACTTGTCAGTTTGTCACCTCAAGCAGGTTACTTTATCAATCTAACCCTTAATCTTGCCAATAGATTTACTGAATGTCAATAATTACTAAATGTAAAAGTAAGTGTTCATGTTTCCCAAAATGTGATACCCTTGCTTTGAGGGAAATGAGAAGTGGAAAAGTTTTAGGTCCTGGTGATGTTCCTTTGAGGTTTGAAATTGTTTAGGAGAGAAAGGTTTGACATGGTTAACTAATAATTTATTCATATTCAACGAAAATGTAGGGACTAGGAAAATACCTGATGACTCGAGAAGTAGTATTATTAGGAGAGAAAAGTTTGTTCCTTTGAGGTTTGAAACTGTTTAAGAGAGAGGTTTGACGTGGTTAACTAATTTATTCAGACTCAACGAAAATGTAGGGACTAGGAAAATGCCTGATGACTTGAGAAGTATTATATATATATATATATATATATATATATATATATATATATATATATATATATTCTCTTTTTGCATTGTATTAAAAACCCACTGTTAATACATAACATGAGCTTAACTGGGTAGCCAATTGTCTCTCATAACCCTGGCTTTCAGACTCAAGTTATCAACCGAGGCCTGAAAACCATAATGCTTACATCCTCTATTATCCTCTGCACAACAACCATCATGTCCAGTTGTACATTCTCAAACTGCCTTCTATTTCTTTCCTTCCATATGTGCCACGCAGCAGCAGAACCATAGTTCTTTCCTTCCATATGTGCCACGCAGCAGCAGAAAGAGCAATTTAGCCATAGTTTCTCCCTGCTCCTTAGTCTTGAAGTTCCTACTTATCATCTTTCCCTCCTCTAGCAACTTGTACAGCCTTTGCTTGTCAGTTGTAATTTGAGTCTACAAACTGACCAAATATAGGCCGAGTAAGGACACTCAAAAAACAAGTGTGAAGATGCTTCCTCTTCATGGTTACACAGCATACACATGTATCAATATTCATTCCATGCTGAGTTAAGCTCCTTTTACTAAGCAGCATATCCTGAATAGTTTTGTAGAGACAAAGCTCATTTTCTTGCAATCTCACTTGAACCAGACTGCTTTATGCCACTCTAGTTCAGGTGAATGGGTCCTGACTACTTTATAAGCTGATTTGAATGTGAACTCCCCAGCAGGATCCTCTGTCCAAACCCAAAAGTCCTTCCTCTTTTTGTTGATAGTGAGAGATCTGATCTGAGAACTCATACTATATGTGGCATGCAGTATCTCTGGTCTCCATTCACCATCACTATAATGTAGCTTACCTGTTCATTTCCCCTGAGGCAGTAGAAACTCTCCCACCCTAGCCTCTCTATAAGTCTACCCCCAGACAGCCAGGGATTTAATCAGATACTAGTAGAAAGCCCATTAGCAATAGCCCTTTCCTGAAAGAGTAAGATAGTATACCTCAGTCTCATCATTGCCTCGAATGTAGTGGATGAATTATTATGCAGAGGCAAATCTCATAACTTTCTTCCCCTCAGATATCTATTCCTCCTCACCCATTTAGCCCAAAGATTAGGAGAATTGATTAGCTCCCAAAGTAATTTCAGATGATGTGAGACTCTAAGATCTTGAAGACTTTTCAAACCAACCCCACCTCTCTGGGTATGCAGAACTGGTTCCAGTTAATAGCATGAATGCTCCCTCTCCAGATAAACTTGGAACAAGACTGGCCACCTTGTCTAGCACTACTTTAGGGATGTGCGCTTGTAGCCAGTAGTTGTTTATAGCAGTGATAACTGTATTTCACCAAAAAAATTCTCTCTCCAAATGACAGCTTCATAGCTTGCCAACAACCTTCCTATCTTTTGCTGCAGTTTCCAAGGAGTGTTTGACGGTCCTGGTAAGTAGTCTTTTGAAAGGATAGTGGAATACCCAAATATATGACTGGTAGAACACCTTCCTCAAGTTCCAAAATGTCTTTCAATAAGTATTTCCCACTGCAGTATTTATTAAAATAAATCCTGCCCTTATCCTGTTCATTACCAGACCAGAGTTCCTAGCAAACAGATAGAACCTCCTTGATGTCCAACAAACAATATAGGGGAAGGTCTAAGGAACATCAGTAGATTATCTTAGATAAGGTGTGAAACAGTAGTTTGCATGTTTTGGAATAGGGTTTCAATGTCCCCCTTCACCTCAGCAATTTCCAGCAAGTTGCTCAAGTGCTCCATAGCAATGGTGAACAGATAAGGAGATACGGGTCCCCTTGTCTCAATCCTATATTCCAATGTTACTCTAGAAGAACCCATTAGGTTCTCCATCTACCAGTATAGAGAAACTAGGTGTACAAATGACTATTTTTTTTCTTTCGAAACGAGATAGTTTTATTGATAAAAGAAAAACTGTGTACAATCAAACCATCATCAGAAAAGTCCATCCAATCAAGGGGGGATGAGACTTTCTATATCACTCTCTATGTTATGCTGAGTCCCTGTACAAGATGTATAAAATCCCTTAAAAATGCACCTATTTCTCTCTCTTCACACATGCCATACTATAGATAGAACCGTGGTCCGCATTCTACTATATACTATCTTTCCCCTCGTGCACTGACTTTTTATCATCCTCAAGATATCATCAAACCGCCTCGAACTCATAGCTGAAGCTGCCGGTTGAATTCCCATCTTTCTCCTCTGAGTTTCCCATAGGTGCCGCGTCTAGCTGCACTGGAAGGACAAATGGTTTTGACTTTCTTCCTCCCGTCCATACACGCAAGACATATCTGCGACCTAGATACTAAAGAGCGCTACCCTATCCCTCGTCAGGGGCCTATTCTTGATCATCTTATACAGACATAATTTCATCTTAAATGCCGCTCCTCTGAGCCAGACGAAGTCAAACTACTGGACATAATCGTGCTTCGTTCGGATCTGGTTCATAATAATTTTGTAGATGAACTTATGCTTCAACATGTCTTCCCATTGCCAGTCTATAGCTACCTTCTCAATTTTCTTCCTGTGGAGTCTATCAATGTAGACTGAGTGGTCTTCTAAGTGTCATCGTCTTTCCTTTATGATTCTACTGATTTTCTAGGATGACCCCATTAGCCCAAACATAGGCCAACCCTCCAGATCTATCAAGCTGGTATAGTTGATCAACAGGTTCCTCCAAAGACTGGTCTGTATTCCACTTCTGTCACCATACTTAGCTTATGCTTTGCCCAACTCTGGTGTCCCAGAATAGCTTTGTACATCACAAAGAAGTTAATGTTGATGCGTTGGGTCCAAAAATTCTCCGCCCCCAAGTATCGGCTCCTAATCCAAGCTTCCCAAAGAGAGTTTCCACTCAGAAATCGCCAAAAAAGCTTACAGTTGGCCATGTCGCGAAGCACTTTGAAGGATCTCAGCCCAACTACTCCTTCCTCCCTCATGTCCCTCCTCCCTCATGTAATATAAGTATATAACTCCTCCCAACTGATAGTATGAAGTCCTTCCCTTTAGACAAAATCCATCAGTCCTTCCCTTTAGACAAAATCCACACACTTCTTCTCAATGTTCTTGATAATGCTCATAAGGATCAATGTTGGGCATCGCTGTCGTCGTGATGACCTCTCTGACGAGTTCAAATCTACCTTTAAACGATAACATATGTGCCTGTCAATCTTCCAGCCACGCTTGGACGAATTGGACGAGTCCCTAACAGTGCGTCTTTGTAGCGTAGTTTACAGAGAGTGGTAACCCAAATACCGGATCGGAGGAGAACCTTCTTATATTCCTAGCTGCATTTTCCAAACTTCTATACGCAGACAAGTTCGGATGAGAAAACCTGGCTCTTGTTTCTATTAAGCTCTAGATCCGACCAATGCCCACCTCCAACAACTCGATTAGAGCTTTCATTCCTTCCACATTAGGCTCCACAAAAACCAGTAAGTCATCGGCATTAGGCTCCACAAAAACCAGTAAATCATCGACATAGATAAGATGAGTAACGATGCGCTCAACTCTTTTGGATAGTGGGAAATAAACCCACATAAGGCAACTTCTTCCATCATATATGAGAGGGACTTCATAATGATCGCAAACGAGGGGATAACAAATTTCCTTGTTGAAGCCCTTTATTATTGCTGAAGAATCCATATGGCTGACCCTTCAAAATGAAGGGGAGGAGACATATTGCCAAACCCAGTTTATCCACCAAATCTCAAAGCCCATGCATTCCATGAGATGACATAGAAACTCTCTATTCAACATGTCGTAGGCATTTCGTAGGTCTAATTTCAAGCAAGCCTCTTACCTATATGTTTATTAAAATTTCGAATCAGTTCGTGCGCCAACAAGCAATTTTTCGCTATGGATCTCCCCTTTATAAAGATAGTTAGCTGGGGGATATTAACTTTTATATTATCCCTTCTATACGATTTCACACGTGGTGTGTAATTATTTTATATAAATAATTGCAACACGATATGGGTCTAAAAAATCTATTGGTTAACCGTCGGTACACTGATCGAGTCTCAGAAAAAATTAAAATTTTACTGTCTCAAAAGTTAATATTGTAAGGACATATTCAAAGGTTTCGACAATATGTGCGATACAGAACTACTCGAATCGACCAAATCTTAAAACATTGTTGCGATAAAAAATATGATCATTTGGATACGTTTTGACAATGTCAATTTAAATTATAAATTATGGTTTCCATGATTTTTTAATAACTAGCAAATATTAGTTAAGACTTCTGAAAATTTTAGAAAGTTCAACCAAATTAGATTTTAATAAAAATTCGAATGGACCAGAATTGGTTTTGGATTTCGGGTCATGATCTAAATAAAACAAACTAATCTACCTCCTACAATCACAAAAATTGGTATTTAATATTTATTATTTAGACATGTAAAAAAGTTTGTGGCAAAATTTCAATTGAAAACTCAATAAGGTTTAAGAGTTATATATATATATATATATATATATATATATATATATATATATATATGCTAACTACAAGTTTGAGATTATATTTTGTAATTTTGTTACTGAACATCCTAGTTTTAGATTTTTAGAACATATTAAAAAGTGGGAAGAAATTCTAAAATTTAGGTACTTGTAAATTGAATCAACAACACTAGAAATTTATAAAGATCAATTTTGATGTAGAGATTTTGAATTAAAATTATGACAAGGTGATCTATTCCTATTCAGGACACCTGTTACTAGATGATTTTTAGTAGATTGCAAAAAGGCTCTAAATTCTAAAGAATGGAAATTAAATATTAGACAGAACTAGGAAATATCTACAAAAAAATGGACACGATTTGATGTCTTGAGCTATGTGAAACGCCTCAACGAAGTTGAAGAACACCTTCTGGATTCGCTCATAAAATCCTCTCCAAAATTCTCAAAAGAAAAACCTAGAAATCTAAATTGTATATATAAACTCCTGAGAAATTGGACTGTTCATATCAAGCGGTGGCTTGATCTAACCGTCCAGATTAAGAGGGTGCAAAGGGGTGCATTGCCGACATGTAGGCCACTCCTTTCGTATTGCTGCCGCTGACAGGTGGGCCCAACCTACAGTCCTTGACAGTTGTGTGATCGGGTGCAATTGCACTATCACTGCCACGTAGGCAGCCAACGCCTGCCCGTTCCGTTGACATGTGGGCTCCCTCTCCATCGATCCGGTTGGCGAGAAAATTGAGTGCAATTGCACTATCACTGCCACGTAGGCAGCCAACGCCTGCCCGTTCCGTTGACATGTGGGCTCCCTCTCCATCGATCCGGTTGGCGAGAAAATTGGTGGCTTTATTATTATTATTATTATTATTATTATTATTATTGTATTCTTTATTTATTTAATTGCAAAAAATAGTTTGTCAATAGATTTCTTGCTTGTTTAATTCCTAATAAATCCAAATAAATTCAAAAAAATTCCAAAATTGGTGGACATTATATTAATCTATTAGAAGCTTATATACCAAGTTTGGGACAAATTTATGGTTAATGTGTTCCTACAGTAAATTTTAGAAGTCCTCTAGAAATTTATTTTAATTCCCTATTTTGTTTTCTGATTATTAAAAATAATAAAATTAGTCAGAAAATTCTATAAAATTATGGGACTTAGTTTAGGCCCAAATGATGCTATAATTAAATTCTGGGATCATTCTGTAGCCAGGGTTTCCGACAGTAATTTCTATGGTTTGTTGATTATCGATTTTTTTGGGTATATACCTAATAAACCCTATAAAATCCAAATATTTATTAAAAATATTTTAATGCCCTAGTATGGATACTACTAACAATTTGGAGAACTTTGGTACTCATGTTAAGTCACGGTTCACTTATTGGTCTCCTACATGCTTATCGGTACGTTTATAGGTAAACGATTTCTTACGTCAATTTAATTCTAGAAAATCCTATAAATTCTAAAAAAAACTATTCTAAAGTCATATATGCTATTTCTAACATATAGTATCCAATTGTTAGTTATAGGCTTAGAAATGTCGTTCCGATACCCCGTTCAAGTATTCCCTGTTACACGTTTCATATGTTGTTAACGACTTCATTATGATTTTCCATTAAAATTAAATTGAAATTTCCCCTCTAATTTCTAATTAGGATTTCCAAGGAAGCGAATGCTACACTAGGGTTTCAATATTGTTTTGGCATTTTTATTTTAAAAAAATGTACTTGCCGCTATTAGAGGCAAAGATATCTTAAAAAAGAGAGATTAACGAAATATAACAATCAACTAATGGGAGGCATCAACTTGCTAACGACCCAATAGTTAAGGGTATTTAGTTGCAAATTTAAAGCGTTTAGGGTACTTAGTTGTAAAAACGTGATAGTTCATGGTATTTAGTTGCAAACAAGCCAATTGAAAATGATTTTTGAAATGGAAGAGTGCGTTTGGAGTGCATTGTGATCGCAATATACCATTCAAGCTGAAAGGAGTACTAAAAAAAGCTTATCTAGAAAATGATTGCTGGTGAATGAGAATGCTAAGGTGGTGAATGGCAATAATTTAAAAGATATGATAGAAAGAGTGTCTTCATCGAATGTTGGAGGTGGCATCAATTGAGGATAGAATGAAGGAAAATCGTCCCAGGTGGTTTGGACATGTGCAACCTAGACCGATTATTCACCGATTTGGAGGAATGGTGAGATATTAGCCAAAGGAGCAACCAGAACTAGGGCTAGGCCTAAAGGATTTTGGATTGTCTCTCTAAAGAGGAATGTTGTTTGCTAATATTATAGCATACATGGCCCTTAATGAGCTGAACAATAGAAAATGATTATAGCCAACCCCAAAAAATTATGATAAAATTTGATGTTGCTGTATTAGGTGGTTGTGAGTTTAAACGAGTCCCGTTTGTCATTTCTTTATAGGATCCCAAATGATATATGTTCGTGAGCCACACTGAACCCTCTTTCACACACCTTTCAATCTTCTATCTTTATGTTTTTCATAGCAAGTAGTGGATGAGAGTGAAGAAGAAGCGCATTAACATCAGTCTCGACGATTCATGACTGCAGGATCAACCGGGTGGCAGAACTTGTCTTTGAGTGGCATGGTCTGAAAATCAAGGGAGAGCTGGACTGAACAGGAGGCGGGCGGTGGCACTGGCAAACCAGATCCGCGACGCTGTCAAAAAGTCAAGGGGAGCAGACAGACCTGCTTGGCAGACACTACGTCCCTGCTCTCTTCTATCTATAGGCAATACATAAAACGTTCTTTATGTTCCAACTTGCTCATAAATCCAGTCAACCTCAAAATATAACTCTCGTACATAAAGTGCATAATAATAAGCCGCCGTGGCCTCATATGAAACCCAAACTGACATCCAGTAGTAAATTTGATCTTACTTACGATCCATAGTTTAAGTAGTAATGAAATCTTTCTTTATTTAATGACGTTAAAAGATCACATTTAATTGGGGTGGTCTCGTGGTAACAATAGTAAGGGAGGGGAGGAGTGGGTTTGAATCCCAACCTGAGTAATAATTAAATGAGAGGGGGTCTTGGTTCTAGTAAGCCCGTAATGACTGGCCTTGTCTAAAAAAAAGATCAGAAGTAATTATGTTGATTTTTGATTTTTCAAGTCTAAAGAGTGATGCATTTGATTATTAACGTGTGCATATTCTTATAGGCTTACTTACCACTGTCCAACTCCCAACTAAAACAAGTTTTTATGAATCATGACTATGTTATACAAATTAATAGGTCCATTGGGCCAAATATCCATCGTTTCCAACATGTTATACAAATTAATTGATTTTTTTAGTACTGGATTTGTAATTCATAACCTCTATGGAGATGAAATGAGTGCCATCCGGCACTCTTGAATATGCAAGAATGAGTAGGGACATTTGAAATTGTAAGGAAGTCCATAAGGTAGTTCATAATAAATAAAGGAAAAAGAAAGGGATAGTAAATAATAAAAATAAATTAGCAAAGAATGAATGATGTCGGAGTGCATTTAGTTGCAAATTTAAAGCGTTTAGGGTACTTACTTGTAAAAACGTGATAGTTCATGGTATTTAGTTGCAAACAAGCCAATTGAAAATGATTTTTGAAATGGAAGAGTGCGTTTGGAGTGCATTGTGATCGCAATATACCATTCAAGCTGAAAGGAGTACTAAAAAAAGCATATCTAGAAAATGATTGCTGGTGAATGAGAATGCTAAGGTGGTGAGGGGCAATAATTTAAAAGATATGATAGAAAGAGTGTCTTCATCGAATGTTGGAGGTGGCATCAATTGAGGATAGAATGAAGGAAAATCGTCCCAGGTGGTTTGGACATGTACAACCTAGACCGATTATTCACCGGTTTGGAGGAATGATGAGATATTAGCCAAAGGAGCAACCAGAACTAGGGCTGGGCCTAAAGGATTTTGGATTGTCTCTCTAAAGAGGAATGTTGTTTGCTAATATTATAGCATACATGGCCCTTAATGAGCTGAACAATAGAAAATGATTATAGCCAACCCCAAAAAATTATGATAAAATTTGATGTTGTTGCTGTATTAGGTGGTTGTGAGTTTAAACGAGTCCCGCTTGTCATTTCTTTATCGGATCCCAAATGATATATGTTCGTGAGCCACACTGAACCCTCTTTCACACACCTTTCAATCTTCTATCTTTATGTTTTTCATAGCAAGTAGTGGATGAGAGTGAAGAAGAAGCGCTTGAACATCAGTCTCGACGATTCATGACTGCAGGATCAGCCGGGTGGCAGAACTTGTCTTTGAGTGGCATGGTCTAAAATCAAGAGAGAGCTGGACTGAACAGGAGGCGGGCGGTGGCACTAGCAAACCAGATCCGCGACGCTGTCAAAAAGTCAAGGGGAACAGACATACCTGCTTGGCAGACACTACGCCCCTGCTCTCTTCTATCTATATACATAAAACGTTCTTTATGTTCCAACTTGCTCATAAATCCAGTCAACCTCAAAATATAACTCTCTTACATAAAGTGCATAATAATAAGCCGCCGTGGCCTCATATGAAACCCAAACTGACATCCGGTAGTAAATTTGATCTTACTTACGATCCATAGTTCAAGTAGTAATGAAATCTTTCTTTATTTAATGATGTTAAAAGATCACATTTAATTGGGGTGGTCTAGTGGTAACAATAGTAAGGGAGGGGAGGAGTGGGTTTGAATCCCAGCCCGAGTAATAATTAAATGGGAGGGGGTCTTGGTTCTAGTAAGCCCGTAATGACTGGCCTTGTCTAAAAAAAGATCAGAAGTAATTATGTTGATTTTTGATTTTTCAAGTCTAAAGAGTGATGCATTTGATTATTAACGTGTGCATATTCTTATAGGCTTACCACTGTCCAACTCCCAACTAAAATAAGTTTTTATGAATCATGACTCTGTTATACAAATTAATAGGTCCATTGGGCCAAATATCCATCGTTTCCAACATGTTATACAAATTAATTGACTTTTTTAGTACTGGATTTGTAATTCATAACCTCTTTGGAGATGAAATGAGTGCCATCCGGCAATGCAGAATATGCAAGAATGAGTAGGGGCATTTGAAATTGTAAGGAAGTCCATAAGGTAGTTCATAATAAATAAAGGAAAAAGAAAGGGATAGTAAATAATAAAAATAAATTAGCAAAGAATGAATGATGTCGGAGGAGCTAGTGCAAAATAAGTGCTAACATGTTGGTCTGGAATAGGAATTCCAAAAGGTAGTTTGATCTAAATGAAAGAAGATGAAAATATAGTAATAGCAATAAGATCTACAATGTTTCAGCAGAGAGGGCAACTTAAAAACACCTGATTAGTGCTGAAGCTAAGGTTAAATTGTAAGGTTAAACTTGGAATCCCTCTGCAAATTTCACAAAGATTCATTTCCTCATCAGAATTTAAAATTTTGAGAATTGCTTCCTTCCCTTTTAAAGACAGAAATGCCCTTGATAAATTGTAAAATTTATCATGAGTTTTAGTTGTGGCTTTATACCTTTATTCTTCATTAGCTGAGAAATGATAATGTTACACCTGAAATCCATGTTCTAAACTGTTTCAGAAAATAGTGTGGTTTTATACCTGATATGTCGCGATAAGAAAGCACAAATTCAGAAAGCAATTTTTGAAGGGTTTATATGGATCTCATATCCCAAATTTAGTACTTTTGGGAAGATGCAAACACAGAAACTGGACTTGAACTATGGTTCTCAATTGCACTTCTGTTCTCCTTGAACAGACATGACTGATATTAAGCTCCATTATCTTGTGTTTGGGAGGCAATTGATTTATTGTGCATGTGGCAAGACATGCATCCACTAGTTTTCTTTGATATGATTCAGGAAATAATGATGTAGCAGTGACAAAACTGAGAACTATTTGGGGCTGGCAGAAATCCATTTGCTTTCAAAACTGGTTTTGGTCAATTCTTTTGTGGGACTTTCTGGGCTATATATAATGCACAATTGTCATCCATGCGTCAAATGCCTTTCTAACAAGAGCTTTGACTTTATGTTCAGGTACGTTGATATGATTGCAAACCCAGAAGTTTCCAATGTATTCCGGATAAGAGCTAAGGTACGAAAGAAAGTGTGTTGTTTACTAAACCACCGTGTGTATGTTTGGGTGAGTTCGTCTATGTTGTGAAAAGCGCGCTTAAGCGAGATTTAGAATTAGGGCGCCTCGCTTCATGAACTTTCGCCCCAAAAAAGCGATTAGCGCTTAAGCGCGCTTAGGCATCGCTTAGTAGCGCCTCGCCTCGCCTCGCCTTAGGTGCCTCGCTTAACGTTATTTTTTCTTTGTTTTTTTTTGGGATAAACTTAACCGAATCTTTTGTTATTTACATAGTTGGATAGTTGAAAAACTTTAAATAGGAACTTTAGAGAGAGAACTTTTATGTTTGATGGTATTTTGATGACTATGAAGTATGTATGCATTGTGTGGATCGTAGTTTGCATTTTGATTCTAGTATTTATATTGTTACTTTACTTGATTGATAATTGGTATTGTTATTCATGCATATACTAGTAGGATTGTATGAAAAAATATTGAAATTTATGTGTATATACTATATAGAGTATTTTACATGTAGGAGCAAAAAAAAAGTGAGGCACTAACTAAGCGCCGCTTAAGCGGCATTAAGCGAGGTGACAACCTCGTCGCCTCGCCTCGTCTCACGCTTAATACAACATAGGAGTCCGTGATAGCTATTTCCTATATTCTTGGGATATTCTTCTTTTTATTGCGCACTATTTGTTTTTTTTTTTTTTGAAGAAAATAGGTAACTGCTAATTTGCATATTCTATCTTTTCTATATTGAAATGTAATCATTATATTGAAGCTTAATTCCTTAATACCTAATTAATCTACCTTCTGACAGAACATGCCTATTTTCATGAGTTTGAATATTCTGTATCATGAAATGTAGATTGTGTCAGAAATTCGCAAAACAATGGAATCTTTTGGCTTTATCGAAGTTGATACTCCAGTTTTACAGGTTTGCCTCTTGCTTTTGTTCCTAATAGTTGGTTTCATATGTTCATCTTGCATATTAGGGAATGTTGTAAGCATTTTAATTCTCAAGGTTTGATCTGTTGTTCAAAGCTTGTGATTGGAGAAGTCTTAAGAGAGGAGAATCATGGAGGTTCTTATGCATCTGCATTTCCTTGGTTCTTCTTGTGTAAGGACAAGTAGATGTAGTTTTGGAAGAATTTTCCTTCTCCATGAGGTGTCAACCTTCTCCACATGGCCTAGGGCACCCTCATCCTTCTTCAACTAATCATGTTAAGTTGATCCGGAGTCAATGGGATCCTATGCATTGTCCTATATCCTGCTACAAAGAGTCCGCGATTCCTTCCTACTCCAAACACTTATCATATAACATATTGTCAACAGAGGTGTTCATAACTGTATATATTTCGTCCTGCTCCTTTCGCTAACAAATAATGTGTATATTGCTAATAATAGAAGGGATATGTAAAGCAAGTTTGTCAGTATGCTTAGTCAGTCAGTCCTATGCGGCGGCCACCTTGATTGCATAGGAAGTGCCTAGGGACAAGTCTCCGACGTGTGCCTAGGGACCAGTCACCGACATGTGCCTAGGGACTAAAATCTTAAGGAGTTATATGTAGTGGTTGTAACCTTTTTTACTTATAATAATGTATTTAAGTTAAAATTTATTATATGGTATTTTTGACATCATCGCATAATACTAAATGTTTAATAAACAAGTAAATTTACTTCTATAAGCTGTCCATGAGGCTGTTGACTGTTTGTGGATTCTATTTAACATATTAAAGAGCAGATTGACTAAGATCTAAAAATCACCTTACACACATCAGAAGACATGAAAATCACATATATTAAGGAGCATAATTGACTAACATCTAAATAACATCTTGTACACACATCAGAAGACATGAAGATCACATACAGAAGTTTATGATTCAAATGAAATAAACTTATAAATAGTATTATGACATATTTTTTCCATGTTTGACATTACGATAATTTTTATATGGCATTGAAAAGTTAGATGTTTATATGTAGCTCAAATAAATTTTAGCAGTTGAAGAAAATGGCAAAGCAAGTTGTTAAATTTGTACGACATAACATACATTTTCTAAGGAGCCTGCCTACGCACTACACAGTTACCATGTGCCTACATAGTGAATAGATGCCAGTCAGCTGCATATCTTCATGTCTATTCATCCAGATGACTACATTGACAGAACATGCATGAGTGGCAGGTTCCTAGGTGATTAGGTGGTCTAAGGAGGCACAGGAATCTTTCTTAAACTATTCATGATGACTGCCCGCCAGTCTTTTTTTTTGTTTTTTTGGAGAGCCTGTCTTTGCCCTGTTAGAGTCTTTTTCTACCATTTGAATTGGAGTCATTTTTCTCCCTTTAAAACATTTTTTCTTACTGTTCAATATTGGCTACTCAAACTTTTAGGCTTGATTGTCATCAGGAAGCTGCTGGGGGTGCAGAAGCAAGGCCGTTTGTCACATACCACAATTCACTCAAGCGGGACCTCTTTCTAAGAATAGCTACTGAATTGCACCTAAAGAGGATGCTGGTAAGATTGTTTTGTCACAAGTTTTGGTTGTTATTTGATATTATCTTTTTTGCAGGCACTATCTCTATCTGAAAAAGCTATTCTAAATTCTAATTGTTAAAGTTTGTTGTAGCAACTGTATTTGCTTCTGGTCTCAAATAAATTCTGTCCAAAGCTGATCTACATCTATGTATGGCAGGTCGGAGGCATTGAGAAAGTTTTTGAGATTGGGAGAATATTCCGAAATGAAGGCATTTCAACTCGTCATAATCCAGAATTTACCACTATAGAGGTCACTTTTGTTATAATGTTAACTCTATAATCAAAACAGATATTTGCCATGTTGAAAGTGCTCCTTAGTCAGCTATTTGATCATTTCTTCCTTTTGTATAAGTTTTCTTTTCCCCTTTTTCATACTCATTTTACTTCATATATGAATACTAATTACATTGGTTTTACTTTAAAATTTTAGATGTATGAAGCATATTCTGACTATGAAAGCATGATAAATATGGCGGAGGAAATTGTTACTCGTTGTGCTTTAGTGGTTCACAGGAAGTTGAGCATTAATTATCAGGTATTTTTTTTATATTGTTTTCATGAGACTGGTCTCTTCTTTTTCGAACGATAACAGATTGCGGTAATGCGCATTCAACTGTCCATATCTTGTTCCATGGTTTTATTTGTTTCACATTCTGTTTTCATAGCTTGCATCTATTCTGAATTTTGGTTTACAAGAACTTGCCGTGAAGTAATTAGATATATGGGTGCCAATAGTTATATGCTTAAGGTTTGGTGGATACTGTGAATCTTTTGAAAGAGGGTCCAGTTCTAGCAAGTTCTAGTCAATTTATGATCTAGGGCACATGCAATGAACGTGAAACTTAGGGGAACATTTGATGATGACACTTATGTAAAACTGAAACCCGCCATCGAGCTTCTAAATAGCATGCAGACGTACTGCATCATGAGTAAAGGGATTTAATTATAGAATTCTGTCACCAGTTAAAAATGACAATAGTGCTCTTTTAGAGAGGATTCAAACTCAATTTGTCAAGGTGAAAATGTGTAGATATGGTAATACTTTTCATCAGGGTGGATGCAGGAACCCTGGTCAGTGGGTGCACAGAAAGTTTGATCAATGGACAAACAACTGCATTGTGATTGCTACATCATGTTCATATGCATTGTGCCAAATATTGTGATGGGCTCAAGATAATATTTCAACACTGAATCTCTCTTGAAATACTTTTTTTAGGGATCTATATAAAATGTTTGCATTCTTAAAATTTAAGTGGGGATCAAGCCCCCTCAACCTAACATGTAGATCCGCCCTTGCTTGTCGTAGAGCATCAGAAGTTTTGGGCTCTGTAGCACAAACACTTACTGTATGGTGTTATGCCTGTGTCAGACACATCTTAGATGCTAATACTCGGCACTTAGATGCTAATACTCGGCACACGAGCATTTGCCAGACATTTGTCAAGCATGACCATACTGGTGAAGGATGTCACTTTTTGGACGCGCTTATAATGGGCACACCATTGTCACACATTGCACAAAGTGTGTTAGCTGTCCTTTTTCCAAGTTAAAAAATTTATATGCAAATACAAGGATTAGTATAGTTTGGCATGAGATGCATACGATTTTTTTTTTTGGAGTGAAATGAAGAACATAAGCCTAGTTCTCTGATGGATTTGTGGACAATATGTCAATGGTTTCTGATAAAGTTAGTTAAATGTTTTACTTTTACAAATAGTAATAAACTGTTGTCTTGGAATATTTGATTTCTTTAGTTAGTCTGTTTTTTGGTTGTCACTATCATGATCTTTCCTCTTTGCTTTTTTGTCATGTCCTATGTATTTTATTTTGCCTGTATTGTTTCACAGTTGGTGATGGCTGTTTCCTATAGTAAATACAATATTAATATGTATGTTAAGGTTCGAAAGGTCAGCTGATACTGATACATATCAGCCTCGCTGGATTGGGTTTGAACTTATCCAATCCAACACTGCCCTAAGAATTGCTATTAGTCAATATCCTTATTACTAGGACTTACAATTATAGTCCAGTCCACTAGTGGATCCAGGATTATAACTCACTGGGGGCACAATTATAAAAGGGTTCGGAGATAACGCCTTCAAATTTTTTTCTAGAGCATAATAATATATTAAAAAAAAGTTCACTGGGGGCCCCGCCCCCCAGTGCCTACACTATGGATCCGCCACTGGTCCAGTCCATATTTGGTTTAATTAGCTGATAAAATCTCAACCAATGCAAATGGTGCTGAAAATTATGGAATCTAGTGACACCATCCACAATACAAGCTAAGACAGATCTGTCAAAATTTCTATAGATTTGGACAAATCAGGTTGATGTCAAAATAGAGAACAAAGGATAGCGGAAGAGGAAGGAGAGGCTTAGCTGACTAGGCAAAACCTGCTCCTCCGGGTTTGCCGAGCAGACTATGCCACAAACTCTCCTCTTCTACTTCTTTCTTGTGGTGGAAGATGAGAGCAGATCCCTTACGGGGGTGTTATTATTTGATTAGTGTAGACAAGGTTAAAGCAGTCCATTATATGACAAAAACCGTAGATAACATACTTAACATGACAAAAATAAATCTGGTGTAAATATTTTAATAGAACCTCTAAAGGCTTTGGGAACAAACAAATATTCTCTCCCCCCTTCTCCCATTTCAGGCGGCAGCCAAAATCGTTCCTCCACGACAGCTGACTGACTGAAGGGCCTGATTAATTTTTTTAATTAAAAGTTAGATACTTTGAGAGCAACTCTCTCTCTCTCTCTCTCTCTCTCCCTCCCCATCTCTCCCTCCAGTTACTGTCAGAAGCCAAAAGCATCCCCCCCATGGAAGCAGGCGACTGACGAGAAGCATAAAGGAGCAAGCTCGGGGAGTAAGGAGGCTAACTACATGTGGACCACTATCACAGTCTCATAGAGAGAGGGGTGGTACTTGGCTTAATATTAGTGGTACTTTTGTTATTTAACCAGCGTTCTGAACAATTTTAGTCAGGGTTAACTGCACGAGGTTAATATTAAGATGTTGAAATGACATTAGGAGATCCACGAAAAGTGGAAACTTCATGGAGGTTTTCCTGAATCTTACACAATACACATGTATTTGCAGTTTCAAACTTTTAAATATGGACATGTAGACATTTTTGAAATATTATTACATACTTAATATATTAGGTACCTTTGGTACAGAGCAAATTATCCCAAGTCTGTAAATAACTTCTAATGAGTTGCTATAGGCCTTACATTACAAAAATTTACAAGAGCCAATTTCCTTATCTGAACAAAAGTAGTTTTATGCCATCAGCTTCTTAGCAGCATCCACAGTAGTTTATATTGTTCTGCTTTGACCTTAAATAATCTTTCGGTGCTTGCCACCATTTAAAGAGTTAATATAGTTTTATTCTATATCATATCATGTATTACTATTATGTAGGTCTGGTTCTCAGATAGACATCAAAAGTACATAATATTTCGATTATAAAGTTTGTCACATTGAGTAGCCTATCGTGTATTGTAAGATACAAACAACTATGTAACCAATTCTTATTGACCTTACCAGGGAACTGAAATAGATCTGCAGAGGCCATGGAGGAGGGAAACGATGCACAATCTTGTTAAAGAAGCCACTGGAATAGATTTCATTGCATTTGGGAATGATGTTGATGCTGCTAAGGAAGCGAGAAAAGCGATTCTAGGGAATGGCGAAGAAAGTAAAGATAATTTGCTGATTCAAGCGTGCATTTCTGTCGGACATGTCCTTAACGAGGTAAATTTAAATCCTTCTATATACTGGAATAAGTTACTTTTGTATCTTTTACTTGAATGCGTGTTTTTGTAGCTTGAATATTCTTTGTTTGAGAGGAAGGGATTGGGGTTGGTTCCTTAGCACTGCAATATTGGGACTATCAGGGCTGGATTGTCGTATAAACCAAGGTTCAAAATCTCTGTTTCAGTGTTGGTTTTGATCTCCTATGAGTATTGGTTTCAGCAGTTCGGTGGTTTTCGGTCAGCGGTTTTGGACCCTCCAATTTTGATCCCAAACATATCGGTTTCCGCCGGTACTTAAAACCTTGGTATGAACATTGTTCTCATGGAATAACAGTAACTGGGACGAGAATATTCTAAAAAGAAGCACGAGAACATCGACTTCGCGTAAATTGTCACTTATTTTATTGCTTGAGGAAGTACTTGAACGATACTACTGGCTTTTGTCATAGAACACCCTGCATCAAATAGGATACTAAGCCATATCTTTGAACTATGTAGGTTTGATATATCCAAACACCATTTCTTTCTGATACTTAGGATATCTACCTAAGAGTGCATGCTTTTGACAGTTATAATAGACACCAGCTTAGTTGGAGGAGAAATTGACATACATTCGTTTCTCTCTCTTTTAGTCTCTTTCCTCTATTATTGGCCTCAGTCTGCTGTTAACATTTCTTCATTGAAGTTCTCATGCTCCTTGGTGTAGAATCTCCTTAGGGTTAAATAAGTTCCAATGAATTGCCTAATTTTGGTTTATTAAGTACTTAGGTGTGCCTTTTGATGGAGGACCATCAATTTAGGTCCAACTAATTTAATTAGCATGTTAGTTATTTTGTTGGATGTGATGAAATAAGTCATTCTGATTTTTGATTAGCAAGTTGTTAATTGTAACTATCTCAAAGCATAGCCCTATAGGCTATATAAACATCAGTAAAACAAATAAATTGACGAGTTTGTACTTTGTAGATTTATTTGAGTTATGGTTTTCATGGCTTGCTTAGAATAGATTCCTTCTTCTATATCTCACAAATTATAACCCTTAAATCCTAAACCCTCTTCTTTAAAACAAAAATCCCAAACCCTAAAACTTTATCCTCTACCATTACATCCGTTGCCTTACAATTAAACTTTTGCTATCTCAGTTTGTGAAATCATTGCAGTCCATAAAGATCGTCCCTCTAGGTCTTGTCCTGTGCCATAATGGCATCAGAACCTTACATTAAGTTGTTTTATACATAGATAAGAACTTAGGATAAAATATGGACTTCAAAGACTTGTGAAAAAGTTGATCTGCTGGGTGCTACATTTGGTAAATTTATTACCGAACCACATGTTGGTATGTGGGACATTTTTTAACCAGAACCTTACAGGTGACTTAGTAAATAACTCTGATGATGGGCCCATACTTAACCAAATCCTACTCTCTCTTTTCTCAAGCCTATTGTCATACAAGTAAATACAAGTACTAATCCAGTACCCGTAGAGCCACCAACACTTGAGCCTATTGAGTCCCTTCTATGAAGTAGTCTTAGGACTAGGCCACATGTGAGCCTCAATTGTTATATCTCATCATTAGAAGAACTTAATATGTCATTTAGTGAGTCTAGTGATTTGTCCCCCATTCCATTAGGTCCACCACTATGTACAAATTTTAATAGTCTTGAAACTGTCTCCACCATCCAAACTGTGAACAATTATTATTGTAGGTTTGTCACAAATGTTTATAACAATTTGTAGGACATAAGAGTTGGTTGTAGGGACCTACACGTAGAGGATAAGACATTTTTGCAGTTGTACTTGCATTATGGCGATACCATAAGACGATAGAGCATCCTACTGTTTCCATTGCCACGACTGTTATTACCACCACATAGTCATGGTCTTAAAGAACTTGTGACTGCATCTACACCATTGATGCGATCACCACCGTGGCTATCTTGGACGACACAAAGCACAGTCGACCTGGTTGCTTTCATGATATCATCTCTATGTTCACTGGGTGGTTAAGTTTTTGAAGTCGAGAATATTCATGGAGGGCCATCAGTTTAGGTCCCATATAATTTAGTTATAGATTGTTTTTGTTATTTTCTTAGCTATATATTAGATAAGCTATTTTGATTTTTGATTCCCAAGTTGTTAATTTGTAACTATCTCATAGATTAGCCTGATAGGTTTTTTTTTTAACATCAGTAATACGCAGAAAATAATTGAATAGTTTAGAGATTTATTGAGTTGGTGTTATGCCTTTCTTGGAATAAATTTCTTCTTCTTCTCATCCTCGTTCGTCTTACATAAACCTTAACCCCTAAGAGTGTATGATAATATGGATGTGAATTTGTTATTGCCATCCATATTACTATGTTATTGCTATCCTTATTACTACATTTGACATAAGTCCAATAAGAACTTCTGGGGTTAAGGTATTCCCTTGGACATCATATTCCCGTCATATGAGAGAATACTATTTTCATGTTGAGAGGTAAGTATTATTTAATCAGTTGTGACGGGACTACCATATTATTAATTTTACCCAAACTACCCCTGAGCAACACCAGAATCCGACATGGACCTAACACGACCAAAATATGACTATATCCGGACCCAACGAAAATCGGACTTGACCCAAGCCGGACACAAGCTCAACTTGAACACGAAACTTACCAAAACCCGACACGAAAATGACCGGACCCAAATTCGACCTGACTCAACTAGACCAAATGTGACCCTAACTACAACCCAAAATGAATAGCAATTGTCTTTCTTTTTTTCATTTTTTGTTTAACCTTATTTTGTTGATTCTTTTATATATGTTGGATAAGAAGTGTACTTTGACATCGAAGATTGCTGAATATGACTCGAATGACTTCAAATATATTATTTAGGTTTATGTTTAAAAGACTAGTTTATTAAAATTATAATTTTGTAAGATTAGGTAATTCAGGAAATTTATACTATGGAGTTTCAAATTCCAGATAATTTATTTATTTTTGTACCAAACATATGAATTCTATGTTTCCAGGAATTCAATATATTATACCAAACACAGTAATACATAATTCCTAGGAATTTGATGTTTGGGAATAGTACTTCAGGGAATATGGTATTCCTGGTAATTTTGCAATCGCGTACCAAATGGCCCCTAATTCTCATTACAATACATCCCAAAGTTGAGTTTCCTTTACATTGCATCTAAGTTGATCTTTGGACCCGGAACAAAATCTTCAACGCGTGGATTCATCTTCTTCGTCGTGCGAGATTTGATCCTTTTTGATTGCGTTGTTCAACTTTGTGATCCTTTGGTAAATTCGATCCATAACTCCAAAATAATTGATGGATTTTGTAATCTTTTGGGGCTCTTTTGGGTTGATTTTTATAGATCATTGCTGTACAATTAAACCATTGCATAATTCCATATAGATTGTCCCTCAAGATCTTGTCCTCTGTCACCTTTTATATGATCCTAGAAGCCTATGCTGGTGATAGTGTAGTCTGACACGATCGTCAAGATACATATAGCAAATTTCCAGAGAATTTGATCTTGTTCCCGTCAACAAGATGCCAGTACTTTGTTGTTGCTCTTATTGAATTTATTTTGCTTTTATTTTTTGAATACTCAACATAAGTATTTGCATGCTCCTGCTGTTGCTGTTTATATCCTGATTGTTGTTTTAGATGTTGCTGGTGTTGAATTCGTCTGTTGATGTTTGAAAATTTGAATGTTGTTGCTGCTATTTCCTTCTTTTCTTGGATCCTTCTTTCTGCTAAAACTATACATGGGAACAAAGGCCATGTATCATGTGATCCAATTTTCCAACTAGACCTTTGGATATTTTGGGTAAAGTTCCCATCAATCAGTCATTTAGTTTTTTTTTCTCTGGTATTGTTGAGACATACCAAAATTGGAAGTATATGTTAAAATTGTTAATAAAGACTATGGCTGGGTGGAGTAACAAAGTACTGAAGTAGACTTCCAATACTTGTTCTTTGGTCAATGTTGCTTGTTTAGGATCACTGTTTGGTAGAACTCATGAAATGGACTCCATATATGGGGGTAAAGGGTAAAGCTTATGAGTTTCACGCTTCTTGTTCTAGAGTCTCACTTCATTTCTTATATAAGGCTGACACTTACACATGGAATCAGCAGTTGCCTACAGTTGGAGAGTGTTGTAATGAAAAGTTTCTGTTATTGCAAAATTTCAATGCTAAGGTTAGCAATTTCTCAGCAATAGTAATTCTTTTCTTTTCTCTCTAACATGTTCAGCATATCAACAGTTGTTGAAGTCGATTTACATACTACTCTTACAAAGATAGGATTTTCTGAAGTTGTCACATTATTTTGGACCATAGCAGTGAAAATTGACATCCGCTAATTATTATTTTTAATTAATAATTAGCTTCATATTTTTCAGTGCATTTACAGAACAGTTAAAAATGTATAGTTTGTTAAAATATTTGATATTTGTAGTTTTACAAGACGAATGGAGCAGGCTTACTATCACAGAGCGATACTTACATAAGTGAAGTAGTTTGTTTAGTATTTTGAAATTCTAGGTAGTTATGCTTTTTTTATGTTAAATATTGGAACAAATTTGAAGTTGAAGGGTGTAGATAGGTTTCTACAAGCCAAGGAAGAAATGTTAATTGTTATTATATAGGTCCTTTATACTTTTATGAAGTCGTTCTGAGGACACATCAGTAGTTTTGCAACTTTGATCATTACTTTGTTAATTCAGGTTTTTGAGACCATCGTCGAGCCAACGCTTTTGCAACCAACATTTGTACTTGACTATCCAATTGAGATATCCCCATTGGCCAAACCACATCGAAGGTATTTGCTTCTTCAGAAAGATTTTGACATTCCTGTTTATATCTGTCACTTTACTGCAGCTTGTCAATAACTTCATTAAATTCTTTTCCAATCTCATTTAGTCTTCCCCTTCCGCATACATACAGTTTTCTTATATTGCCATACTAGGTTACATGATAAAATACTTTTACCTGTTCCATGCCCCATTACAAGTAGCAGTGTTTTAAATATTGGATTAAGAGGCATTTAGGCTTTGAGTAATCAAGCGGATTAAGCCAATTGTTTGGTGGCTGATAAAGCAGATTTTCCAGGTGACTGTGTCATCTGATAAGTTGTTAATGGACTTTCAACCGAGCCACATATTGGAATTGTTTAATATAACATTGGCCAGTAATCATGTAATATTACTTATCTTGCTATATTTTTCATACCAAAACTGGTATGTGAAAAGGAGAACTTTGAAGACTTATAAAAAATTCGAAGTTTATCCTACCAAAAGATCAAGTCAAGTTTATGGAACCTCAGTTGCATAACTCCATAACAGGTGTCAGTAGCTTTTAGAATAAGGGAGAATAGTTTGCCACGGAGGAGGTTATAAATGATTTTTTTAGTAATCTGAAAATGATTTTTATGAAATGCTTAAATAGCATTTGAAGGCTCGTCTTTTTTATTCAATCTGGAAGCAGCAGGTTAATGTTGGAAAAGAAGCCTTGGTAAGACCTAAGCTGGGTGTGAGGTGGCGAGTATGTTATAGATCTCTGATCGGCGCATCAACTTTTATTAGGCAAAAACCCAATAGCATGCACGGCTAGTCATGTAGTAAAAGAATACATTATTCATCCTCTCCATAGCACAAGATTCAGGCAGATGTACCGTAAGAACACAACCAGCCTACCGTCTTTTATCGGCTTTAGTTCTCAAGTGAAGCAAAACCAAACAAAGATAAAGAATACAAGGAAATATGAAGAAGAAAGGAGGTGTGAACGTATACTATATATATATATATATATATATCACTCACTGCTCAGCTAGCCGAGGAGATTCGCCTTATTACTATCGACGATAGCCAGGCGGAGGATACATGGAGCTGGGCCGGCCCAGGTACGGGGGGCGGGCCAGGTCTATTCTGCTTTCGTAGCTGCTACGATTTGGTTCGGGCACACCACGACCAGGCTGAGGAGGTGGACTTCATTTGGGGCAAGGACGTTGCACGAAAAATGCAACTTTGTGCATATCGTCTTCTCCGGGGTAGACTGATGACGAGAGACAGACTCCTCCGGTTTGGAATGCAGATCCCGGATGCCAAATGTGTGCTATGTAATGAGGAAGATGAATCTATGGGGCATCTCTTCTTTGTTTGCCCGGTGACCTGGCACATTTGGACTGAGCAGTGTGCACAGCTGAGAGGAGGTGTTGGGGTCCGAGACATCCGGAGCATTCTCAGCTGGATCCGAGATCACAGTGGCCGGGATCCAGGGTGGGCTAGAAGAGCCATAGTTCGTCTTGCTGCGTCTGTTTGGCACATCTGGAAGGAACGGAACAGACGTATCTTTGAGAGCTTGACTACCCCTCCTATTGAAATTCTACATAATATAGAATTCGATATATCTGTAATGGTCCCATAATATTATTTTTGGGGCATAGAGAGTTGTGATGTTGTACTTTAATACCTGTTCCGCTATATGCGAGGAATAAATTCACCCTTATTCCAAAATAAAATAAAATATCATTATCACTTAAGAAGGCTAATAAAATATAAGTAGGTGGACAAGCAGATTTTTTGGATAAACATTACAAATGAAGTTAATATATGTATGTTTCTAGATTCTTATTTCTTTGTGTTTTATTTACTATATGATATGCAATTCCCTACTCTTCTTATGTGCTCATTGTGTCCTTTTCTGAGTTTTTTTTCATTTTAGGTCAGCAGGGTTGACCGAGCGATTTGAGCTTTTCATTTGTGGTCGTGAACTTGCAAATGCATTCTCTGAGTTGACAGATCCCATGGATCAGGTATGCTTTATTTATTTCCCTCGTATTTATGCAGATAAGTGCATGTTTGAAAAGAAACAAATGAGAGATCAGTCTGAATATTCGGATTCAGAAGATCCTATATAATAGTGAAGTTTCGTTTGTTCACCATCTATATCATGAAAGAGACCTGGTTTCTAGATCCAATATGAATTTTGTTGGCCTAGGCACCAAGTTCTTAGCTGAGACCATGTTGAGTCGAACCGAGGCAAGGTGAAGTCACGGTTGGGTCCAAGCATACTATTGTCCATCTGACCTGCACCCTTAGGCAAGCTGAATTTACTCTATCTTTCAGCAACACTAGCATCACATATTATACCTAGATGAGTTATTTACAACTCTGTATTGTGTACCTTCATTTACTGATGGTTCTTTTTCCCTACCCAACTAACACCCTTCATGGGAAATCAGTGAGCTAATTTCCTTTCCGACTGACTAAACTTTAGTGAGTATTCACATTAAACATCATGAATTTATGATATTCACATGCTTATCCTTCAGGAGCTCTTTTCTTGCATTTAAATTGACAAGACCTTAACACATATACTGGTTGGGCAATTTAGCTGTTCCACATCTAGAGTGGTCCCTACTGCTGCAATGGGGATGTTGGTGCAATGATTAAGAATGATAACTTAAAACATAAAAATTCACACAGCAGTATAATGATATATTCATAAAAGGAAAATATTGGCAACTGTGCTAGCTGACATGGATGACTTGGTTAGGGTTGTGTGCAATACAAGGTCGAAGAAGTAACAAAAAAAGATGAGGTTTTGAAAGTTCTACAAAGAGGAAATGTGGAAGTAAAGTTTATAGTGCAGCATTGCTTACGATGGGGTTTGTGCAAACTGGTGAACCAGAAGAATTGATGGATAGAGAGAGTTCGTCTTTCTCATGGAGTTGCCATTTTATAAAGGAATTTGTCTCATAAAAAGCAGGTACTCAAGTTTCTGTCGCAAAAGAATAACATAAGGAATATAGGCTAATGTCTGCAGATGGAAGATGATTATCGATGAGTGGAAGAAACCTAAACATATACAACCGATAAAGAAAGGGAATTATGTTATCACACCTATGAAGAAAATGGGCTTATCAAATAGAATAGAGTTTGAGAAATACTTTGAAGTTTCAACCTGTCATCCTTGAGCGGAATCCTTTCATCCATCATTTGATTTTTTTTATTAGAATGAGGAAGAACCTCGAGAAATGGTTTCTTCTTTCCGGTCAAGAGACAATTCCAATATTCTGAAGTGTTTTGAGGGGGGAAGCCTATGTTTGTTGGAATCTGGTGGTGGTTAGGGGACAGTTCTTGTCATCCCTGTGAAGGTGAAACTTCCAAGCTGTTGATCAGTCTCATGTCTCATACCAAGGACAAATTTCTTCTTTGTGGTCCCCAAGACATGGTGTGACATGGTTGACACCGAAGTCTGTGAGAAGGCTTATTTTTTAAGAAGATGCTGCAACATTTTTTTTTTCCTCAACCGTGATAGAACCAACAATAGATATTATTTTCCCTTGGCGTCTCAAAGGGTAAATAGCTTGAGATTCACTGCAGCACAGAGGTGCAAAACTGTAGCTCCTTTGGAGGTTAACCAAGTACTGCAGAGTGGAAGGAGAAGAAAGATTGAGGGTAAAAGGAGAAGGGATGCACAAATGGAGGGTAAGGGGAGAAGGGATTCACTCAGGTGCAGTTAGATTATGAGATATCGGAGGGAAGCTTATTTGACATACTCGAGTGATTCTCCGTACTATGAAAAGCTTAAGTATAGATTTTTGTCCCCAGGGTATTTAAAGTGGTGACTAGATGGAGGTGCTCATGTTTTAGTGCAAAGAGAGTCTAGAATTTTGATCAATTAGGCTCATGTTTGATTAGATGGTCCTTTCTGCTTGACAATCTGGTGTCTTAGAGAACGGCACCAAGTCCATTACATGTTCTGACAGGCAGCCTATGTTTATTGGAAGCTGGTGATGGTTAGGGTACAGTTCTTGTTGTCCCTGTGATGGTGAGACTTCCAAGCTGTTGACCAGTCTCCTGTCTTATACGAAGGACACATTTCTTCTTTGTGGTCCCATATACATGGTTGACACCGAAGTCTGTGAGAAGGCTTATTTTTTAGAATATGCTGCATCGTCTATTTTTCTTCTTCTCAACAGTGAAGGAACCAACAATACATATTATTTTCCCTTGGCGTTTCAAAGGGTAAATAGCTTGAGTTTCACTGCAGCACAGAGGTGCAAAAATTTAGCTCCTTTGAGGTTAACCAAGTACTGCAGAGTGGAAGGAGAAGAAAGATTGAGGGTAAAAGGAGAAGGGATGCACAAATGGAGGGTAAGGGGAGAAGGGATTCTCCCAGGTGCAGTTAGATTATGAGATATGAGGGAAGCTTCTTTGACATATTCGAGTGGTTCTCCTGTACTATGAAAAGCTTAAGTATAGATTTTTGTCCCAAGGGTATTTAAAGTGGTGACTAGATGGAGGTGCTCATGTTTTAGTGCAAAGAGTCTAGAATTTTGATCAGCGTACTAGACTAATTAGGCTCTTGTTTGATTGGATGGTCCTTGTTAGTTAGGCTTGACAATCTGGTGTCTTGTAGAATGGCACCAAATCCATTACATGTTCTGACAGGCAGGTTGAAGCCCTTTCTATGCCTCATACACCCATACATTCAGAATCACACAGCCCGACCCCAAATCTTAATGCCTAAGCTATATTTGGTCATTAAGGGATTATATTTTTTGCTTCTTCCTAATATGGCATGAATTACATAACTAGACCAAGCAGTTGAAAGATGTATATTGTTTTTCAAAATTTTCTTTAGTGTATCGTTACTTGACAGAGTGTGAAAAATACTTAAATTTTCTTAGTATTCTTTATGTTTCAGAGGGCTCGCCTGGAAGGACAAATAAAGCAACATAACAATAAGAGGGCAATTCTCAACTCAAAATCTTCTGAACATAATAGAGAGAATGATGATTACTCCTATGAAGTCTCTTTAGATGAAGATTTTCTAACTGCTTTAGAATATGGCATGCCCCCAGCTTCAGGAATGGTATGATATAATCTTCTTGAGCTATATTTCAATTTGTCTAAACTCCATGGTCTTCTGTGGTTACTTCCCTTTAAAACTCATCTAGGGAATAAAGGAATGCTGTTTAGTTTTTTTGCTTTCTCCAGATAAGATTATGGAGGTCATTTCTCTATATTAGTCTGTGGGCAATGAAGTTTCTCATTTTACTAGATATTTCTAGGATTGACAAGTAACTTGTTAATTTCCAGTTTATTAAACTAATGCGCTAACTTATTATTCTTCATTGTGTGTTTCATCTATTTTGCTGGATGATTAGTTCTTGTGTTGTGTTTGAACATATTTCCATTTAGCCACTCATCAAGGAATCATATTTTTTTTAATTTTTTTATTTCCAAACATTTTATTCTATCTTGTCAACTATAAGTAGGCTACTGCTACTTCTTGCTTGCACTTTTCAGAGACCTCCTGCTTTCTTTGCTAGCCTTTTAACAGTTTATGGTATATGTTGTCACGGCTGCCTCATTTTACCAACATGTTTAATCTTTGATACATTCTCCATAATTGGTATCACCACTGCTTCTAAGCAAGTTGTTTGTTGCTAACAATGACATGGCTATGTTTTTTCCCCAGCTTGCAAAATTTTACTTGAATACTCTGATCATTCTTTGTTGAATGTCGGTACACAACTTGTCCCAAGTCTTATGCTCTTCACCGTGGAGTTTCCAATGTCTGAAAGTACCATATGGTGAAGTCTATATTCATGTTTTTTTGTGTATTGACATTGGTGCTTCTGACCATTCCAAAACTTTAGTCGGGACAAAGAATCAAATACTTGATCCACATCAACTACATGTTGCTTGCAGATATTTCTCAATATGTAGGAATTAGTGTCTGAATTTCAGCATTAGAATTTAATTAAAAATCTTCTGATTAAGGGCTAGTTTGGATTGTAGTTATGTTCCATTTTCTTTTCTCAGACCAAGGCTCGTAGTATCGGCCGGATCGGATTGGTTTTGGACTTGACCGATCAGATATTTGAAGAAATTATCGGGATTGGGCGATAAAGTTCTAAATCCTATTGTATCGGTCTGAATCGGCTGATATGTATCTGCGAACTGATTTTCAGCATAAATGTTTCTAGCAATTAAAAAATGAATCTTCAATAAAGCAACAAAAAACAAGAAGAATTGCAGAAATTCAGTCATCAATCAGTAAAAAGTGAGAATCAAAGTATCACAGAAATGCACAAATCAAATCCAACAAAAAGACGTATAATAGTAAAAGAAATCTCAATTATTGAGACCAAAATCTCTATAAATGAGATGAAAAATTACCTTGAGAGCATTCCAATCCAGATTCGAAGGTAATTGTTGTTCTCCAAGAACCAACCACATACCCTTTCTTCGCTGCCGTCATTTGATTTTATGGAGGAACCTCCAACCCAGTCCCTTCCCCGTTGCCGTTTCCGCCTCCGGTGCTAGTAGAGAAATGGAGGCGGAGAGGGGACAGTAAAATGGAGGTGGAGAGGGAAACAAAGACCTCTATGTTGAGGCAGAGAGGAGAGAGGAAAATGGAGTCTGAATTCTCTCCCTCTCCTTTTATTATTAGGGTTACTATCGGGTCAGGGTCGGACTGTTAACAGGTTGAAATAGATACCCGACCTGACCCGTCCAACACCAAAAAACACACAAAAAGTACTGTGGAAAAAAAAAACTGGTTTTGGTTTGGATCGAACCCAATACCACCACCAACACCACCAAATAATACACTTACTGCTAGTCATAAGGTCACAGGAACTTTTGAGTTAATTTAATACATACACAATATTTATGTTTATTATGATATATGTATCTTTTATAACATATTTTTATATCTTTTTAATAACATAATTACATGTATGTATCTTTTGATATAGTTTTATCTTTTATATGTAGTTTGAATCTGGTAAGTATTTTTATATAGTTCATCTTAGTGTATATATATATATATATATATATATTTTTTTTTTTTTTTTTTCCAAAAAAAATATATATATATATATATATATTATATTTATGCACTTTTTTTTATATATATGCACACACACACACACACACAGACGCACACAAACACACTCTCTCTCTCTCTCTCTCTCTATATATATATATATATATATATATATATATATATATATATATATTATATTTATGCACTTTTTTTTATATATATGCACACACACACACACACAGACGCACACAAACACACTCTCTCTCTCTCTCTCTCTCTATATATATATATATATATATATATATATATATATTATATATATATATATATATATATAGGGGAGGGATATTGCACCAAACTTATTGCATCAATTATTGTACCAAACAATCTCAACCTCACATTTATTTCAATCATGTGGTTATAAAGCATTCCATAAAGTTGTTGCCACGTCAGCATGCTTTATAACCACATGATTGAAATAAATGTGTGGATGAGATTGTTTGGTGCAATAATTGATGCAATAAGTTTGGTGCAATATCCCTTCCCATATATATATATATATATATATATATATATATATGTGCACTATTTATTATTTTATGTAACTTTTTTTATAAGTGTAAATTTTCCTATATATGTATAATTGTTATTATAGTTCTATCTTTTATATGTATCTTTTTAGTTTATATATATTGACGATAATTATTTAATATTTTCAATACTGTCGATACCAAAAAATTCGATACTCCGATCAAATATTGTCGATAGACTCGATACTGATACTCATACAAAATGTCCGATACCAATACTGTGAACCTTGGCTTAAACGCCCATTTCGGAGGGGCTAGCATTTTAGAAATATCCATTTGAGACCCGAAATGAATGACACATTTGAGAAAATGCCTATCCTGAATGGAAACCGTTTGGTTTGCCTTTGTGTTTGACACCAAATAGTTCTGGATGAAATGTAAGTGCAATCCAAACTAGCCTATTCATCGTGTTCCTTGAGACCTTGACTTTTAGAAATTGAATATCCCATAGCCAAGCATATGCAGATTTGGCCTTGAACTTTTTAATGCTCGGAACAATTTCAAAATGATGCCCTCACAATGATACAATTTTTTTAAGGGAAAAAAAAGAAGGTTTAGTCAATGATATGGTGATAAAAAAAGGATTGCATAATGAGATATTGATTAAGAAAGAATTACAATTGAAAGGGAGAAAACTTAAATAAGTCATAAGGTATAAGGTATCATGCGATTAGGCATAAGGTATTATGCAACTAGGCTTAATCAAGTCAAAAGGATTGCGTAATGATATAATTGTTGTTTAGACCCAAGAATAAGAACTATCACCAATCATAGTAAACCCACAACAGATTCCAATTATGTCGTATAACTAGACAAAAAAACCCTTAAATAAAACAAAATGTTCAAAGCAAAGAGTAGTTAAAGAATCATGAAGATTGATCTGAACTAATTAAATCCCAAGACTTTGATATTATCACGAAAAGGCAAGTGAAAATTTTACAAAGAAGATTGATCTGTACGTTGAAAGTTTTTCGGGAAGGAGATAATGAAAGTTACATTAGAAAATGCCAATAGATGAAGATTTATTATTTGAAAAACAAAGTGTATTATTAATTAAATAATAGCAAAAGCCAAATGATCGTATACTGTATTGATGAAAAACTATGTTAAAATAACAAGAATAACATCTGATCAAATCTCTTATTAATAGCTATCTCAAACATTAGATTAATTTTCAAGAAATACACATAAAGAACCCAACATTAAAGAGGAGATAAAGACAACTTTTTCCCAAAAAAAACTCTCAATGTGTAAAATTGTAAAGAAAAGGAAGTGCTTCCATGTACTCCCCGTACTGGAGAGAGAAATTCGATTGCCAGCCTGCCGACTTCTTGCCGCGTTGGAGAGAGAGAGAGAGCAGAGGAGAGGAACAAACTTTTGAAGAAACGTTTTCTGGTGCCCCTCAAAATTTTGGGCTAAATAAAATTTAGAGGCATATAATGGGCTAATATTTTTTTTTTTTGAAGACATAATGGCTAAAGAGGTTTTTGGTGACAGCTCGAAATTTTGGTTCCTGGACGCTTGCCTTGGGTCAGGACCAGTCCTGAGTATATGAAATGTCTCCCTCCCTGTCTGCTGCCAACTCACTTTTTCTCGATCCTGAAATGGCCATTCTTAGGAAATGATGAGCTATGCCTACCAGGTCTCTTTTCCATTCCTGTCCTAGAATTAGCCAGCTATTTGCCACAGTTCTATATTTACTATGCCAAGGTGCCTATTTCTGTGACTCCTATCATGACTCGTTAGTCTTGCACAAGTGTTATTATTGTGTATTTTAGTTTCACCTTCTTTACTTTTAATACAGTGTAGATATTTTAACCTTCTTGAGTGTAAGGTTAAGAGTAGTATATCCAAGCCTTTTCCAATCAGAATGGGTAAGCTAAGGAGCAAGAAATAGCTCCATTTGATACTAACTCTATCCCGAACCCAGCTGACACGACCCCGACCAGACAACAGTTCTATTCCCATGGGAAATAAAAATACCCACCTGTTTTGGAGGTAGTTAGTTTCCCATAATTCTGGAAAAATTATATCCTTAGGAATTAGATATGCCCCAGGTAAAAGTTTCTAAAACATGAAACAAAGTAATCATTTTTCCATCCTTAAGTTTCTCAGGAATTAAAAATTTCCTCCTAACTGGCACCCTGAGTGTAATTATAGTCCATTGAGCAGGGATACCAAGAGCCTTATTTATTATCCTTGCTAATACTATCCTTTTGTAGTGCCTTTGTGCTACTCTTGTTGCACATCAACCTATGAACGTTACCCTGGATATACCTTTCTATCAGTGAAATTCTTTTCCTTCTTTCTCTGTGAGATATCTGTAAGACATTTCATTCATCAGTTCCTTAGTTAGGAGAGCACAAAGAACACATCAATCACTTCACCCTCAGAAAAGTTTACTTTCTTGGAGAGCCCTTAGATCAGTATGTGGTTAGACCTAGGGTTTTTCTTCAGGTGACTCTCCCTACCCCTGCAATCAACAATGTGTTGTACTTGTACCCTATATCCAGAAGGTAGAATAGGTTGCAAGTGCATGTGAAATAGAAGTGGAGGTGTTGAAAAGTTGATGATTTTTAAGCCCCAAACAAAACTTGTTTAAGTGTGTCAATTGTTCGAGGAAATAAAATTGTCTGTCGTCTTTAACCCATCAGAAACTTCATGTTGAGATTTTCTATAAATAGCCTTCAAGCCTTACAGGATCGTCTTATCACTAAGGGCTCCATGAATAACTGAAAGGCAGCCAAACATATTTTTTTGAACCTATTCAAATCTGACAGCTGCCTACAACAAGCAACCAAATTTTCCACATCCAAACTCAATAATTAGTAATCTTACCAACAGCCACACTTGACAAGTCAAGTTTCCTGTCAAGGGAAGAAGTGATGCACTAAACATCTCTTGCACTCATCCAAATCCGGACACCAGCAGTACCTGTGATTAGCGGACACAGACACAGGTGACACATTTTACACTGACGCAGGGGTCTGACACAAGAACTCTCCAGAATCCAGACATGCGGACCCGTCCATATCTGTGTTATATTTGTAAATGCAGATCATAGGAATATTTACATGTGATTTAGTTTGTGGTTGTTTATTAAAGAACCCCAAAACAATGGTAACATATATAAATCATTTAATATTTTCTAAATTGAGGCATAATGTTCTCCATCTTGTAAACGTTTTATGAATTATAAATGTGGACAAGTTCTTATGGCTTCAAACAAGTGTCAAGTACAGCTGGACATTAATTTCATATCGGACATGCATGTCCATGGTGAATCTTAGTAGGGATAAGTGCTCTGCGTACATAGAGAAGAAGGAATTGTATTCTCGACATTTAAAATCATCAACAATCTTACCAATATATACACTTGAGAATAAGTCAAATCTCTGTCGTGTGAAGATTAGTTTGATCCCAAAGGTGAGCTTCCTACCCAAATCTATACCTGTGTTAAATCTTCACAATATCCCTGCCAATCTTGTAAAAACTCTGCTCACTAAATATTTTGAGCCATATCTACGTAGTACCTACAACACCTGAACCCAGATAACCTATAACAGCAAATTGACGAAACCAACCGACGACCAACCACCATTCCAGAATGGACAAATGTAGGTGCCTAGATGTGTCATGGCCTAAAAGAAATTAGATTCCTCATGAGGCTCTTGGAAATACTCAACCAGATCGTAATTTGTGTGGGATGTTCAAAGTATTGTTTGGTTTTATGTTTTTATATAGAATTTTTACTGGGAGTTGCATGTGGTAGAGTCTATGCATCCATTGCATTTTTGAGCGATGCTTTTCCTATGTGCATGGGAAACAAACACACAATGGACACATTGCATGACAGGTGAGCCACAATAGACCTGCACAAAATTGTTTTGAGCGATGCTTTTCCCACGTGCATGGGAAACAAACACACAATGGACACATTGCATGACAGGTGAGCCACAATAGACCTGCACAAAATTGTGGCATATTTGTTATGCGCCACATCCATTTTGCGTCTGTTTCCCATGTGCGTGGTACAGGTATTTTCCTACATTTTAAAGGAACTTGGATGGAGTTTCAGTCTCTACTTTTTACTCTTCTTGACAAGAAAAGGTTGCTCAAGTTGTTCACGGTAAGCTTAAGTCCTAGGTTTCATTGAGTTTTTAATACTAGGCACATAAGTACCTTTTGATTTTCTGTTCTGTAGCAACTATTTGTGTCTCAGATTTGCAGATTTGTTTGTAAAAGTGGACATGCTTGATAAGGTAATACATTGAGCATCAGAAGAAAAAGCATACAGATCTAGACATCTTTGAGGTGGTTAAATTGGAGTCACTGTAAATATTTGTAGGTTGCGGTTAGGCCCCCAAAAATTTGTAATTATGAGAGTTCCATTCTCGTAAGTGGTAAGACCTGACAGAATACAACAAGTAGGAAAAAAGGGAGCCCCATGCTTTGGAGGTGGTTAAGTTTGAGTCAACATTAATATTTAAAGGTTGCAGTTAGGACCAGAAAAACAATTATAATTATGCGAGCTACATTATCTTAACTGGTAAGACCTAACAGAGAATACTGCAAGTAGGAGAAAAGGGTGCCCCATGCTTTTGAACTTCGATACAAGCATGATGCCAGAAAACAAAATGAATGTTGATGTAGTGGTATATGAGTTTCGTGGAGATGTTTTACCATGCAAGGAGCAATAGGATACGAAGGCTTAAATTTTCTATATGTTAGTTCAATTTTCCATTAGTTGTCTAACAACTACTTGGCTCAGTTAAGTAATGACATTTTTACTAATAGGTCTCGAGGAGTTCAAGCCATGCTATCTCCCTCTGAGTTTTCGGTTTTGTTATATATAGTCTCAAGTTTTCTATATGTTTAGTTCATTTTTCGATTTTGTCCAACGCTTACTTTGGCTCAGTTAGTTAAGTAATGGCATTTTTACTCACAAAGCTCTTGCTTTCAAGCCATGCTATATACTTTATTTTTTTTATTACGCCCCTAAATCTTAAGTTAGTATATATTTTCTGGGTCCGCGGACCGCCAGTGTGTTGATTTATGTTTGAAATGTTATAATCATGGACCGAGTGGTTGCACATTGGATGATGTTTTACCACCAATCGGGTTTGCCTCTTGTTACTTTTCAGGGACTGGGGATTGATAGATTAGTGATGCTTATTACAAACTCTGCAAGCATACGAGATGTTATTGCATTCCCTGTCCTCAAAGTTCAGCAATAGGGTTTTGCTTGGTTTTGGAGGCTTTCACTCTATTTGTACGCAGAAGAATATTGCTCCTCCAAGTTACGAGGTACGTTGATTCTTGTATATTTCGTTTTTGTTGTTTACGTCAAACCCGTGGAGGAGCTGATCACCGCAACATCTCATTTCTTTTGTTATACAGTAGTATAATTAACACTCGCAAATTTTCAAGAACACACTCGCAAATTTTCAAGAACACAGTGATGGAGTTTTAGTTCCTTGCTGAAGAGGCCCCTCTCAGAACCGAGACCGAGCTCCTTCCCTCACACATAATAGTCTTTGCTCAAAGTTATTTGAGAGAATTGATATGCCCTTCTGTTTCAGTATATTAATATATTTTGATGAATATTCTTTGTAATATTATTGACAATATCCTTTTACGGAAGTTAACCTCCCAAAGGAGGTGCCGAAAAGTATTTATTGTAATCTTGTAATTATTGTTCGGAAAGTTCCTCCCACGTACGTATATGAGGGTTCATAAGTGCCTGTATATCACATATTCCTTTTTTTTTTTGGAAGGAGATGAAAGAGTTGAGGGATTAGGAAGCCTCTTGTCATATATGTACAAGCTAAATTATGTGGCATCCTAACTATAGTTCTTGAGCATTTTTTGCACCTTAAACTTTCCATTGCTCAATTTTAGCACCTTAATATTACAAATTGCTCTTTTGAAGCACCTTTAATCAATTTTTGGGTTTTTAAATAGTTGTGTTTGTTGTTGGTGCTGTGTTGGTTTTGTATTGAAATGAATAACAATACTATTTTGTTCATGATGAACTCTTATTTGTAACTAAATTTGGATGGAAGGTGCTTCAAAAGAGTAATTCATGAAGTTTGGGTGCCAAAATTGAGCAGTGGAAAGTTAAGGTGCCAAAAATTTCAAGCGCTATAGATTGGGTGCCAGTATGATATTATATGTATATGTAGAGCTCATGGTGGCAAAAGCTTACACCAGTTAACTGTTTACTGAAATTAACTATATATTCGTGCCGGTCAGCCTGATATGCCCGATATTTCGGAAAGGTACATTAAGGTCCTGCAGCAGCTCTTTAACTCACTCTAGTCTCAGCCTTTGACAACTTTGTGGGGGCGCTTATAGCATAAAAATAGCACCGATTTCATTATTATGGACATAAATAACATGTATTTTCTGACACTTATCTACTCAATTCCAAAGTGTGTTGGGCCTGATCTCTGCCTATAGCTGTTGTTGGGGTTGGCCTGTTGGTTCGGTTCCTTTTCTGGACTGGACCGGTCGGGACCCTATCTGTTTTATTAGGCAGCCATTCGCCAATGGCCCTACCCACCGTATTTTCTTCTCTTCCCTTCTTGATGTTATTTCTACTTGGGCAATTTAAGTTAACTATCCTATGTTTTACACTTATTACACTAACCATTTCTATGATGAAATTAATTACACGGATCACTTACTCGTATGTTTTTATTTTCTGTAGAGAGTTATATCACTAACCACTCATATTTCAAAAATAAGACAAAGCAGAGAGATTGTCTATGTAATTAATTTAAAAAAAAGGGTAGTCTCCGAATAACCATGAAACATAGGAGGCTTAGTGTATTTGTTTCTATTTTGTTTTGGCTCATAACCTTTTTTGTTAGGAAGCATCACAAGTGACATTTCAATATCCAGAAAACATTTTAAAAATACTAACTTTTAAGTATAAAAAATTTGCCTTAAACTTCTCCCTTCCCAAATTTCTTTGCATAGTTTTATAGCATATAGCTATTTGAGAATATTTTTGAAGATTTGAACTCCACTAATGGAATCTTGAAACTTTAGATTCAAAAGAGTTCCATTTGGGACGATGCATGACTACCAAAATTTTGGTATTCCTGTTGGATATTCACAGGACTGTTAATTTTTTTGACAGTTTTATGCGTTGCTAGGACTGCATTGACAATCATGAATGAAGATTGACTTTTGTCTTTAGAACCGTCAAATTTTGCTAGTTATTTTTCATCCCAAACGGGACTGTCATGATTCTGAAGTTTTGAAATTCCCTAATTAAAGTTCGAAACTTCAAAAATAGTCCCAAATAAGACTATCTATTACTAAAAAAAATACATTGATTAGACGGCTTAGGGTTAAGGTTAAAAAACCTAGAAATTTTAGGTTAGGGCTAGGGATTTATCTTGATTGGTCTTGGTTACTGCCATAATTTTTTGGAAGTTTAGGCTTTAGGATTTTTGGAAGTTTAGGCTTTAGGATTACAAGGATAAAAGAGTAGGAAAAGGAAGATGGAAAAAAAAATGCAAGAGAATTAGGGGTGAGCATTCGGTTTAAACCGAACCGAAATAGTCAAAATCGAATAAACCAAAAATTTAAAAATTTAAAACTAAAACCGAACTGAATAAGCCAAAATCGAAACCGAACCGAGTAACCAATTCAGTTTATTTGGTTTGTTAATTCTATTGTTAAATTGGTCAGGCTCAAAGTTAAAATCATGGTTAAATTATATTAAAATTATAATTTTTATACATACATTTGTTGAATTTTAAAGTTCTACACAAAGTTAAACTAGTTGTTAAACTATTAAATTTGGACTTCAAAACACATACATAAAATTATTGTTTTCAAAATATACACATTTTTTAATAATAAAAATATGTATAAAATTGAGATTATTTATATAATTGTATACATCTTATTCAATTTTGATTTTGGACTGAAATTCAAAATTAATAAATTTTTTTTTAGTATTTTTAAAATCGAAATCGAATCCTAACCGAGTTTGTTGTTCTCGGCTCAAATTCGAATAATGCTCACTCCAAAAGAGAATGAGTGAGCGCATTTCGTCCATGACAATTGATGTGTCGTTACATAATAATTTTTGAACTTAATTATGTTGTCCCTAACCTGTGATGTGATGCCTACAAATTGTGCCTTCATCATAGGCTTTGTTTTCTTTCCTTTTCATATCCCCCTTCTAAAAATAAAGAACAGAAAAAAAAAGGGTGGTTATTTAGAGAGTGGTGCGAGCGAGATGTGTGCAGCAGTAGAAGCATCGTGACCGACAGCCCTCATACTGCGCCAGCTGCATCCGAGCCTGCCTGCACGTCAGCTGCCGCCACCGCCGCTGAAGCACAGAAGCAGCAGTTGAGGAGGAGGAGGAGGAGGAGGAACTTAGCTGACCTCCGCTGAGTCGACAGCGCTCGATCCGGTGAGCTACCTCCTCCTCCTCCTCCTTCATATAAACTAATAACAAATCGATTTTTACTCTATTGTGGGTTTTAATTTGTTTACTATTTCCAACCTAAATCAAAGGGTTAATTGTCCAAATGGTGTCCGAGGAATGTCATGCTCGCCATTTTGGTGATCTATTTTTTTTCTTCTTCTTTTGGCTAATTTCGTACCTAAGTTTTACATTTTGTTTCAAGCGTGCCTGAAGGTTTCGTTGGTATTTTGGATGGAAATAGACATGTGATATGATGGCCACGTACCTTATATTTGGTGTTATATTTTGTCATGATCAGCCGATACGTCGGCTATAATTGATTGTAGACCCGATCATTTTATACTCGACGTAGGATTTCTTGGAACACCAATATTCTTAGTTGGAAAACAAAAATATGACAAAATAAGGCACGTGTACATCATATGTTCATTTTTATCGTTTTTCATCCGAAAATGTCAACGGAATCTAGTTCAGGCACTCTTTCAACCAAAATGCAAAGCTTAGATACCAAATAAAAATTTTGATCATCAAAATGGCAGCCACTACATTCCTCGGTCAACATTTGGATAATTAAAGTACCAACCGGTATGTAATGTATCAGGATCTTTGCCATCAATTTTGTCCCAGTACCATGGCTACTAGGAACAAACATGCTGCATCATTGTTTTGATAAATATTTCATGCAATCTGATCTCAAAATTACCCATAAAATCTAATACACAGTCTCTGTCCAAACAGGAAAAAAACAAAAACAAAACAGCAGCAACAACCCCGTCAATCCTCAACTCTCAGAGATCGCCGATGGCGGCGATCCTTTCGCTACCAGCTACCGGCCAGACCTGTAATCGAAACACCGGCGTCAGCACCAAACGCATCACGCCGGTATCTGAGAGGAGATGCTCTACGCGGAGAAGCTGCTGGGTTGGTAAAACAATCCCGCAATGTGCAGTCGTCGCTGCTTGCAAGCTCCGTAAGGTAAGAGTTTCTGCAGTATCTGAGAGTTCTGTCAGGAAAATCCAGCCGCAGTTGGGTTCGGACGATACTGCCCAAGGACCGGAGAGAGGAGTCTCGTATTTATTCCATACGGAAATCGGTGGACTGGTCAAGGTATCAGTTGGAGTCGGCCATACGAAGTACGTCGTCGAGATCGACGTTTCGTCCATGCCGCAAGCTTTCAGCGAGAAGGATCTGGTACTAAGTTGGGGCATCTTTCGTTCCGACTCTTCATGGTTATGTTTCCCAGGTTCCGAAACTTCTGCATCAGAACCGAATTCCATCAACACGCCGTTTATTCGTAACCCTTCAGGGGCGCATACAATTAGTCTGGAATTCGATACGAGTCAGGCTCCTTTTTATCTCTCGTTCTTACTGTACTCTTCATTTGCTGCTGCTGCTGCGACGATGGATCCTGCAATAAGAACACATAGGAAGACAAACTTCTGCGTACCGGTCGGTGTAGGTGCAGGTCGCTCCATGCCCTTGGGTGTTTCCAGATCTGACAATGGAACGGTAAATTTCTCTTTGTTCTCTAGGAATGCAGAAAGGGTAGTCCTGTGTCTTTATGATGGTAAATCGGATCAGCCGTCTATAGAATTCGAGTTGGATCCGTATATCAATCGAACAGGTGACATTTGGCATCTCTCTATGGAAAGTGTTGGGGACTATGTCAGATACGGGTACCGCTGCAAAGGAACAACACGTTGGGACGAGGGAAGTAGATTTCATGCTCGACGTGTACTTTTGGATCCTTATGCCAAGATGATTGGAAACTTTTTTCCAGATAATGATGAGTCCATATCTTTGGTAAAGTGCCTTGGCTATCTAGAAAAGGAGCCTACTTTTGACTGGAGCGGTGATGTTCATCCAAAGCTGCCAATGGAAAAGCTGGTAGTTTATCGTTTAAATGTGGAGCACTTCACCAAAGACAAGTCGAGCGGGCTGCCAGGGAACATTGCAGGCACTTTTGCTGGCGTGGCTGAGAAAGTGCAGCATTTTATAGATCTTGGTGTTAATGCAGTGTTATTAGAACCGATATTTTCGTTTGATGAGAAAAAAGGCCCTTACTTCCCGTACCATTTCTTTTCACCAATGAACTCGTATGGCCAAGCATGTGATGCTATATCAGCTATAAATTCCATGAAGAGGATGGTTAAAACACTTCATGCCCATTGCATAGAGGTATTTTTGGAAGTTGTTTTCACTCATTCTAGTGAGGGAGGAGATGCAGATTGCCAGACGATCTCCTTTAGGGGAATTGATAACTCTTCCTATTATGTTATTGACGGTAATGTGGGGCAACGGATTAATAATGCAGTGAAAAGCAATACTCCCGTCGTGCAGCAGATGATTCTGGACAGCCTTCGATATTGGTTCACTGAATTTCGTGTCGATGGCTTTTGTTTTATTAATTCTTCGTTTTTACTTAGGGCTCAAAACGGTGATCATTTGTCTCGCCCGCCATTAGTTGAAGCCATAACGTTTGATCCGTTACTTTCTAACACGAAGATCATAGCAGATTGCTGGTCCCCGGTTGACAATTCATATCTAGATACGAACTTTCCTCATTGGAAAAGATGGGCAGAAATGAATACTAGATTTTGCAGGGATGTAAGGAACTTCTTAAGGGGTGAAGGGCTTCTTAGTAGTCTAGCAACTCGGCTTTGTGGCAGTGGGGACATCTTCTCAGATTCTAGGGGTCCATCCTTTTCATTTAATTACATTACAAAGAACTTTGGACTTCCTCTTGTTGACTTGGTCAGCTTTAGTAATGCAGCAGAGCTAAGTTGGAATTGTGGTGAAGAAGGTCCAACCAACAAAAATGCTGTCCTTGATATACGGATTAGGCAAATAAGGAATTTCTTGTTTGTCTTATTTGTTTCCCTCGGTGTTCCTGTTCTTAACATGGGAGATGAGTGTGGATTCTCAACAGGTGGCTCATCATCTTATGGTGACAGGCAACCTATTAATTGGATTGACATTAAAACAGAGTTCGGGATGCAGATTACACAATTTATTGCATTCCTGAGTTCGCTAAGGGCCAGAAGAAGCGATATTTTCAAGAGGAGAGACTTTTTGAAGATTGAGAATATCGATTGGCATGGAAGCAATCAATCTCATGCAAAATGGGAGGATCCATCTTCCAAGTTTCTTGCTATGACTTTGAGGGCAGAGAAGGATGAGAAAGCCTCAGTTTCTATTAAGGGAGACTTGTTCATTTCTTTCAATTGTAGTGATCTTCCAGAGGCTGCTGTATTACCTCAACTTCCAGAAGGAAATGTGTGGATTCATTTAGTCGACACTGCTCTTCCCTTTCCTGGCTTCTTTTCTTATGATTCTGATCCCATTATTCGTAAGAGTGAAGCATTATCAGCTTATGAAATGAAGCCTCACTCTTGTGCTTTGTTCGAAGCTCAAAAAGTGAATGCTGACTTGGTGGTGTCATCATTCTATTGATAGCCTTTACTTTGCTACTCGGAGTGTCAGCAACTAGTTGCGATTATGCAGTTCTAAGAATAAAGCTAGCTATATTTATAGCTGTAGTGTAGTTAAGCAAAAGTTATGTACTTCACTTTTTTCTGGAGATAAATGATGTACTTTACTGTTTGTCTTTGATGACATAAATAATTTGATTGTCAAACTCTAAGTATATTATGGAATAGTACTGAAATGTTTGTGTTTTCTAAGTAAGAATTATCATTATCATGGACGTAGATTACATTCCATTGAATAGAGCAGTCTTGTTGGCAGAAGCTAAAGGTTTATCTTGACAATTTCTTTGAACTTGATGCTATCGTGCAGGGACTTTCTTTCAACTCCTTCAAAAGAATGGTGCCAAACAAATGCAATCCTCCGTGGGAGGTTAGAGAATTTATTGTACTTCATAGCATATCTGATGATGATTGGTATCTAGGATCTGAATGACAGACGAGATTGCAAGAACTATTGTCTGGGCAGTGCTTATTGTTCTCACGATTCTATCTGCGGTGAGTTCCAACTATTCATAGTTGCATTATTGAGATGGTTTGAAGTCGCTATTATTTGTTAGAATTTATTCTTTACTTATAGCAAGTTCTTGTGTTCTTATTAAGCTTATTCTAGTTTTAATTCTCTGTCATCTTACTTTTCTATTTTTTTATATTACACTTTATATTGTTGTATCAGGCATGTAAGTTATGGTATTCTTGTACAATTGTGCATCACATTAGAAGGGAATAGGTACTAGTAGTATTGTTAGTAGCAAGGATTTTAAGGGAGTGGACTTCTGGGATGGTGGGCCACACAAAAGGAGCTAACTGGTTTCAGGAACAATATCAGGATTGCCGGATGTGGCTTAAGGTAGCCCCCTCTGTTAAGTTTAGAAGCAAAACATTTTGATAAGTAAAACAATTAACAAGATAATATACTGGCACTGATGAGACTTGCAATAAGAACTCGTTAAATGGAAGCTAAAGAATCCTTTTACATTCACATTGTCTGTTGGCACTGCATGTACAGCGTTCTAAATACCCATTTAGATACGATCGTGATAGTCTGTATAAAACAATTAGTGATTTCTTGGGAAGGTTTTGGTGCTTGGTAGCGACTTGCAATCTTATCCCATGTCTTCAACTAGAGTTCAACGGGAAAATATATTAGGTGTAACGGTGCAATTTATACGATAGATACTTTGTAAACATAGCAATATTGATTTTATGTTACGAAAACGTGATTATAACCTCTCTGCTTTAGTCTAGGGGTAGCGATGGGTAGGGTAGGGTAGGGTAGGGTAAGGGCAGGAAGAGGGCAGGGCAGGATAGGGTATTGGCATTTTTTTGATACCCTAGGGGAGTCATGAGGGTAGGGTAGGGTAGGGTAGCCCTCTTCCAAAAAACCAATAACCATTACCCGTCCTTGCCCTTTACCCTCACAGGGTAGCTGAGGGTCAGGGTAGGGAGGGTAAGGGTATTACCCTTGCCATTTCAGTTTTTTTTAACTTTAAAAATCAATTTTTTTGCTAGTAAACACCTTGATACTTAAGATTTTTACAACATTCAAAAATCATAACAACTTAACAAGAAATAACAGGGGAATATTTTTTTTTACTAAAGGCGCTGAACCAGTTATATAGTAGAACCTGGGCTGCCTACATACCCAAGGAGGGGGCTAGACCTGACTCCTTAGGATCAAGCACCATGTAGTTCTCCTAATCCTAAGTACTAACTAATTACAAAAAACTACAAATATGTAGTAGTAATACTATGGCAGTGGGAGTGTGGGACTATACAAAATTACAAAGCACAGATTTACAGGAGGGGGCTAGAGCCTAGACCTGACTTCTTCAATCTTCATTCTTCAGTCTTCAGTATTCACTCAACAAAAGAGTAGTCCACAGACACCATACCTGCAAAATAAAAGAGAATACTGTCACACTCACTTTTCAATTTTAAGAGTATTTTAGTAATTGTAATTTATTTGAATTTTTATGATTCTTATTTTTAATTTTTATCTATTTATTAATTAGATTGATTTCAGTGTGATTTGATTGATTGTAGACTGGTGACTTGGTAGTATAAGCGGTTTGACCTTAGCCAACCATGACCTAGAACCTTAATGCTATATTAGAAATTAGATTTATTATCATTAGAATTAAATTAGATTTTATTAGTAAATTTTAGAGTGATTAATTGATTTTTAGCCATTTTGGCCTTTTTGTGATTTTCTAGATATGTTGACTTGTGTTGTGCTAGCAACTGGTTTAGCCTTAGTGGACATTGTATAGGGGCCTAACCATGCCTTAGAATTGTTATTTTTATTTTTAGAAATTATTTTAGGCATTAGTTTATTTTTAAGGCTTATATTGATTTATTTAGCCTTTTTGCATGTAGGCCTTTAAGCTTTTTGACTTGGGCCCATTTCTACTTGAGAAAGAGTTGGCCCAAGTGAAACCCTAACCCTAGAGAACCCCCTTGGCCGCCCAAACAGCAGTACCCCCTCCCCCTTACTTGCATTTGTGAAGTTTTGAGCCTCCACAAGGAAACCCTAAAAGATCCATCTCTCCAAAGCTCTTTTTCCTTCATCCGGAGTTCGTTTCTTCCCAAACGAACTCCGTTGCACTCGTCGAGGAGAGGAGGATCTGCTGGAGCATTTCTAGCGTGGAGGCGGAGGCTTTTGCTGGAGGAAAATCGACCGACACGACAACCAAGGAGCTCCATTCATTGAGTTTTTGACACTCAATAGGTAAACCCTAATCTACCATAGTAAATCTGGAATTTCTTTCATTTTTGCATCCATATAGGTGCCCTAGACTTGTCCACGAAATTTGGTTGGATTTCGACTTCGTTTGATGGCGGTATCGGACACGTGTTGGTCCTTTACGGCACGTGTTCGACGAAATGCCGCTTAGGATAGAAAGTTGCTGTTTTTCGATTATGTCATCATGGATGTTTAGATAATAATATTTTGATAAACTTTCGTGAAGACAGATTTGGTTTTGACAACGTATCAGCGGCGTTTCGGACAACGGACGCACGTGCACGGATACCGTGCACGAGGCCGTGCGTGCCTTGCTGTCCGCGCGTTGTTTCTCGATGCACAGACCGTATTTTCACGTGAAATTTCTTGAGCACGTGGGGGCAACCTCTGCCCCCATGCTCGTAAAATTTCACGGCTTTTCGTTGAGCGAGCGCGGAGAAATCGCGCGTGCACCGCTCAGCCACTGTGCATTCAGCCTGTTATTTTTGTCGCGGAAACGGACTTCGTGCGCGCACACGACGCAGCGAAGACCCGTTCCAGGACCTGGGACACGTCGACCTATACCTAGACTACCCGAGGAACGAACCCCGAGTCGCGGCGTGGCCCGACGAGCGAGCCACGGAGACGGAACCGCGTGCACGAGGGCGAGGGCGCGCGCGCGCTGGTGCGGGGGCTGCGTGCGCTGCTTCGGGCGGCGTGTCGCCGTGTCACCGTGTCCTAGACCTACCCCAGGACCCCCCCCCCCCAGCTACGTGCACAAGCACGGGGCGTTCCATTGTGTGTGCGGCGCTCAAACGAGCGAGAACGCACGCGTATCACGCGGTATCGGGAAATTCCGATACGCGTTCTGTGGACACGACACGGACACGATTTCGAACCCGAGAGTATACGAACGCATTTCGTGGGTCGAGACCAACGTGTATGCCGAGTTTTGCGGGTTCGTTTGGTGTATTTTGCATTTTGGGTCGTTGTGTGAAATTGGGTTGTTTTCTTTAATTTCGATTTTGAGTTGAAGTGTGATATTTTGTTTTCCAGCCTTTTAGCTTATAAATTCTGAGTTTTTAATATGTGTATGAGGTTTCGGATATGTGGGATCCAACTTTTGGTTTTGTTTCATAAATTTCCATCATTTATGAGTATATATGCTTTCTATATAGCTATATATATGTACATTTAACTATATATATATATATATATTTTTTTATTATTTTTTTATTTTTATATATATATATATATATATATAGTTAAATGTATATATAGTTAAATGTATATATATATATATATATATATATATATATATATATATAGTTAAATGTATATATATATATATATATATATAGTTATATGTACATTTAACTATATACATTTAACTATATATATATATATATATATATATATATATATATATATATATATATATATATATAACCCCGTTGAAACCTATTGCTAACACATACATGTTGAGAATGGGTCGAGAGGGATTTAATTCCAGATTTTAGACTCTTTAAATTATCTCGCACCATTGCGAATCTTTCCATTTAAGAGTTTGTGTATATATATATATATATATATATATATATATATATATATATATATATATATATATATAGTTTTCTTACTTTGTATATATATGTAGATAATAGTATATTAATTTGGGTAATACCATGGTTATGTTTAGACGTTTTTAATCTCAGATTTGACCCTCATTTCAGTAAGCTCCAGGACACACACACACACCATCATTGTTAGATTTAAGGTTTTGTTTGTATTGTAAATACACATATGTGTATATATCTATATGTATATAGATATTTATGCTTGATAACTCTCTTAGAATAGATTGTAGTTGTGTATATGACTATAGGAGTTCTAGGACAGATTTAGTTTATCATTTTGAGCCTAGTTTAGTCGAATTGGCCGACAAGTTGACCAAATTGACAAAAGTCAACTTTGGGTCAAACTTGATCCAATTCAACTCAAACGAACTCCAAATGACCTAGAATTTTGTATATGACCTAGAAATTAGTAGACGGACTAGTTGACCCAGGTTTGACCAGCGTTGACCAGGTTTGACCAGAGTTGACCGAGGGTTGACTTTGACCAAAATAGACCTAGAAGCATGTAGTCTTGCATTGTAGCTATTTTTTTTTGATATTTTGGACTTGGTTGTGACATGTGTATACTCTAAATAGATTTACATTGCCCCAGTTTAGCTACACATCATCATCAGCAGTTCAGTTTGCCAGACCAGTACATTCTCTGATCTTTTCATACTTCTTTGGATATGTTCTCTTGTTATAAACTAGTATACTTGATGCTAACACGATGTTCACACGGATTAGTACCCTATGGATCTTTTCATGCGATGTTATCCCCTCGGATACATCGAGTATATCATGTTCATGTACTTTATCATGGCCATCATGTACTCCATGTATTCATATTTATCCATGTGCACTCATGTGTTATTCATGTACACTCATGACCATATGAGTCCCATGTATAAAGTAGTTGTTATCCATGTGCAATAACATAACATGTATTGATCCTTGTGTATTGATTGGAGGCAGGGAGAGTGTAGTTGGTTATGTGATCATTATCCCCAGTAGGTATCCATGTGCACTCCATAGCTGTATCCATGTGCAATCCAAACCGTTTACATAACCAATTCATGCTCTAAATCACATAGAAGGTTACATTCTCTATTTATCATATTATATCTCATTTTATAGTCTCTCTCTCTTGTTGATTTTCTTTACAGCGATTCATGTATAGTTTTCTATAGCTTGCTTTATATGTCCAATCCTGATATGAACTGTTGTGAGAGATATGTGCTCGTTCCGTCACTACCAAAATACAGTAAATTAGCGACCGAATATTAGCGACGGAAATTTTTCGTCGGCTTTCGCGACGGCTTTGTGGCAGCTAGCCGACGGATTACCGACGACAAGCCGTTACATTTTTTATTTTATTTTTAGGAGGAGGAAAGGTCGCACATCCGTCGCTAGGGCGTCGGAGATATAGCGACGGATAATCAGCCGTCGCTATTCAGTCGATTATTTGGCGGAAATTGTGTTGAGAATTGGCGAGACAATTCTTCGACTACGTAGCGACGGATATTCAGTCGGCAAGTATCAAATATAGCGACTAACGGGCGACGGATGTAGTCCGTCGCTAGTCCGTCGCTAAGTATACATTCCAGACTTAAATTGAAACGGCGGGGGGAACTTTTCGCATTCCCCCCAAATTCACTCTCTCTCCTCTCTCTCTCTCTCGCGGCTTCGGTGATCGGCATCGGCGTCCTCTCCTCTCTCTCTCCCGAAGGTAATCCTCTCTCTCTCTCTCTCTCTCGCGGTGTCGTAGGGGCAGCGGGGGCGGCGGGCTTGGGGCGGGGGCGTCGGGGGCTGGGCGGCGGGCTTGGGGCGGGGGCGTCGGGGCTGGGCGGCGGACTTGGGGTGGGGGCGTCGGGGGCTGGGCGGCGGGCTTGGGGCGGGGGCGTCGGGGGCTGGGCGGCGGGTGTTATCCATATTGGGTGTTATCCATATTGGGGCGGCGGGCTTTGGTCGTGGGCGGCGTGGGGTTTTGTTTCTCAAATTCATCTGAGTTTATATATTGGCTAAATAATGTGTTATCCATATTGGGTGTTATCCATTAGTTTGGTGGTGTTTGGATTAGTAAATGTGAATATGGAGTTTGGGTTCATGGTGTAATATAGTTCACTGTGTCAAGGACAGTGCGAGTTCTTCATCTGCATAAGTCACTGAATAAGTGAAGTTTTTCCTGAAAACCGACCCTTAGAGTGTATCAGTTGTGTGCTTCTATATAGATGTATATATCTATACATCTAACTGTGATATACATATATATGTGTATGTGTGCTTTAGAGAGAGGAATGAAGGCAGGCTTACCATGCCTATTAGCATGCAGGACGGCTTGGGGTGTAATGTGTGAGTGTAGACATGGTAGGAATTATAGGTAATTAATGCTAGTGTAACTAGACTAAGGTAGTGCTTTCTAGATAGTAAGGACACTCTAGTATCCTAACCAAGTTAATTTTAGCCTAGATATTTTGGATATAGCTCCCATATCCTAGAAGTGGACTCTTGCAATTTAGAAATAGATAGATTGACTCAGTTTGATTAATTGACCTATAATGACTCTAAAACTTGATATGCTACTGCAAGCATACAACACCACAAAAATATTTACTGACTCGTCAAGTTGAACCGTGTATAACATGCTCGACGCTTAAGAGGAATCATTTCGACTTAGTGGAATATCGAAGAATCGGTATCGGACTATCGGTATCTGTATCGAACTATCGGACTATCGGTATCGGTATCGAACTATCGGTATCGCTAGCGGACTATCAGACTATCGGACTATCGGTATCGGTATCGCACTATCGGTATCGGTATCGAACTATCGGTATCGGTAACGGTATCGAACTATCGGTATCGAACTATTAGTAACAACTATACTTAGATTTTTCTCTTCTCGAGCTAGAATACCAGCGGATCCACCAGTTACATGATTATATACTAATTCTGTTTAGTTTGTCTTACTATACAGATTTTTACATCCAATCTGTGATGGATCGTTATTTCGTTGATCGTACATGGATGTACAAACGACAACACGAGAGCAGAATAGGTGTGAGTGACGATTTTCAGGCAGGCGTGGAAGTGTTTCTTAAGTATGCTATGGGCAAAGCTCAGTTTATGGACGGTAACAAAATCAAGTGTCCATGTCGTAATTGTCGCAATAGACGTTACGAAGAAGTGGTGAGTGTAAGAGATCATTTGACCCGTAAGGGTTTCGTACGTGATTACGGCCTGTGGTCATCGCAAGGTGAACTATATGCGGAAAGACAGGTTGCGAATGCTGCTACTTATGCTTTTGATGATAATGTTGCAGCGGATTTTGTCGTCGATGACGATGAATGCTCTGTTGATTATGGAGACGTGCAGAACCTTGCCCGAGATATGGTGTACGACGCGGCAGGGCCTAATTTTGATCCGGAGGATCCTAATCCCGAGGCGAAGGAGTTCTATGATATGTTTCAGGATGCTGAAACTTCTTTATATCCTGGTTGTGAGCCACATTCCGTACTGTCAGTGACGATGCGGTTGTTGAACATAAAGTCCAATTTTAACTTGCCACAAACTTGCTATGATCGGATTACACAACTAATGAAGGAGGTGTTACCGAAGGAATCAAAAGAGCTTCCAAAAAACTTCTACAAGTCGAAGATGATGGTTCGACAACTGGGACTGGGGTACGACAAGATAGATTGTTGTTGCAACGGATGCATGTTGTACTACAAGGAGAACGAGGATGTAGAAAGTTGCAGCTTCTGTAATGCGGATCGTTACAAGCCAGTCAGGGGAAAAGGAAAGTCAACTAGAAAACGACGTCCTTACAAGTATATGCATTACTTGTTAATCACGAAGCGCTTGCAGAGGATGTATATGTCTCAGAATACAGCAAAACACATGATGTGGCACAACGAAGAACGCACAAAGGACGATGGAGAATTGTCACATCCTTCGGATGGAGAGGCGTGGAAATATTTCGATTTTCGCCATCCAGATTTAGCTGCAAAGCCTAGAAATGTACGCATGGGGCTATGTTCTGATGGCTTCGCTCCTTTCGGGCAGTCGGGATCTCAATACTCCTGCTGGCCGGTCATTCTGACTCCTTACAATCTGCCACCATGGATGTGTATGAAGAGTCCTTATATGTTCTTGACAGCTATCATACCGGTCCCAAAAATCCGACGAAGAATATTGATATATATTTACAGCCGTTGGTGGATGAGCTGAAACAGCTGTGGGAGATCGGCGTCACGACCTATGATATTTTCAGGAAACAGAACTTTCAGATGAGAGCTTCACTGATGTGGACAATCAATAATTTTTCCGCATACGGTATGCTGTCGGGATGGAGTACTCACGGCACCCTGTCTTGTCCGATATGCATGCAAAATAGTAAGGCGTTCCGCCTTAAGCATGGAGGAAAAACTTCTTTCTTTGATTGTCATCGTCAATTTCTGCCCGCGAGTCATCCTTGGAGAAAGAACAAGGACGCGTTCAGAGCTGGAAAACAAGAATTTTTTCATCCGCCTGCCAGATTGTCGGGATACGATATTTGGGAAGATGTAAAGGACTTGCCCACTGTAATGGAAGATCCATCGTCGATGGGTTCGGACAAACCCATAACTGGACCAAACGGAGTATCTTCTGGGACTTGCCTTATTGGAAAGATAATCTTATAAGGCATAATCTTGATGTTATGCATATCGAAAAGAATGTGTTCGATAATGTCTTCAATACCGCCATGGACATTAAAGGAAAGACGAAGGACAATCCAAAAGCAAGACAAGACATTGCCGAGATATGCAAGCGTCCTTATCTGAACTTGATACAAAGGGGAGCTGCTGGACAATTAAGTAAGCCGATAGCACAATACACATTGAGCAAGGAAGATAGATTAATAATCTGCAAGTGGGTATCTACTTTAAGATTTCCTGACGGCTATGTTTCGAATTTGTCTAGATGCGTTGATCTCAATGAACGCAAGCTAACGGGAATGAAGAGTCATGACTGCCACATGTTTATGGAAAGATTACTGCCCATTGCTTTGAAAGAGTTGTTGCCTTCTGCTGTATGGGTTCCGTTGGCCGAACTATCAATATTCTTTAGGGATATTTGTTCAACTAAGTTGACTGTGCAACACATGGTTGAACTTGAGGAGAAGATTATCTTAACAATTTGCAAGTTGGAGAAAATATTTCCTCCTGGCTTCTTCGACAGCATGGAGCATCTACCGATTCATCTAGCATACGAAGCCCGTGTCGGTGCAGCTGTTCATTATCGATGGATGTACCCATTTGAAAGGTACATAAAAATCGATATAATTTAAGTTGAATTTCAGTGGGTTTTAAAATTCTATCTTAATTCTCAAGATAATTTGTCTCTCTAGATACCTACACCATCTAAAGAAGAAAGTTGGCAACAAGGCTCATATAGAGGCTTCGATATGCGAAGCATATCTTATCGAAGAGGTGTCAAACTTCTGCTCCATTTATTTCGATACTCATGTTAAGACAAATCGAAATAGACCTCAAAGGAATGACGAGGACGTTGAGGATGGAGGAATATTCAATGTAAGGGGCAAGCCTGTTGGGGCTAGTAAAAGACGGTGGTTGACAGACGACGAGTATGATGCCGCTCACCGATATGTCTTGTTAAACTGTGACATACAAGAAGTGAGAGATTTGGAGAAGTCAGTACACTTGCACTCGTTATAATCTCGAATTTGATGAAGTAAGTTACTATACTTATATATTCTTATTTTCTCTAATAGTGTATTTAGAGATGAAGTCAAAATGATGACACCCGATATTACCGAAGAGGGACTTCAAAGAGAGGTTGATTGTACATTTCCGTCATGGTTTCGCAAATACGTAAGTAATTGTGATTATAATTGAGATTATAAATATATAATCTAAAACATTTAAATTATAAATATTTGTTTACAGGTTTTATTGCCTGAAACAACACTCACTCATGAGAGTGTTCGTTATCTGGCATTGAGACCGAAGAAGCAAATAAAGACTTGGCCATGCTATGTCGTTAATGGCTTCAGGTTTAAGTCAACTCAGAATGCTATAAATATCGAATTTATCAATGACGACATCAGTACCAAGGATTCCGGTGTTTGCATAAGGGGCACCATCTATGACGACGAGCCGGACTTTGACTATTATGGAGTGCTTCGGGATATTGTAGATTTACAATATACTGGCCCATATGATATGCATATTGTGATGTTCAAATGTGAGTGGTTCGATACGACACCAAATATCGGTTGGAGAATCGATAAACAATTTGAATTTGTCGATATAAATTATCGCAGGAGGTATAGAGGGTCCGATACATTTGCGATAGCAAATCAGGCTGTTCAAGTCTACTATACAAGCTACCCAAGGCGTCGTAGAGATCGATTTGACTGGTGGGCAGTATGCAAGATTAAATCTAGAAATACATTCAACGTTGGAGACCCAGCATACCAAGATGACCAGATCGAAAAGTCCCAATACTTGGGACAACACTCAGATACAATGGATGTTGAAGATATTGTTGAGGAAAATAGAGGGGAGGAAGAGGTTGATACACAAGACTTAGCTGTCAACCAGGGAAGGAAGAGGCGTCTTGTCCCAAATATTGAGGCAGAAGAAGAAGAAGAAGAAGAAGAAGAAGAAGAAGAATTTGATGGGGATGAGGATACAGATGAAATCGACGATGAAGATAAGGATGAGGATGAGGAGTGTAGAGAATAATTGTTGTGTGTATTTTATTGATGGGCTACTCAATTACTTATAGGGAGTCTAACTCCTCTTCATATTACATTTTCCAATCTGGGACTAAATCCCTTATTAGTTCTCAACACTCCCTCTCAAGATGGGCGATAGATATTAATCATTCCCATCTTGTTACATAGCTTCGACAGACTTACTGAACTAAGACCCTTAGTCAGACAGTCTGCCACTTGTTCTTCTGAGCGAACATGATCAATCTTCAGTATCCCTTGTTCCAGCTTTTCTTTGATGAAGAATCGATCGATCTCGATGTGCTTCGTTCTGTCGTGCTGAACTGGATTGTTAGCTATACTTATTGCAGCTTGACTATCGCTCAGAAGACGTAATGGTGCTCCCTTGTCCAGCTTCAACTCTGTCAGCAACGCTTTCACCCACAGCAACTCCGACACTCCTAAAGCCATTGCTCTGTATTCTGCTTCAGCTGTAGACCGTGCTACCACAGACGGTTTCTTGCTTCTCCATGAGACCAAATTTCCTCCTACAAAGACACAATATCCCGTGGTAGACCTTCTATCGTCTATGCAGCTCGTCCAGTCTGCATCGCAGTATCCCTCAACTTCTATACATCCATTCTTCTTGAACCATAGCCCTTTCCCCGACGTCCCTTTCAGATATCTCAAGATCTGAAATACTGCATCCATATGACCCGTTCTTGGATCATGCATGTAGCGACTTACTACACTCACCGCAAATGAAATATCAGGGCGAGTGTGTCCCAGATAAATCAATCTCCCTACAAGTCGTTGATATCTTTCACGATCAACTGGCTCTCCTGCTTCTGCTCCCAACTTGCACTTCTGGTCAATTGGAGTGACTGCAGCTTTGCATCCCAGCATCCCTGTCTCCTTCAACAGATCTAGTGTGTATTTTCTCTGTGAGAGAACAATTCCTTGTTCGTCTTCACACACCTCGATACCTAGAAAGTACCTCATCGCTCCTAGATCCTTCACTTCGAACTCCTTCGCGAGTTTTGACTTCAGCTTAGCAATCTCGGCTTCATCATTACCTGTGATTACTATATCATCCACGTATACATCAAGTATAGTGATGTGGCCTCTTGCATGCTGAAGAAAGACCGTATGATCTGCATTTGCTTGATAGTATCCCATGCCTGTAACAGCCTTTCTGAATCTGTCAAACCAGGCTCGAGGAGATTGCTTGAGCCCATATAGCGACTTCTTTAGTTTGCACACTTTTCCATGCGACGTCCCTCCGTCTGATTCTGTAGCATAGCACCCTGGCGGGAGTTCCATGTACACTTCTTCTTGTAGGTCCCTATGGAGAAAGGCATTCTTCACATCTAATTGGTATAGCTTCCACCCATAGTTTGCTGCAATGGAGACCAGAGTCCTTACGGTGCTCATTTTCGCTACTGGAGCAAACGTCTCATCATAGTCGATGCCATATGATTGTGTGTATCCCTTTGCAACAAACCTCGCCTTGTATCGTTCCACCTTTCCTTCTGACGTCTCCTTTACTGGGTACACCCATTTGCATCCCACAGTTTTCTTCCCTTTGGGTAATGGAACCAGCTCCCACGTCTTATTTTTTTCCAGTGTCCCAAGTTCTTCCATCATTGCAGCTTTCCACCTTGGATCTTTCTTTGCTTCCTGTCAACCTTTGGGCAACAAAGTAGTCTAATGATGCGATGAAAGCTCGATAATTCGAAGAAATATTAGAATAAGACAGGTAATTGGCAATATCATGTTCATAATCATCAAAACGACTAGGAGCCTTACCCGCATTGATGCGAGAAGATCTCCTTAAGGGAGCAATAGGTGGTGGAGAGATCATACCATCAGAGTCAGAGAGATCCACATCAGAATCAGATTGATTCTGTGCGGGGGCAACATCTTCAAGAGTTGGAGCAGGAGTAGACGAGGGACTTGGTACAGAAGGCACAGGGCACGGTACTGGACTTCTGCTGTCTCCTTCTGTAGACTTGGAGCTCCTTTTCCATTGTCTGCTGCTCCCCCTGTTTAACATATGTATCTTCTTCATCTTCTGTATCGGAGTCACTGCTTTCTCCCCCTTTCGTCCATTTTTTACGACCGGACATGGGACCGATCCGGCTACCACAGATGGGCTTAATTTCTCTCCCTCACATCTAACACCCGCTGTGTTAGGTGTGTCAACAAACGCCGAACCGTCATCCGAACTATAATATGGTTCTAGTTCTATGAAGGTAACGTCCATGCTCACAAACATCTTTCGCTCAACTGGGCTCCAACATGCGTATCCCTTCTGAGTTGCCGTGTACCTGACAAAGACACATTTAACCGCTCTAGGATCCAGTTTGCCAACTCCTGGCCTATTATCTTGGACAAAACAGACACACCCAAATACTTTTGGTGGAACAGTGTACGTGGTAGCACCAGTAAGCATCTCCAACGGTGTCTTCCAGTCCAATACCTGAGATGGCATTCTGTTGATGAGATAAGATGCCGTTAACACCGCCTGTCCCCATAAGTGTTTCGGAACATTCATAGCTAGCATCATCGTCCGTGCGACCTCCAGCAGATGTCTGTTCTTCCGTTCGGCCACACCATTTTGTGCGGTGTATAGGCACAAGAAGTTTGGTGTAGTATGCCATGAGTGGATAAATACTCAGCAACCGTCTTATTTGTATACTCCGTCCCATTGTCAGACCGTAAGCACTTAATCTTAGTGCCATATTGAGTGTCTACCCGACGATGAAAGTCGCGAAACGCCTCAAAGACGTCACTTTTATTCTTCATAAGGTACACCCATGTCACGCGAGTATAACAATCAATAAAAGTGGCGAACCATCGAAAACCGTTAATACCGGTTGTAGGACAAGGGCCCCATACTTCTGAATGTATCATATCAAATGCAGCCGAACTTCTACTACCGGAACTCACATATGTGCTTCTGGTATGTTTATCCAACTCACAAGCATGACAAAATAACTTCTCCTTATTAGCCCTTTGGTATAAGGACGGATACATGCGACTAATAACTTTAAAAGAAGAATGACCGACACGCTGGTGGTGGAGTAGCAATTCATCTTCTACACTGGGTCGTGTATCTGCCGGTGGTGTGTCGGCTACCAGAGATGCCAATGCTTTGTCCAGTCCAGTCCTGTCCAAGTACCACAACCCCTTATGCCATGTGCCAGTCCCTAGTCGTCGTCCTGTCCCCTTCTCCTGAAAGGTCACCGTAGGAATGTCAAAGGAAACAGTACAGTTAAGATCAAGAATAATGGCACTAATAGAAAGAAGATTGACAGGAAAAGACGGAGCACGTAAGACATTGGTGAGAGTGAGAGAAGGGGTGCATGCGACAGTGCCTGTACCCAGAACAGGGCTGGAGTTACCATTAGCAGTCTGAATGCTCTCCGGCGTCGGTAGGTGAGTATAGTCCTGGAACTCACCGCAGGACCCCGTGACATGGCGAGATGCCCCAGAGTCCATAATCCAACCTGGTTGGTGGACAGCTGCTGCAAGAGCACGCGCAGGTATACCTGTGCCGGTTTGGGCAAAGCAAGTGATGTGGTCCCCCGAGGTAGATGACGCCCCATGACTGCCGTCCGAACCCAGCTTCGTGCTGCGTAACTTCGCAAGGAACTCCTTCTCAAGAGGGGTTAACTCAGCCAGGTGAATGTCGTCCCCTTCCTCCGCCAGATTAGCTTTGTGTCCTCCAGAATAATTTCTCCTTCTACCAGCATAACCGCCTCTACCACCACGACGTTCGTCGCGGCCCCGTCCATGATCACTTGAATGACTGTGCAAGGGTTTTGGACAAAACCTGATGTAATGTCCCGAGTCACCACAGTTGTGGCAAACACCGGCCACAGATGGAGGCTGATTGAAGGCGGCAAGCGCAGACTTGTCAACAGCGGCTTGCTCCCCCTGGAAAGAGCCCTTGTTGGGCATCAACTTTAAGCGAGCCTCTTCTTGTGCCATGGCAGCTATGGCGTCTTCTAAGGATGGAAGCATGGGCTGTGCTAGGAGGACATTCCTTCTATGCTCAAACACAGGGTTAAGACCCTTCAAGAACTTCATCATCCGTTGACGCGAAATATAATCCAAGAACTTTTGGAAATATTTCGCGAATGCTGGTTCGACCTGGGCATCTTCCATCCCAAGAGGATCATAGTGATCCAGATCCGACCAGTACTTCTTTAACAGTGCTGCATACTCAGAGATGGTGCGGTCGTCCTGAGCCACCCTATCAAGTTCATCCTGCAGTTGGAAGACCCGCATAGGATTGCCCGAGCCTGAGTACATATCCTTCAAAGTCTGCCATATATCAGCAACATCCTCCATCGCCTCGACATTGCCCGACACCTGGTCGGTCAAGGAAGCCGTCAACCATCCAGCCACAACATTGTTGACAATCTCCCAAATAGCAAACTCCTTGGAGGAGGGATCATCTGGCGCCTTGGTTTGGCCATTGACGTAGCCAACCAAGCCACGGCCCTTCAGCGTCCGCATGGCCTGTCATGACCATTTCAAGTAATTGGACGTTCCTTCCAACTTCGTCTCCAGCTTGTCCAGCTTCCCCAATTTGTATGGTGACGGATCCACATCAGTATGGATCACACGTGGGGTCGCCTCGGTTAATCTCTTTGATAAAATATCATCAACCAAGGCCTTCATCTCGTCTGCTGTCAGTTTACCACTGATCGAATCCATGGCGTCTTCAACTGTGATTCGTCGTCGTCGTCGGCTTCGTCGTCGTCGTCGTCTTCGTCTAAAGTCGTCAACAGAGACCTTACGAATGCGCGGTTAACATGGCCAACACCGGCGCGCGCATGGAGATCCTAATTTGCGGATCGAGAACGAAAAACAAATAAAGCATTTGTTGTTCCGGAGGACGTAATCTAGGAACAGAAGGTGCAAATAAAGCATTTGACAGCCATCCGTCGTCGAAAAATCACCCACATAATCTCTCTCCCAAAATTAGGGTTTTTTTTCGAAAAGAAAAAAAAAGGAGGGGGGGCGTTTGGGGGGGGGGGGCACGGCGTCGGGGGGGGGGGGGGTGATTGCCGGGTGGGGCGTCGATGGGGGGGGGGGAACTGCCGGGGGGGGGCGTCGGTGGGGGCGGGGGGGAAGGGGGGGGACTGCCGGTGGGGAAAGGGGGGGAGGAAATTTTTTTTTTCCTCCGTTATGGCTCTGATACCATGTAGAGAATAATTGTTGTGTGTATTTTATTGATGGGCTACTCAACTACTTATAGGGAGTCTAGCTCCTCTTCATATTACATTTTCCAATCTGGGACTAAATCTCTTATTAGTTCTCAACAAGGAGGATGATGATGAAGACGAGGCCGAGGATGAGAACGAAGACGATGATTAGGTTAAATATTGTTGTATATTAAAAACACTTCCAATTACGTGAATTAAGTTTGACCTCATAAAAGCAATTACGTGAATTCATGTTTTTTTCATTCGATTATTTACTTATTGCAGATGGCACTCCTAGTCTTTTTCGTCGCGGCGGCACTCGTCTCCCTACTGGTGGTATGTATATTTTAGTTTAGAATTGTATATTCATTTACACTTTTATATTGTTAATTATGTTTATGTGTTCTATTTACAGGTCATGATGGCTGGCCGTGGTCGTGGTGGTGGTGGTGGTCGTAGTGGTGCTGGTGGTCGTGGTCGCATTCAAAATTCCCGGGATGTGACCCCATCGAGCGACCCCGACCCGTAGAGTACCCCGGGCACAGACGCATCCCGCCGTCGATCGACCACTTCATCGAGGCATGAGTCCGGATCTGCTAGCGGATCCGTTCCGCTATCGGAACCACCAGCAGCGGATCCACCAGTGGATCCCCCAGTTACTGCACAGTGGGCCCCGGAGTACCCCCATACTCGGTTCCATCCGGTTACTGGGGAGTACATGCGCGGACCCACGGATCCTCCGACGGCACCAGAGAGGCCGAGAGGCGAGTTCCGACGAGAGCTATGGCCCGCGGGGACCTCGTAAGTAAATTTAAGATAATTTATTAAATTTCTTTCATTTATTCAAGTTAATAATCCAGTCGTTTCTTCTTTGTAGGTTTTTTTCGTTTAATGTTGCCAGGGCTCTTGGAGAAATTATCAGGGCTAACTTCCATGGTCCCTACCTCAACTTTTCGTCGGTGTCCCCAAACGTGAAGTACGTCTGGCTCGACGAGTTGAGGGTATATATCTATATCTTCTGGTTAATTATTAGTTACTCTTTAATCAACCATTTTTTAAATTACGTGATAATTGAATTTCTATGTTAGACGGCGTACTGGTGGCCCCTCGATCGCGAGGACGCGATCCGCAGGACCTACAGATGCGCTGTCTCGAAGAAGATACGGAATATGATTCATGACCTGAAAATGGGGCATACGAGGCCGAATTGGATTCGGTAGGAGTATTATGAGGACCTCTTAGGTATGATGGATACTCCTCCGTACAAGGAGAAATCGGAGAAGGCGAAGGCGAACCGACAGGCCGCGGGGCTTCATACGGGGGGATCAAGGCCCCACGCAGCGACGCTTGCAGATCTGGTGAGATACCGTAAATTCATTTTACTATCGAATTAGGTATTATTAATATACGGAGTTAATTAAGTTCTACGGAAATTTCGTATGCAGGCCCAACGGGCGGTGAAGGAGGGAAGGGCGCCATAATCGGTCACCATGCACGACGTGTTCCAGCATACGCACAAAAGACGGAAGGACGGGAGCTTCGTCGACGAGAGGGCCAAGGAGACTGATGTAAGTACTTATGTTTATGAGATTTACGTTAGAATTAAAAGTATTCGGACTATAACTTAGGTAAACTTAGGACTCACACTTAACTTAGTGAAACATAGTATTTAGATTACAACTTAGGTAAATCTTATAATATAAACACATTCATTTGATAGGCTGCATATCGTGAGGCCCTTAGTCGGGCTCAGTTAACTGACACCGAGGATGTCGGTGAAACGACGCCCGCCCAGATGCCCTCTTCTTTGGCCGCTCGCAACGACTTGTTCGTAGATACCGTCGGCGGCTTTAAGAAAGGGCTCCTGTACGGAGTCGGCTCCCTAGGGCCGTTGCACATGGCGACGCAGAGATTTCCACCGACACCGCCTCCTTCCGTGGCCCCGGCAGACGATGATGTTAAGTCGCAGCTTACGCAGCTGCACGAGACGGTGTCGTCCTTGCGGGAGCAATTTGCCACGTACTTTCCGCCTCCGTCTGCTGCTGTCGGTCCGTCTGCTGATGGTGTCGGTCCGTCTTCTACTGGTCCGTCGACTGCTGGTGTCGGTCCTTCTTCCGTGGGTCATCTTTCTTTCAACCCTGATGCCCTATTGTACCGTCGCCGACTGTGACGACACTCCTGGATCTCATGTTGCCAGAGTAGCTACGCCGACTTCCGAGCAGTGTCTACGACGGCTTGCCGCCGTACCTAGTGGAGGAGTATATTCGTCGGTCGCAGCAGGGATTACCACCACCGGACAATTGAACTCCTCCTCCTTAAAATATTGTAATTAAGAAAATTTGGAATATTTGTGGCAATTTTGGATTATTTGTGCTATTATCGGATTATAATGACGGATATTAGGTTACTCTTCAGGATAATTGATGTCTATTTTATATTAATTTGGTTTGGTATATGTGATTCTTGGATAATTGGTGTGCATTAAATTCGTATGTGCATATTTGGTCTATGTGATTCTTGGATAATTGGTGTGCATTATATATTTGGTCTATGTGATTGTTGGATAATTGGTGTGCATTATATATTGGTTTGGTTTATGCATATTTTTGTGAACAGGAAAAGTGCTGCAATTTTTTTTTCCAAAAAATCTCAGTTAGCGACGGACTAGTGACCGGTTAGCGACGGATATTTCCAGTTTCCGACTAATTTTTGACGGACATTCTGTCGCTACCTGGTGATTTGAAACTGTTTCCAGGTAGCGACGGGTGGTCGACGGAATATCCGTCGGCATGGTTCTGGTGGTATATAGTTCGACGGCATAGCGATGGCAAATCCGTCGCCGAGGCGACGGATAATCAGCCACTAATCAGTCGCTCTCTCGACGGCGTAGCGACGGATAATCAGCCACTAATCAGTCGCTCTGTCGACGGCGTAGCGACGGAGTACCGATGGCTACTCCGTCGCCATGGTTCTGGAAATCCCAAGCATTTCCAGAACATGGTCGACGGATAATCCGTCAGTTTGCCGTCGCTAATCCGTCCTTTGTTATCGACGGCCATCGACGGACTAGCGACGGAAGGATACACTCTGATACGCTATTACGACGATGTGCCGACGGACCATTACGTCGCTATTGTCCACACAGTTCAGTATTTAATACTTGCAATGGACGAAAGTCCGTCGGAAAGTAGTCGCTAATGCTTCGTTTTGTGAAGTCGACATGCCGTCGCTATTCCGTCGCTTGACGACTACGTAGTGACGGACATTTATTAGCGACGAGCTGATTGCCGACGGATTATTTTGGCCAAAATCCGTCATTGATCGGTCGCTAACCGGAATTTCCGTCGGACGGACGACGGATCTGGCCGTCGCTAAATCGACAAATTTTGGTAGTGCGTCCTGACTGGGCATGTTGAAAATTTTACAGGTGATGATGAGGAGTTCTGCCCTACTTATTATGGCATTGGCTTAAATGACACTGGCGACGTGGACCCTCAGGAGGATCCAACAGTCGCTGAGGACTTGCCTATAGTCTAGATGTGATTTAGTACTTTATTTGTCTTTCTATTTGAGACTTTATGAGTTGTACTTGAGATTTATTCTGGTGGTTTACACCTAGACTTCTATTTATGTTGTGACTCTCTTGTGATTTTCTGTTCTATTCCATCTTAGTGTCGTGATTGAGTACTTATTATTTACTCTCCATTCAGAGCTTATTCTAGACTGTGTTAGAGATTGTGACTCAGGACAGCGTTCTACCGCCGACACTGCAGCGTAGGCTGGGCGTATTCATTTCACGTGCCCTTTTACTGGGTGCGGGTCGTGACAAATACATAAGTAAGATTTGTAAAAATCAATAGAACTTATAAGGATAGTGGGTAGGGTAGTGATTCAGGGTCGGGTAGGGTTCAGGGTAGGGTTACAGGACATCGGGTAGGACGGGTACCCGGGTAATTGTACTAGGGTAACAGAATAAAACCCTTACCCTACCCTAATTCCAAGAGGGTAAGGGTAGGGCTTGCCCTCCTAGGGTAGAGGGTACCCGTGGGCACCTGAGGGTACATGGTACCCGGCTAAGGTAGAGGGTACCAGGGCAAAATCACCAGCCCTACTTTAGTCTCAATTTTTTTTCTCTCTGGTTTTGGCATATCATGATATTTGAACACCAACAAATCAAAAGGGAACAGATAATTTTGGTGTTGATTCGCTGAAGTCTGAAGATATCATTTGTTCAGAAAGTTCTAAACAACAAAGCCTTTATCCCAAAATCTTGGGGTCTGGTTGTTCAGGAAGGTTTGCATGGCTATGTATCGGGCTGTCGATGAGGCTTGTGGAAGATTTCCTAGTTGAGTAAGATGATTTGCAGGAAATGAGTGCGGTGTTGAAGGCAATCAGAAGTAGTCCACCTACTTCTCGAAGAAGCAGCAGCAACAACTGGGAGAGTGTGCTTCCTTGATGGTGAAGATGATGGACAATGTTAGAGGATGGTAGGATTTGCAGCGATGGTGGCGATGAAGATTATTCAGTATTCACGTGAACAAATATGGCATGTCATGACACCGCAACACGGTCGTGGCACATATTTTGGCCGTGTCCTCGAGTATTTTGGAGTGTTTCTATCATGTTCAATATAATGATGGACAGTGACACGCCATCTATTTTTGGAGTCTATGTGGAGAAATTATTCTGTGTGCCAGGCTCACCGTACACCTTCCATGTCATCCATTGGATTGCATGGGGATTTGTGTATGCACTCATGTTCAACCCAATGGATGGCATGGGTGGGTGCACGATGAGCGTGGCACAGAGAATAATTTCTGGTCTGTCTGCTCCGCTTGGTTTTAGGGTGAAAATAATATATGATGCTCATTAAATCTCTTTCTTGCTTTACTTTGTGAATATGTATTGGAAGGACATGTTCAGGATTTGGCCAGTTTTAGGAACAACAACAATAATGACAATGACTACCAAATTTGTAGGGTTGGTCTTAGTAAATATGGAGTGTCTATGTTGTACGTGTCTGAAGATTCAACACAGATGGGACATCGATTTTAAGAGTGCCCATATTCCCTAGATCCTAAACACCTATTAAACATTATCAAATGCCATAACTCCTAACATTGGGATTCTGCAATGAGTACTCCGTTGTGTTCAATGAGATGAATAATTGATTGTTTATTTTCCTTTGGTTCTTGGGATGTAGTGGAGTGAATTTGATTGAACTTGCAATATTATTTGGAAGAATGATTTCCTTGGTAGACTATGGTTATGACATGGGCGGCTTGGTTGTTAAATGGAAAATATGATACCAGTTGGGAAGGCCATTACGTAAAGATGGTATGAAGTTGCCACACAGTAGCCCTAATCTCGTTGATGGTTTGGGTTAAAGTAGAGTTTACCTATTAATGTTCATGAGGTTTGTAATAGTCTTGAAGTACTTGCTTCGATATGGCAAAACTAGGAGATGATGCATGAAGATACTAACCTATTAAATATTACTTCATTTCTTTCTTTCTTTCTTATGGTTCCATTTCCTCGACTTAATCTTTTGTTTTTTGAGTGGAACATAATGTAACATGTAGTTATCTTAGTTTACTAAAGCTATTTATTTTGAGTAAATGAACTGAAGAGTCAGTGTTACATTTCTGACTGGCTGGCGTCTAATGAGACGTGTGATGCAACTTGCAAGATTATTAAGAGTAATAAGCGTGTTTGATGAGGGTTCTTGAAGATAGGGATAAGATACAAGGCTGTGACAAATTGCTGTATACTAATTGCTAGCTTGATGTAATATGAATTGTGTACATAGGTATTATTAGTGGGTGGAGCTACACCTGTTGGAAGCTTATTGTTAATTTTGCTTGGTAGGTAGGCTTACACCTGGATTAGAAGAGCTGGAAAGGTTTCAAGTATCTAGATGCTCAAGCTGCAGTAAAAGCACCAACTAGTTGCTGGTGTCAAATAAAGCTGGTCCGGGAGCGAAGTGCCACTTTTTTAAACTTTTAATACAATACTTTATGGGCTTTGTCGTTCTAATAGTTGTAATTCTTCAATGAGAAACGGGAATTTGTCCTAAACTGATTTTTGAAGTATTATTTCTCATGATTCATACTACTCAAGCATGCACTAATTGACACTGTTGTAACACAGAGGTACTCATTTCATTCTCAGATCTAAAACCATAGCTTATATCTCAAATTAAGAAAGAATGCTAACTGGTTAAACTTATGAAACATACAGATGATGGGAGTGTCATCCTTTTGGGCTCTTTGGCGTGTGTTGTAGCGGTGAATATATAGCAAATTATGTCATCTTACTCTTTGTCTAGACTATGCTCTAGACTCTTGTTTAGTATAAGGAAGCTTAAAAGTTGCTCTTAGTTGCATGAGCTTTAACTGCATGACCTAAACAGATATGTCTATCTATGTGCCAGCTTTTAGGATTTATGGAAAAAGCTTCTCTTGCTCATTGCTACCTTCGTTAGGAATTTGGTACTAACATAATGGGTTGACTTCAAGTCTACACTCGCTTGTAAACACTTTCTCAATTTTTATATGGAGGTTTGTCATAGCTCCATAATGATGATGATGAAATATATAACCACATGTCGGAAGGTTGGTATTTGGTAAGTGATGATCTTGTATATGTCTATACAATGACTCTAGTGGCAAGCAATGGCACTCCAAATTTGTTCCCTTGTCCATATCATATTAGTTCAGTCATGTACTCGACATGCAATGTTGTCAAAATCGGATCGGATCGGATCGTAAAACGCAAAGGGGCCCGTATCATATCAGGATCCCGATCGTGAATTGTAAGATTCTCGTTTAAATCTAGAAAACATTCAAATAAATATGAAAAATATATGGGCAATTCAAGTATAAGAGATATAATTCATAATTGATAAATAGATCCACAAAACAAGTAGGTTTTAGCATATATCATGCACAAAACAAGTCAACCGACTAAAAAAACTATAGTTCGTAGGATCTCAAAATGTTAAAAGCCCAAAATATCACTCTTATTAGACATCATCATCGCTAGAACTTGAGAGATGATCATTATTAGAGTCATCCATGTATGGAAAGTTGACATCCGCTTCAATCCCATCAGAAAACAAACTCTTTTTCTTCATCCTTTTCCAAGTTTACCTTCTTCTTGCCCTTCTTGTTGTGGAAGATATCTCTTGAGCCTCGGGAGTTTGGTTGCATATTGCCACATTCTTCTTCGTTCGTACTAGGTGGTGCTTCATGTGGAATAACACTCCCTAATATCTAAAGTTACAATATTTACATTGTAGATGTTTTCAATTTTTGTTCACAACCATGCAATGCTCCCATGTCATATTTTTTTCTTTACCATCTTCGAAAATCAAAGAGTAGGAAAGAACAGTGTTCTAAATTTCGGTCTAGGCGGCCGCACCAAAAACCTCCTAGGCGGCGGTCCTAGGCGGATTTCAGCCTAGGCGGGACCTAGGCGGCCGTTTTATTTTGAAATTTTAAAAAAAAAATGGAAAAAAATCAGATCTGAAATTTCCAAAAAAAATTATTTTTTTTGTACTTACCTGCTGGCGGCGGCTGCTGCTGCTGCTGGTGTTGCTGTCAATTGTTTGCTGCCGCTGCCTCCGCATGAGAGGGGAGAGGGAGGCATGAGAGGGGATAGGAGAGGGGAGGGGAGGGGAGAGGATAGGAAGAGAGGGGAGGGGAGAGGAGGAGAGGGGAGAGGGAGAGATGTTATTGTTGAGGGTGAGGGTGAGGGTGAGGGAGAGGGAGAGGGAGAGATATTATTGTTGTTGTTGCTGCTGCTGCTGCTCTCTCTCCTCTCTCCGCCTCTTTTATAAAGCAAAAAAAAAAAAAAAAAACTGAAAAACAAAACCCTAAACTAACGTGGGATTCAAACCCAAATCCATACCCAAAACACACTGACTTACATTCATCCTGCTAGCCTGGAGAGAATATTAACTTTTATGTTAATATGTTACATACAAACTATGTATATCTATATGACTTTACATATTGAAAAAAAAATTCAGCTGGACGTCTAGGCGGCCCTCCGACGCACCGATTCCACCTAGCGAAATTTATAACGTTGGGAAAGAGAGTACAAAAAAATCACTTCAATGGAATTTCGTAAGTCACAACAATCACATGCTTGTATCTTCTATAAGTCATAGAAGTCCATACAACAAATGAAAATAGAATTTGACAATTGACGAGGAAGAATTTGTTTTGTTTTCCAAAACCATAGTTTTTGGAGGAAAAAAGAGCATAATAGAAAGATTTGAGCTAATAGAATATCGAGAGTAGCCTAGGAAAGTATATAACAACTTAGAAAAATTGCAAAAATTACCCTCAATTTCAAAAAGAAAAAGTTAAAATATGGTTCCAAGTTGGATTTGGGTCGGCCTGGTTGGGATTGTATACAATTCGTGTGATCTAGATACCTTTGAGGTCCCTGGTATAACCCCATAAAAGCCTGGAAATTCCATCATAACAAAAATAAGAGAAGCAAAAGAGGAATAGGCCAGAAGTACCAAGGGAGCTCTACAACTAGACATATTTAAATATCAAACTCGGAAACCATGACCAGAGGTGTGATTCTGTTTTAGTTTCAGTTACATCACGTTATGACAAGGGCCTCTTGTCCGTTAATTCCATTTTAAGGATTAATAGTCTAACTTCAAGGATATTTTCATCATTTTCTGTTGATTATCAAGACAGAAGCAAACCAACCCCTAAATCAAAATTTTGATACAGAACAAGATGTTATTAATTGAAAACTAAGTCAGCTCTAAACATAATCAAAACCCCATATTTTCTCCATATGCTCAATGAAGATGGATAAATAATATAGCAATGTAATGTTTAACATACTTGTTAGAATAGTATATAACACTCACTACAACTCTAGAGTTTTGGTGCAGTGGCATGAACTTTAACATAGTATCGTAAAAACCAGGTTCGACTCCTCTTGCATGCATTTCAAGCAAATTTTAGAATAGTTATACTGTCGCATGCATCCATCTCTCTGTCCAAGAATGACCTTCAACATGCGAGGCGTATTAGAATAAATATATAACCTTTAACCCTTACTACAACTTTAAAGTTTTGGTGCAATGAAAGGAGCTTTAACAATACTCGTAGGAAGTTGGAGGTGTTGCAAATGAGAATAATATGAGAGAAAAATCGTCTTAGGTACTATAGATGTAGTGCCCCGTCCCTACATCGTGCCCCGTTCTCCGTCCACGGGGTGCGTGAGAAAGAAATACTGTCGCTATCGATTCGGTCGGGACCGATAGGTCGGGATCGATCGAATCGGTCGAACGGAAACGGTTGAATTAAGATCCATTTTCCGTTATGGAATGGCTTCTTCGGAACCAAGTCCCATATTCAGCGGGTTGCGCCTCAAGGATTGACTCTGCGGCTGAGTCGGGAGAGACCTCCCGTTGCTCTGATTTTCACGTCGCTTGCGTTGGTTTTGGCCTTGGTTTTCTGAATGCGTTTTCGTGAATATTTTCGATGGTTTTCATGGCTTGTATTTCGAACTCGCGTTTTCTATCGAACTTCTTGAATAATACAGTGTTCTAATCGGTTGCTTGTGCGATTTCAAGTAATCGCGTAGGCGACGTCTAGCGCGGCCAACAAGTCTCTCGCCTCAAGCAAAACTCAAGGTGAGTGGCTGACCCTTCTCTTCTCGACCCCTTCTTAGGTAAACCGATAGTGTTGTTGTGAGTGAAAGAATAAATGCAAGGGCACGGACACGATAAAATGATCAAGTTTTCAAAGAGAATGTAGGCTATACCTTAATAACTAAAAAATTGTCTTTGCACGGTCATGGACAACTTGTCGACAAGGTGATAGTTTCCTCGAGCGACAACCCGGGACCACGGGACCGTTTCGGCCTAGGAGGAAACAGGGTATAGCTGTGCTGGATGATAGCACGGGTTAGGCGGAGACTTGCAACGGGGCTCGCTACTTGCGTTGAAAGGGCCCCGACTAACAAAGCTATAAGTCCAGGATGACTTGTGATGTCAGTGACCAATCACACGTAATATTGTACTTGGTATGGAAATGATAACAATTGACAGGAAAGAACATGGTAAGTCTCATAAGGCGCGACGCGGTCCGCCGTGGGTAAGTTCCAACGTATTTCACATTATGCTTGTCATATGCTTGTTTGAAATTCATTAGGATGGTTAGAAACATTCATAAACTAAGTCATATAAACTCTTCAACCAAATGTGAGCTTGGAACTTAAATAGCTCGCACCAGTACAAAGTGTAATGTACTAACCCTCGCTCTCCACGCAGGTATCCCGAACCACGAAGGGCGTTCCACTTAAAGCTCAAGGCGGCGCGAACACTTTTGAAGCCTCGTCCGTGTGTTGAAGACTTGTTTCTTAATCCTTTTGAAGACTCCGCACTCAGTACAAAAGGAAGAAAAGATGACGACTCGGCTTCCCTCAATAGCAGGTGGAAAGTGTAATTATTTTGCTTGTAAAAAGGAATGTAATGTATGGAACGACTATCTCATTAGCGTCCATTTTTGTAATCGAGTCATGTTGTAGCCCGCACGACAATGATTGTAAAGAAGTCATGTAAATGAAGTTTTATTATCAATGAAAAGTTTACTTCTATTTCAAATGTGTCAATCAATTTTCTCTGCGTAATCTAACTTAATGTTGTGTTTCGGATAACTTTATGACTATGTCTTGTGCGATCGCAACTTAGGTTCGCATGACATCACGCCCGGAAGACGACTATCGATTCTACAGAATCAGGACGTGACAATAGACATGTTAACATAGACAAATAAATGCACCAGTTAGCATGAGCTATAGGATATTGGTAGAAGGTGTAGTGCCCCGTCCCGCTCAGTCAATCGGAGGAATCGAAACGCCGACGGCGTTCGGACTTAGCCTTGCAACGGCTACTCGAAGACATTGTTCGGTCGAGGCGACCGCTCGCTCAGGTGGGGTAGTTTCGGTGAACTTGCCTCATCTTAGCCTTCACAAAATAAATTGCGTGTTTTCAACTTGCACAAGTAGGCTTAATAATAAAAGAGATGAATCCACATAGCTAAAGGGAGTAATCCCGACGGGTCGAATTGAGATAGAATATGGAAAGGTCCAACGGTCGGATTAGAGTTGGTGTACGGCGTGCTTTGAAAATGACACTCGGTCCTTCGTCCCGTAGCTTGGGAGAAGGAAAGTTGGTCTTCGACACAAATCTATGAACTTGCCTAAGTCATAGGCGTCGCCCGCGTAAATGCTTGATAAAGCATGCACGCTTCCACTGCGCAAGGCTTGGCATAGCCTTTGCTCGTCCCTCGGATTAAGTTATAGGCTTGAGTAAGTTAGGCAAAGTTATGCCGGTCGATCTAAGTCATTCCAAGTGCTGTTCCGCTCATTCTGCGGTTGTCAAGTTAAGTAGCCCCACGATCTCAAGGCCCGTCGACTTGGACAGGAGAGTTGCGTAGAACACGGTTGGCTTAAGGTACAATGCACGGACTTAGTGTTTAAGGCACGAGCTACAGTGGATTTTCAAGTCGAGTTTAAGAAAAAGGGCTATCAAATGGGCATTCCTAAGTTGAGTAAAAAGAATATGGCATCAAGGGAAAAGGCTCGCGACCGTGGGTCGTCGAGGGATCTCAAGGATAGAAATCTTGAACATGGTTTTGAAAGAGAGGGTAACATTGAAAGAAGGATGACTGTGTGAGACGTCAGTTTGTGTCGAGTCTTGCATGGTCATGGACAACTTGTCGACAAGGGCGAAGTTTCCTCGAGCGGCAACCCTGGGCCATGGGACCGACTCGGCCCAGGAGGAAAATAGGGTATAGTCGTGCATAAGGTTTTAGCACGGGTTAAAGCGGGGGCTTGCAACGGAGCTAGCTACTTGCGTTGAAAGGTCCCCGATTTAACCATACTATACGTCTCAGGATAGCTTGTGATGCTAGTGGCCAAGTTCATATAGATGTCGACAAATAGTGGCTATCCGCGTGTATGTCTTTGGATTGAGTCGAGTTGAAGGTGTGTGCAGTTAGAACACAAAGTTTGGGCCTAAGATTGGGTTTCAACATAGGCGTCGTGCTTCAGTACGAGATGTGGCGTCGAGTCTCAAGTGTGGACATGTGAGTTACAAAAGTTGGGTTTGAGTTGTTCAAGTTTAAGTCAGGAATCGCCGCAAGGCAAGTCGGTCAAGTGACACTAAGTTCATATGTCTCGATTGGGTCAGTCGATGATCAAAGTAGCAAGGACCGCAAGGCGGCGACATGGTTAAGTCTCACTGAGTTGCGAGGCACGGCCTCAGCAAGGGTTTGTAGCACGGTCACACAGAAATGGAGCCTCATCGCGTAGTTGCATCTCTGATTTTAAGCCGTAAGGCAAACACGACTCGATAGCTTAACGTTGTTGGCACGAGAAGGGCCTTGAGGCAAGGTATGAAGTTAACGTTCTCGTTGCAAGCACGAGATGGTCTAAAGACGCAAAACATGCAAGGCGTCGATAATAAAACTGATCCTAAGGCAAGACTAGAAAGACAATTGATAAGAAGGGATTATGTTGCACAAAGTAAATTAACGTGTTGGTTTTGTATGGGTGGGCGAGGAGCTCATTCCACCAGTACAGTTGAGTACTGACACCCACATAGTTTACATGTACAGGCACAGGTAGAAGCTCGTGGCGCGGAGCTCGCTTGGATGCGTCGAGGCACGGAGTTCCTTGGCGATTCAAAGCGTGCGGCCGGATGGAGTAAAGACTTATACGGGACATAATGTATGGACGTCGCCTTCCGAAGCATCCGCTGGCTCAAGACTTGTATTTGAGAGATGAGAGAGAGCAGAGTGACTTGTAATGTGAGCTTGAGAGACTTGTAATCTTGGCCTTGCGTCCCATTGTAATCTATGTTTCAATATCAATAAAGAGCTTCTTTTGAATAACTTGTGTTTGTTCTAAATTTTCGTTGCTATTATTCAATGTCTCTGCTTGGGACTTCTGTGCGACGACCCCGTCGCAGCCGCTGAAATCGGCCGTTATGGAACCCGCCTTGCACGAGCGCAATCTAGGCTCGTGCGGCATCACGTCTTAGCGAGGGCGATCGCTCCTACGGGAGCGGGGCGTGACATAATGGTATCAGAGCACGGCTTTACGTCCTTGGACTATCGATTGAATTCTTTAACTTTGATGTTTCCGCAAAACTCTGTTGCTTCCGTAAAGTTGATATCGTTGGTGCGCTCTCTCAAATGTTCCACGGGATGTCCATACAATAAGTCTATCTATCTTGCAAAATATAGGAGAACAGTTTTTGATAAAACAAAAAGATGGTTCGCGTAAGCACGGTTGGCTAAGTCGGGCTGGGCATATACACCAAAGTTGCGTCGACCTTAGAAAAGTCGAGTGCGGTAATCGTATTGTGTCGGACGAGAATGAGTTGAACTCGATTGAATAAAGTGAGATGACTATCGACAGGGGTGCTATCGAGCGACGATATCGTCGATGCGATATAGAGGAGCGTGTTTGGAATTCGAGGAATGGTTCGAACGAGATTCGAAGAAGTCGATTTTGATTCGAATGATAGTTTTGAGGATTTGTTGAATGACTTCATTCCTGAGTGGTGTATGCGATAGTCTCAGGAATGTCGATCGTTCGATTGAGGATGTGGGGTGTCGATGAGTCTATCAGCAAGCGTCGCGTGGATGCAAAGCCTTAGATTGAATATGATTGAGCAAAATATAGTCTTGAAGATTTTGATGAGTCGATTCGAACAACTTAGAAATTGACGTGCACGGAATGTGCACGGGATTGAGAATTGTGCGAAGTATGAAACGCGAGAACGATTGAGTAGGTGAAACTGAATTAAAGAAAGTTAGGGTGTACGAATGGATGACTTGATCGAGGAAATAAATATGGATCGTATACGAAAAGTTAGCACGACAGGTAGACAACGTGCATGAAAAGTTGAATGTTGAAGTTACGCAATGGCTTTAAGGATTGGATTGAATGTTGCTCGATGATTTGAGTTAGCAAGGAATGATACGAATTGAGGAAATACGTTGGTCAATGAATTAAGATCGACAGAAGAACGATACGTGAATTTGGGTTTTGAGGAAATTGATGTTGTGAATGATTCGTGGGATAATGATCAAACTTGAATTTGAATGTCGAGGAGATTATCCAGTCGGACGATAGCATCATTCGCACGATTCGAAATTGGTTGCAATGGAAGATCGTCAGATTACGCATATCGTCGATGGTATTGAGGCGTATCAAAGATCGATATGCGATAACTCGGGGGTACTCTGACTCGGCGAATGACGATCGTGCAAATGTTATTGTTCGGTTGGATGCTATACTTAGGATTTTGATTGAGACGGATGTTGGATGAAAATGATCGTGTCTTGATGGTTACGCGGATAACCACAGCGACGACATTCTTGTCTTGCGCGAGCGCAACTCCAGCCTCGCACATGTGTTGCGTCGGATTTGGGACGATTGTTCCGCGTGAGCGCTGACATGGTGATTCATGTCGCGGGAATGATCGAACTCGGAAAATCAGGATGTGGCAACTTTGATTGTCTCGACTTGTCCGTTTGATGCGAAGGAAATTTGAGGATGTTTGGACTTCGATTGAAGATTGAATAAACTTGAGGATTGAGTAGGTCCAATCCGCGCATCGAGAATGAATTAGTCTAGACGCAAAACAAGAGTTACGTCCCGATGAGGATAATTATCCCGCAAGGAGCGTGCATGGTGATTCATGCCCACCGTGGATAATCTGACTCGCGTGAGATCCGGGCGCAACATATTGTTAAGCTAGACGACCTTGTGATCGATTGCGTGAATTGGAATAGATGACTTAGGGAATGTGAAATATAAATTATGGTTTAGCGATGAATTATGTCGTAGCGTGCTTGACTTGGAAGGATTGATAGGCATATTATGTCGAACGTGTTCGAAGAAATAGACTATGCGAAATGGCTTGATGAACGAGCGATATGTTCATGTCAAGGATTGGTTGAACAAAAGTTATCGTAGGATGGCTTTGCTGAACGACTCAGATCCCGTGCGTCAAATGTTGGGATGTGTGTAGAAAATCTATGCTCGAAGTTTAGAAATCGAAGTGATGCGAGCTTGGATAGAAAAATCCGGTACTATCAACTTGGTTTGACCTTAGGATGGGGTCAGTGTTGATATTGTTGTTTGGGAACTATGATTCCAATACTGACGGAAAGACATAGCCTAGCGGTTAGGCAGACGTCCGAGTGCGAAGTAGTAGGATTTGTGGAGGCACCACTCGCGAGACTCGGTTGACATGCACGTATATCAGGGACGCCCGAATATGTGCACGATCCGACTCGAGTGGTGATGGGGGATTCTCTAGCACGAGGCTTGGTTGAAATGCATATATTTCGGGGACGCCTGGAATGTGTGCACGATCCAAACTAAGTGATACGTTGAATTCAAGTGAGACTTGAGGAACGGAAAAGTGTCGAGAATTTTGAGATCGTATGTTTCAAAGAAAAGATTGAGGGTAGTGCGAGCGTGGCTCGGATTGAGAAAACGCATAGGCGTAGTGTGTGTGTACGAGAGTTCTTGAATGTTGAGTAAGGTGATAAGTCAATAAGTAAATACTCAGTTAGTTTCGAGGACGAAACTTTTTCTGAGTGGTGTATGATGTAGTGCCCCGTCCTGCTCAGTCAATCGGAGGAATCGAAACGCCGACGGCGTTCGGACTTAGCCTTGCAACGGCTACTCGAAGACATCGCTCGGTCGAGGCGACCGCTCGCTCAGGTGGGGTAGTTTCGGTAAACTTGCCTCATCTTAGCCTTCACAAAATAAATCGCGTGTTTTCAACTTGCACAAGTAGGCTTAATAATAAAAGAGATGAATCCACATAGCTAAAGGGAGTAATCCCGACGGGTCGAATTGAGATAGAATATGGAAAGGACCAACGGTCGGATTAGAGTTGGTGCACGGCGTGCTTTGAAAATGACACTCGGTCCTTCGTCCCGTGGCTTGGGAGAAGGAAAGTTGGTCTTCGACACAAATCTATGAACTTGCCTAAGTCATAGGCGTCGCCCACGTAAATGCTTGATAAAGCATGCACGCTTCCACTGCGCAAGGCTTGGCATAGCCTTTGCTCGTCCCTCGGGTTAAGTTGTAGGCTTGAGTAAGTTAGGCAAAGTTATGCCGGTCGACCTAAGTCATTCCAAGTGCTGTCCCGCTCATTCTGCGGTTGTCAAGTTAAGTAGCCCCACGATCTCAAGGCCCGTCGACTTGGGCAGGAGAGTTGCGTATAACACGGTTGGCTTAAGGTACAATGCACGGACTTAGTGTTTAAGGCACGAGCTACGGTGGGTTTTCAAGTCGAGTTTAAGAAAAAAGGCTATCAAATGGGCATTCCTAAGTTGAGTAAAAAGGATATGGCATCAAGGGAAAAGGCTCGCGACCGTGGGTCGTCGAGGGATCTCAAGGATAGAAGTCTTGAACATGGTTTTGAAAGAGAGGGTAACATTGAAAGAAGGATGACTGTGTGAGACGTCAGTTTGTGTCGAGTCTTGCCTGGTCATGGACAACTTGTCGACAAGGGCGAAGTTTTCTCGAGCGGCAACCCTGGGCCATGGGACCGACTCGGCCTAGGAGGAAAACAGGGTATAGTCGTGCATAAGGTTTTAGTACGGGTTAAAGCGGGGGCTTGCAACGGAGCTAGCTACTTGCGTTAAAAGGTCCCCGATTTAACCGCACTATACGTCTCAGGATAGCTTGTGATGCTAGTGGCCAATTTCATATAGATGTCGGCAAATAGCGGCTATCCGCGTGTATGCCTTTGGATTGAGTCGAGTTGAAGGTGTGTGCAGTTAGAACACAAAGTTTGGGCCTAAGATTGGGTTTCAACATAGGCGTCGTGCTTCAGCACGAGATGTGGCGTCGAGTCTCAAGTGTGGACATGTGAGTTACAAAAGTTGGGTTTGAGTTGTTCAAGTTTAAGTCAGGAATCGCCGTAAGGCAAGTCGGTCAAGTGACACTAAGTTCACATGTCTCGATTGGGTCAGTCGATGATCAAAGTAGCAAGGGCCGCAAGACGGCGACATGGTTAAGTCTCACTGAGTTGCGAGGCACGGCCTCAGCAAGGGTTTGTAGCACGGTCACACGAAAATGGAGCCTCATCGTGTAGTTGCATCTCTGATTTTAAGACGTAAGGCAAACACGACTCGATAGGTTAACGTTGTTGGCACGAGAAGGGTCTTGAGGCAAGGTATGAAGTTAACGTTCTCGTTGCAAGCACGAGATAGTCTAAAGACACAAAACAGGCAAGGCGTCGGTAATAAAACTGATCCTAAGGCAAGACTAGAAAGACAATTGATAAGAAGGGATTATGTTGCACAAAGTAAATTAACGTGTTGGTTTTGTATGGGCGGGCGAGGAGCTCATTCCACCAGTACAGTTGAGTACTGACACCCACATAGTTTACATGTGCAGGCACAGGTAGAAGCTCGTGGCGCGGAGCTCGCTTGGATGCGTCGAGGCACGGAATTCCTTGGCGATTCAAAACGTGCGGCCGGATGGAGTAAAGACTTATACGGGACATAATGTATGGACGTCGCCTTCCGAAGCATCCGCTGGCTCAAGACTTGTATTTGAGAGATGAGAGAGAGCAGAGTGACTTGTAATGTGAGCTTGAGAGACTTGTAATCTTGGCCTTGCGCCCCATTGTAATCTATGTTTCAATATCAATAAAGAGCTTCTTTTGAATAACTTGTGTATGTTCTAAATTTCCGTTGCTATTATTCAATGTCTCTGCTTGGGACTTCTGTGCGACGACCCCGTCACAGCCGCTGAAATCGGCCGTTATGGAACCCGTCTTGCACGAGCGCAATTTAGGCTCGTGTGGCATCACGCCTTAGCGAGGACGATCGCTCCTACGGGAGCGGGACGTGACAGAAGGAACCCCTAGAATCAAGGGTAGGTCTAGACGAACTTGAGTTGAGGTTCTAAATTAATATGTTTTTGTTTATGTTACAATGGATATGGCCCTTAACAGGGTTTCACCATGAATAATGTTGAAAGTGGAGGTTACATTGTGAATATAATGACAAACTTTTATTAGGGCTCTTGACCAATATTTATAGTAAGTGCAAAGCATATAAAAATACATAACTAACCCTAGGAAAATACATAATAAATACGTTGAAAATAAAATCACTTATCTACTCTTTAACATGCCCTTATATGCTGGAACTTGGCGAAAGCAAGTCCAACTTGAAAAAAATGGGAAACAGATAAACTGAATATCATCTAGTAGGTCCAGTCTCGTCATCGAAAAAATTTCGGAAGAGACCGTTCGAAGAAGATTGGAGCTCCAAGACTGAAGAAATCCCAAAAAGAACCATAGAAAGACAGGGCTTCACAAACAAAGATATCCCGACAGATGTTGAATGAGAGGAGAGTTGGGGCTTCATAACGATTTTTTTTTTCTGGATGGGATAAGGAGTACATTGGGGCTTTGAAACTTGAAACCCCGAAAAAAAAAACATATCAAGTAGGCTAAGGCTCTGAAACGAGAAATTTCGAAAAAAAAATCTAAAGTAGGTTGGGACCTTGTAGGACGAGAACCTCGAAAGAAAATATCTAAAATTTGTCAGGGCTCGGAAAAACGACTAGAAGAAAAAATATAAAAGATGTCGGTGCTCGAAAAGATGAGAAATCCCTGAAGAAAACCAAAATACGCAAAGCTCTAAATACCAAATAAATTATAGTAATAGACAAATATGAGAATGGGGCTTTGTGTATCGGAGAAGTCTGGAAGAATGTTGAGGCTCTGACTACCAAAGAAATCTTGAAAGATCTGTGTCCGGAGTAGTTATTGAAGATATGGTCTTGATCGTCGGTAAAGAAGAAATAACCATCAAGTTTGAAATCACCACATATTTATAGGTTGCAGTAGAAGGAAGACGAGAAGGGAGAGTACCTAGGAAAAGAATCTAGGACTCTGATACCATTTTGATAGTGTAGGCTACATTGTGAATAAAATGTCATAAAATTTTATTAGGGCACTTGCCTAATATTTAGAGAAAATACAAAGCATATGAAAAGACATCACTAACCCTGAAAAAAATACATAATAAATATGCTGAACATAAAAACACTAATCTACTATTCAACAAATAAGATCACAATCACTGGCATCTAAGTACCGACATAGGAATTTAATTGCATGTTGAGCAATTCGGTAAAACTACAAATTCAAAAATAAAAATATGTACTGGAAATTCGAAATGATATTGCCTAATTAGTAACTAAAGCAACAGCCTTTATATCCGGATACAAGGGAATAGTCCATTTGCCTATGTGGAGAAATACTCCAGCGACGTCCAGTGGTTACTTCAACTAGGTTCTTGGAAGGCTACTAAACGACAATGCCATAAAGTTCGGACAAGAGCTTGGAAAGCAAAAGTCAAGCTTCTTTGAAAGGAGGATCCAAAAGACAAGGCAAGCAGAGCAAGGTAAGTGAAAAGCAAGATTATGATCAGGGCAGGCTCAATCCCTAGGCACATGAGGCCACCGCCTTGAGCCCCAATATGGAAAGCGTCCCCAGCTATCAATGTGATATATTGTATCTATCTAAAAAAATGTTATGTCCTATTATATCTTTATCCATAGTAAGCAAGAACAATGTGGACTTTTGTTTTTTTTTGCAGAATGTTATTGATATGAGATGCATTACTTTGACATTGAGTTCGTTAAGCGTTGGTTTGTCTGATGTTCGATAACTGACTTCCTTGTCAGTGCTATACACCTATGTACCTATGTATATAGAGTATATATAGTAAACTATTAAATGTATCTACTTTCTACTTTTTAGGCAAAGTACAAGTAACAACTACTTTTTTTGCAACTCAAAAGGTAAGAAAAATGAAGTTCAATTAAGAGTTCTTTATCAAAAAAATATTAAAACATAACTATCTTAATTATATAAAAGGGCCTCATGTTGAATTCTCGCCTAGGGCCCAATTTTCTTTGAGACTGCCCTAAGTATGATAAGCAAGATGCCTTATTCAAACATAGGTTAGCACAATCACGTCGGGTTATTTAGTTATAGGGTCTCATATAATATTTGATATTAGAGTTTATGTCTCCATATTGTCCAATGTTAGATTTTAGGTCTCCATTTAGACTAATTTTGGATAGTGAACAATGTAAATGGAGACCTAAACTCTAACGTTGGACAATATAGAGAGCTAAACTCTAATATCAATTATTATAGGAGCCCTATAACTAAATAACCCTTTTTAGAACGTGGTCTCACTTCTCTCGCCTTTCTTTTTATGTTTTGGCATGACTAGGCCTGCCTACTTTTGTACCTTGACAAAGGAGAAAGTCCAACCTTCTTCTTTAATCACCGGCATCTCTACTTAGATGCGATTACTGGGTCAGCTATAACCATATCTCTACTTAGATGCGATTACTGGGTCACCTACCATGCGATACAGCCTATCTCAATGCCTCTCTCTCTCTCTCTCACACACACACACACACCCCCCCCCCCCCCCCCCCCCCCCCCTTCCCATCTTGCTTTTTATTACTGAGAATATGATATGGCTAAAGGGAAGTTCTGATACCACATGATAGATTATTAGATTCTATAGTAGGATTAATCAACAAAAGACCCTTATCATGATCTACAAGTAGTATAAATTAAAACACAACGATACCTGATACCTCCATGCATATGTCCAAGTTTAATCCTTGAATATCCCTCGATATAGGGCTCCCTCCAATCACCAGCCTTTGGATACTCCTGTCCTATTGCTTAATTGTTTTTTTCTATGTTTTCATGGAATTCAAAAGCTTTTATAGGCTAGACCATGGACCTCAAAGGGTAAATTCACATCCAAACCTGTCTCAGTTTTCATCTTAATTTACTACATTAGGATTTCAAATTATTGCCTACTAATAGCTAATTTGGATTTAAATGTTAATATTATTTGGATTTTCCTTATATATGAGCTCTCGATTAATACAGCCATAACTATCAATATTCATGCAAAATGTCAAATAAATAACCAATACGTTCAAGTCTCTTTCAAAACTATATTAAGATTAAAGTATCTTCTCTTTCTTACACCTGTACCATCTGTGAGATTCAGGCTGCCTTGTCACTTGAGATTCATGATGCCTTCCTTGGGTCCCAAAAAAACCCTTTTATGTGATTCTAGAATCTGGTCACCCAGGACGGACCTATTTATGGAATGAGGTGGGCTCCAGTCCAACCAATTTTTTTTTTTTCCATATGACACCAGCCCACACCCCAGTCCAAATCCCAGCTTAGCCCAAACTTATCCTTGCCTAGCCCAACTCTTATCTCAGCCTAGCCCAACTACCCAACCCACATACAGTAGCACATTGCTCCAAAAATCAAAAAGGAATTTTTAGATCATCCCAAGGCGGCTCGAATTCCTGGTTCTTCCCTTGTGGTCAGTTTGTCCCAAAAACATCAATATCAAACTGGTTCATTTTAAGGGTATGCTTAGAGTTAAGTTAGAGAAAACTTGAGTTTCTAAGATGGTGATTGAGAGACAGGGCATAGATGAAGTTAGTTCAGGTGTAAGGTTAGTATCAGCTACAGACTCAAGAAGATAGAATTATGTTTTTGGCAACACTAGTCTAATATGTTAGGTTAGGGATAGGGTTAAAGTTAAAGTTAAAGGTAAAATTAGGAAAGAAACATCTAAGAATATTTTATTAGGGATATAATGTTTGTTAACTTTTCCTAGAATTCTAGGTTGTATAGACACGAACACAGTTCTTATACGGATATTGTACGGTTTGGAAATATGACATTTTTAGAAAATTTAGGATACTCATATAGTATGGATGCAATTATATATATACACTGTAAACATATCTACATATTTTATACATTAGATCTTACTGATATTTATATTTATGCATGTTTTGGGTGGTAACTAGGTGCCCTAGAAACAATTTGGTATGGAAAATATTATTTGAGATATGTTTGTCATGATCATGAGCATACAAGATAACTTTCAACCATGTTTTGAGTCTTTTTGGAGCCTAAAAATGGATGATCAAATCAAACATGAGTGTCAACATTGTGTCGTGTCAGATACATTGAATACTGTCTTTGGGATGATTATCCGTGCAAAACAGCTAGAAACCCAAGTAGCTATAATAGACTACCACACCCTAGTGATGAACACAATATGAATCCCACTTGGGTTGTCCCAAACAACGCTAGTAACAATGATAATAACTAAAATCGAGGTACATTAAGAAAAGCAATGTAAAAGTAGGGAGAGAGCAGTTATTGTAAACCTACATCCAGTTCCGACCTTGTCCACTTGAATCAACTATATACTAGAGGCCTTTTTTGTCATGGTAATTGGTACCCTCCATTGCCTTACACCTATAGGGATTTCTCTGAATACTCGATCCCTCTTTACTATGCAGGGATTATCAGAAACAGAACTCCCAAGTAGTCAAAATTTCATGTCTATCTGCTTATATAGGTAGCACAAACACTCCAAAAATGTGGGCCGTGTTGTATCGGACATGTATTAGACACCCCCGGGCACTCCAAAGTCCAAATACACTAGGACACACCAAAATAGGTGCCGTGTATTTGTCACAGTGTCCTTACCGTGTCGTGTCGTATCTGTAGTCCGTGCAACATAGCTTATAGCACTGGAAAGTGTGAGGGTTATGTATTACAGAAACAGCCTTTTCTCTTACAAGATAAGATACTCTTGTGTATGTGATGAATTGAATAAATAATACTAATACTCTCTTGTTCCCACTTCTCTCTTACAAGATAAGATACTCTTGTGCATGTGATGGATTGAATAAGTAGCACAAATACTCTGTTAGTTCCCGCTCCAGCATGATTGCAGTCTCTGTTGATCCTTTCAGTTTGGGGATCCTCCTACAATAAATATGTCTTCGTATCAAGGATTTTGTGATTGCTAATGTTAATTTGAATACTGAAGTCTAAGAACCATATGGCAGGTAGGGTCCTTTATGTTGGAATCTGTGATTTCTAGCATCAGGTTGTATGCTCGGAGCAGTTTGTATAGTTGACAAAGTTATAAATATAACTACTTTAGTGAGAATAGAAGACATACTTGTACTTCAGGACATAAAGGGGGCATAAGAACTAAGAAGCCTTAGGAAGTTCTGTCATATTGTTCGGTGTTGAGTACATATCTTTTCTCCTGAGCCTGCTGAATATGATGCTTCCTGCACCCACAATCAGGAGACTAAAGTAGCATGTAGTATTAATTCCATGCATCTCTATGGTTCTATTACCACAGAAAAAAACATTTAAACGTGTTGCTCAGGGAGATTCCTGGTTCGGTCCTCAACTTATCCAGTTTAGCAGACAGGATCTCAGATGCTTTTCACTATATAAATTACTATTAAGATTTCCAGTTGACAACTGCACTAATGCCTTAACTGTTATTTGGCTATATAAAAAGCCTTCTGCTGCGCTCCATGATTTACATATTTTGGATTATGTCAACCGTATTATCATGTTTTTCTAGAGCTTTTTCCTAGACCACTGTTTATATTTACCTGATAATTTGTGTTTTTGAGCCCTCAGATTATTTGTTTATATAAGCCTTCTGCATCCTGTCTGTATTCAATTCTGTTATATCTTTATCATGTTATCCTTCCTATTTCAGGTATCCTAGTGATTTATATACCCTAGCCTGGAAATTGCTGAGAAACCCAATTTTGGGGTTGATTTTTATGAAAAATCCACCCGCATGATGGGTTTTATGAAATGCCCAGAATTATATATTTCCACGTTAAGTATTCCAAGATTCCCTTTAGATGCTCTGTATTTACAAAATTAATACCATAACTACCCCTCCGAACAAACTCAGATCTGGATTGCGATTCTCGTCTTCTTCTTCTTCTTCTTCTTCACGAAAGATCTGAATTCCATTGCTCTCATCTTCAGCAGAGATCGCAAAGATCGTTCGTAGTTCACCATGTTTTTTTTTCAGTCGAACTCCGATCATCACTTATCTTCTTCTTCTTCTTCTTCTTTTTCTTCTTCGACAATTAGGTCAATTATGGAGAGAAGATCTTCTTTTCCATAAGATTAGCATCGTTTTGAAAGAAGAACGAAAACTCTTGAATCTTTATTCATGTCAAATTTCTTTCCACAATACAAAAAAATAAAAAATTAGGTTTCTATCAACTGTTCTCCGTCGATATCACACGAAGAATAGTCATTCTCCTGCATTTTTAACAAGGAGAATGCCATTCTCCGTGTTGAATGACATTCTCCGTGTTACTAATACGGAGAATGGCATTCTCCGTGTTTCTAACACGGAGAATGATCATTCTCCTGTGTTTTAACATTTGAATGACCATTCTCTGTGTCATTTAACACGGAGAATGTCATTCTTCGTGTTATTTAGCACGGAGAATGGTCATTCTCCGTGTAATTTAGAAACGGAGAATGCCATTCTCCGTACTAAATTACACGGAGAATGGTCATTCTCCTACGTTTTAACACTAGGAATGACCATTCTCCGTGTAAATTAACACGGAGAATGCCATTCTCCGTTTTATTTAACACGGAGAATGCCATTCTCCGTGTTTCTAACACGGAGAATGGCCATTCTCCTGCGTTTTAACACTGGAATGACCATTCTCCGTGCTAAATTACACGGAGAATGGCCATTCTCCGTTTTATTTAACACGGAGAATGACTTCTCCGTGTTTCTAACACGGAGAATGGTCATTCTCCTGCGTTTTAACACTGTAATGACCATTCTTCGTGATAAATTACACGGAGAATGGCCATTCTCATTTTTATTTAACACGGAGAATGACATTCTCCGTGTTTCTAACACGGAGAATGGCCATTCTCCTGCGTTTTAACACTGTAATGACCATTCTTCGTGATAAATTACACGAAGAATGGCCATTCTCCGTGCTAAATTACACGGAGAATGACCATTCTCTGTGTAAATTAAGACGGAGAATGACCATTCTCCGTGTAATTTAGCACGGAGAATGGCCATTCTCCGTATAAATTAAGACGGAGAATGCCATTCTCCGTGTTACTAACACAGAGAATGACTATTCTCCGTGTAAATTAAGACGGAGAATGACATTCTCCGTGTTACTAACACGGAGAATGGCCACCCTCATGCGAAATTAACATTTTTCGTGTTCTAACACGGAGAATGACCATTCTCCTGCATTTTATGGTCAGTTGAAACTTTGAAGGACCATAACTTTTGACTGGGAGGTCGAAACGAGGCCCGGTTTGTCCCAAAATGAGCGTATCTTCGAGGAGCCTGAGATTAACAGCTTCTATGTCAGACGGCCTTCCGAAATTTTAGAATCGCAAAAAAATGATATTTGGACCTTCGTTTTAGCACTTTTGCCGTTTGTCTCGGTCATTCAGAAATTTTTCGACGAGTTTTTGAAGATTTTTGAGGAAAAAACCTAAATTCGAAAGTGAGCAGCATATGGAAGAAGATGAAGTATCGAAACGTTTTTTTTAAAAAGTAGTTTCGTGGGTGTTTTTAATAAATTAGAAGGAAGGACAAAAAGGTCATTCGGAACCCTCTTTATATATTTTTTGCTAATTCTGGGCACGCGATGAAATGTTATTGTGCGGTGGGTTTTTCATAAAACTTTTTCGTTTTTTGGGCATTTCATAAATTCCCCCATATGCACTCAGATTCTCCCCTCCTTTTGTACCTGTCACCTTTGTGGTTCTGCGTTTCGAGCTGTCGTTTATTCTTTGGGTTCTATGACTTTGGAGACGAGAAAATTTTGGAAAACTTAGATGCTGGCAGTGACCTGTAAAATTATGTTCTTGTACCATAATATCTCTAGTGGATCGTTACCCTGTATAAATTCCCAGCAATTCTGAAAGTATCACTCCATTGTATTTTACATGTACATGATATAATAGGCCCACTAAGTTACATTATTGACATGGATACGGGAGTGATAAGTGTAATCATGTTTAATCTAAATGCTCTTTACTGTTCTAGTCTCAAATTTATGAGAAATTGGCTAGTAATTAGCTTGGATCCCAACTAAAGAGGGCACTTGTCTCTTTCAGCCTGTATAATTTATTTCCTTCTATCAAGTTTGCGTCATCTTCTTATTTTATAAAGAAATAAGTAAACTCTCAGCTTCCTGAGGTTTGACGTGCACGTTTTGATCGATTGAATAGAAATTTGGTTTTTAGTACGATGGGAGGATCAGATGTATGATATAAAGTCAAAATGTTTGTGAATATTGTTATTCCTGTACATTACTGTATGGTGATTCTTACTTTCTCTTGGCCTTTATTTGGGTTTTATTGTTGCAATCAGAGTAATTCCTTCCCCTTAGATGACCAAGAGCTTCCATGGATACATCAATATTGAAAATTATTTGGTTCACAATGAGATAAACTTGGATATGGATCCCTTAGACATGAAGTGAGTAATCTGGTTGTGGTACTATTCAATTTGTACCTCTTGAGAGTTATTTGAGGGAACTATAATATTTGCAAATTGGAATGTGGATCTTCATAAATCTAGAAGAAAGGAAAAGACCAAGTCCAGCAAATTAGAGAATGTGTAACATAGGGAAGATTGGCTGCTCGCAAACACAGTTTTGTTCAATTCAAATTGAAGAGATTCCACATACAATGTGCAGGGGTACCAAGTAAAAGAGTGACAATTTCGCAGCTCATTTCCATATTCATGAAATGATAGAACTTTAGATCTGATTTGGAGTTCCATTTATTTTTCAGCCATTTTGGGTGGAGTGGTGCGTATGCTACGTGAGTTCTTTCTATATAGAGTTCTGTTGAATCTCTTTACCTAATCTTTGTGCTATTCTTTTGGTAACTTAAATTTGTCCGTTGTGTTTTGCTGAAAATTCGTGTATGCTGTTGAAGCATTCGACACTTCCCCCCACTAGCACAATTAGACAAATGTACATGGCCAGTCTGGCCGATCATCAAGGTAGATCCTAAACCTTCTGCACTTTGCTTCTGAAAGTAGTTTGGTTTCATTCAGATTGTAGAGACTCAAAGGACAATCTGTAATCTGGACCACCTGAAAATATGCCCTATTTTACTTGGTTCTTTCACCATGTTCAGGAAATATCAGAACATAAAATCAGAGCATGATACCTGATGCACCTTTCCTTTTTATGAGTTGATTTGTCTGTTCTCTTTCGTGGCTTTGTTGAGAAATTACATATGTGCTTAAAACTTCAATAATTCATGTAACCCTACCACAATTAGACAAAGTATGTGCATGATTGCAAGAACTTCCAGACCCCACCACCCCCAGCCCCACACTACAAACACACACATACACCACAGACACACACACAAACCAGACAAAAACAGCCACTCACTCACATACAAAAGAAACTAAAGACAAAAAGGAAAAGAAAAAAGAAGAAACCTTGCACCACACTATGGGTATCCATGGCAGGAAACTATGGTGAATGAAAAGTGTAGCCACATGTTTAAGTAAATTATGATTGTCACTTTCCTCCAAAGAATTGAAGAAATATGCCATACATCTACGAAAAGGGTAATAGTTCCTCTTGATTCTGCCACAGACTATTAAAAGTTCTTTTTTTTCTTTTTTCCTTTTTCTTTTGAAACTTTGACTAACATGTATGTAAGTTCTGGAACTAGGTTATCCAATTAACTCTTGTGATTTTTTGACAGTTACTTTCCGAAAGCCATAGTCAATTACTTGCATTTTACCTTATTTTATCTACAAGTTTGTTAGCTAGTGGTTTCAGAAGTCTTATGGCATAAATGGTATATGCCCTCTCTCTTTCTCTATCCTTGTATGCTTTGGCAATCTAAGAGTAAATTTCTCAGTTTGGTGATAACAAGTGGTTATGATCATTATGGTACTGTAGCCTAACGAGTAAGCTCTATTTGGTATTGACACATAAACAGTTCAGCATATGTTATTCCTTCACCTGTGCATGAAATACAAACCTTGAACACTGACTGCTTGGTCTCATTGTTAAAACTGACATTACTGGTTATATGATTATGAGGTACACAGATGACAAACTTTTTGGACCAACTTAGGTACTGATGAACTTGATTTCTTTCTTTTTCTAAAATTTGTTCCATCTTGACATGTATGTTTAAATAGAGCGCACTGACACAAGTCGTGCTTATTTTCCTTTCAATTCATTATGTCAAATATCTATTTTCCCAACTGATTATAAATTACTATTGTTGGTGCGGGATAATGGCAAGCCTGACATTGAGGGAGGATACCAATGAGGCAATAGCTTCAACTATTACCTTCAGTAAGTCAAATGAATAATATTTCTTTCATTGAAACATTCCAAGTATGCAATTTGGCAGCTAGGTTAGAAGTTGAGAAAAAGGACACTATAAAATTGAAGTTACCTGGAAGAATTATATCATAGGATATTCTTTTGGCATTCAGGTAAGAGCACAACAGTTGAAATAAGATCTGAGTTGGAATATTCGACATTAGCTATTATCTTCTTCCTATGTACTTCTGTTGTCTGTCACAGACTTAGTGTTTTAGGATACACTTCGACCCATGCGGCGCACAAGCTTCCTACTCGAAGACCGTGCCAGCCTTCCCGAACCCGCTTTGCTAGATCGCTAAGACGATATTGAGAACAATGTGGAACAAAAGAGAGAGACATTGAAAGTATGAAAACTTTACTTTACTGAGAAAGATTATAACTTTGGGTGGTGAGGAACAAATGAGGCCTCCCACTTATATATAGTGCACAAGGGCTTACAAGAAATTTTTAGAAACGGAATATTCCAGGGATTATTCTAGCTCTAGATATTTACAAGGAAGCTTTTAGTCCATCCAGAAAGATCATGGGCCATCTAGAAGGATCTTGGACTATATAGAAAATCTTGGACCTTCCAGAGGATTCCACCATCTTCTAGAGGGTTGCACCATCTTCTAGAGAATTTCGTCGTCTTCTAGAACATTTTGGAAGCTTCCTGCATAACCCCAGTCCGTGGAGGGTTACGCAAATCCGTCTCGGTGGAGCGCAAACTTTTGTGCGTGACATTCTCCCCCACCTGCTTCGTCGACGCCCTCGTTGATGGGTACACCAAGTATAAGGACGACATCCGCTCTCGTAGGCAGGGTCGCTGCACATCGTTCCTTCTTCGTGTGTCTCGTGTGGCGCTTTCCAGACTTGTCCATCTTCTCCTCAAGATTGGAAGCAAACTGGTTTGCCACACCAACTCTGGCCTTGATCCTTGCCCTCCTCGGCACAGGATGAGTCTCGTGTGGGATGTCGAGTCGCCGATCCCCCTTGTCTCGTGGTTGTACATAGTTTCCCACACCTCCGCGTGTGCAAGTCCCATTGCAATTCCGCTGATCCGAATGTGTCCCACGAGCTTTGAGCAACTCCTTGCGCGAGCCACTCTACTTTGTCGCCTCCGCCTCTGCGTAGTTCGCGACGTGCTTCTCTGCACTCATGCCCACACTGGTAGCAGGGTCCACCTACCTCCGCGAAAGTGGCTCCTAGGGATGCTTCTTTGTAACACCCTTGGTCTTGTACGAAAAACCTTCCTCCTTGAAGCATTCATTCCTCTCGAGTACCGCCAGGTATGCCGTTTTCCTTTTGCTACCCTTCTTGAGCTGAATGACGGAGATAGCTTTTCCCTTCGATGGCTTGCCTTGTGCACCTTTCACCATGCACGACAAGCCTTCTCCCATGAAGCTGACGACTCCTAAATGCAGCATCGGAACCGCCTTTGCCGCAATAAGAAAATTCATGTCCAGTGTCATCTTGAAGTCATCTAGCGACGAACCGGTAAAATTGACAATATATGGCCAATTTTCCACCGCTATGCGGACCCCCTTGGCTAACCCTTGCACGGAGAGCGCCTCCGCATCGACCGCCTTCATCATGCTCGAATCTTCCTCCAATGTTAGACCCAAGCGACGGACCTCCGCGTCGGCGATGAAGCCGTGTCAACCAACGCCCGTGTGCTCATGTCATTGATCCTTACGTCAACATACATGAGCTCCCTGCTCGGAGTCCTCGACAAAACAGACTTGGTATTCACGGCGTTGAGTAAGCACAACGCTCTCATGTGCGCTCCCACTTCGCATTCCTCGTCCTTCACCTTCTCGGTTCAGAAGACGCTAACACGCATGCTTCTCTTTGGACAATCCTGAGCAAATTGATTTTCTTCACATATGAAGCACGGAACAACTTGCTCAGGCTGGGCCTTCTCGTGCTTCTTTCCCTCGGACGGACCCTCCTTGGGAGAGCTCTCCTGCTCTCCCCCACCATTTTTCTTGGTAGTTTTTAGCTTAGCCTTGGCATCGTTGTCATCCCATGTCACTTTCCGTTCCCAGAATGCGTATTCTAAATATATGTACTGCTAGAATGTATTCATTTAATATTTATCATGTATTGTTCTGTATTTAAATTCCTTTAATTTCCTGCTAATTATTTTTTTGCATTTTATTTCTGCATTTTACTTTATGCTTTTATACTCTGCTTTAGCTTTGTTTTGGGTTTGGCTTGAATTGGTTTAATTATGTTGGTTCAACATGAACCCAAACCCCCACCTACCACCACCCCATTTAAAGCCCCAAACCCTTTCTCTCTCTTCATTACTTCTTCTCATTACTCTTCTTCTTCCTCATAACTCTCCCACCAACCTAGAAGAGATAGGCAAGTGCCAACTTGCTTCTTGATGGATCTCCATTTTTGTTGTTCCATTGTCTTTCCCTCAACATTCTAAGACACTTTAGTGCTTGGCATTTTCAATTTCTATGGCTAAATTCTTCTAGATCTAAGTTTATAGTAATTTTGGATTTCTTGGGTTTTGATCTATTTAACATTGTTATTTCCAAGTTTTGATGGTTCCATGTTATAGAGAATTTCGTTCTACCCCATTTTGACCTATGGAAGTCCAAATTTGGACTTACGGTGAAGGTTTTATGGAGCTTGGAAGCCAAGGGTTCCATGACCATCCTTCTCAGATTTTCTGAGAAGATGGGTCCCCACTTTCTCAGCCGCATGAAACTTTATTTCCCAACCGCATGAGATTTTTATTTCTCAGCCGCATGAAACTTTATTTTCCAACCGCATGAGATTTTTATTTCTCAGCCGCATGAAACTTTATTTCCCAACCGCATGAGATTTTTATTTCTCAGCCCCATGAAACTTTATTTCCCAACCGCATGAGATTTTTATTTCTCAGCCGCATGAAACTTTATTTTCCAACCGCATGAGATTTTTATTTCTCAGCCGCATGAAACTTTATTTTCCAACCGCATGAGATTTTTATTTCTCATCCGCATGAAACTTTTTTTTTCCAACCGCATGAGATTTTTATTTCTCAGCCGCATGGAAATTTATCTCCCAACCGCATGAGATTTTTATTTCTCAGCCGCATGAAACTTTATTTTCCAACCGCATGAGATTTTTATTTCTCAGCCGCATGAAATTTTATTTTCCAACCGCGTGTGATTTTTATTCCTCAGCCGCATGAAACTTTATTTCCCAACCGCATGAGATTTATTTTCCAACCGCATGAGATTTTTATTCCTCGGCCGCATGAAACTTTATTTCCCAACCGCATGAGATTTTTATTTATTTCCCGAATTTGGCATTAATTAACATTGATTGTTATCTTGATTAATAATTGATCATGCGTTCCTAGATGGAACTAAGAGACTGGCTAGTCGTCTTATTGAATTAAATGGAATAAGATACGTTCATATTAACTATGAACTATTGCAATCGATTGGCCAATCCTGAATATTGGCATATAGATACATGCAGGCTACAATTTATTTATTTATTTATTTTCTACAAAAGCAGCATGTGTACTCTATGGTCAAGGCATGATTATTCCGTGGTTAATTTGATTGTTGCATTACGCTATGTAAAACCTACAACCTAACCGCACGGGCATCGTTGTAGAGTTGTGCATATCGTACTTGTACGAAAGTACTCATTCTGAATGACCATGATCCACGGCATGGGATTTCACTTAACATAGAGGCTACTAAGTTAAATAAAATAATGATTGCATGTAGAGAATGGATTCCCGAGTTCTTACATGGCAGCCCTTTTTGGGACTATTAGCGCCCAACAGGCCGGCTGGTTCCCACAGATACTGCAAATCTGCCACACGGGTAGGGGGCGGTATCTGCTTATATTATTGTATATTGATGACGGGCGTCCTGCTGGGACTCGTCTAATTCATGATTGGCGCAATTGATTGATTGGATAGACTAGCCTTGCTTGCCCATAATAAGAACTGAGAAATCCTTATTGCATAATTCCAGGATAACTTGGAACTCACAGTAGTAAGCCGTAGGAGTTGGATGGCCGTTTAAGTTGATTTGTTTGTGTACTGTACCTACTCTGTTACCTAACTGAGATGATCAGAGCATCAGGACATGACGGGCCAACTTCTGTCCTTGTTTGGTTGGAAGGTTGGTTCGAAGTGTCGTGATGTTACGTGAATCCCAGTAGCAAGCAGATATCTATTATTATATTCTCTTATTTACTGGTTTAATGCCTCATATCGTGCTTTCTTGCGGTACTTGCTATTAGAGGTCTAACCTCTCTGGTTTTGCATGGCCAGATTTAGAGCCGGTTCCCGAGGACTCAGCTTACCTCTACCTCCAAGATGGTCAATACTAGAGGAATGATCGCAGAAGGACTCGAGTGGGTTCCTTACTTCCCCGCTCGTTTTGTTAATTACTTTACATTTTGTCTCTTGGCACCGACATGTTAGTCGGATAGTCTTGCACTTACTTTTACATAATTGTAATTAAGTCAGACTGCAGCTGATAACAATTGTGTATATGTTGCTATATCACCTGGCTATGTTTTGTAAAGCCAGATCTCAAGAACATTTTGACTAAGCGTTTGGGATGTTTTATTGCTTTATCTTAAATGTTCTCTGTTATTGCTTCTTGTTTGAATGATTGAGACAATAGATGTGAAGTGACCATAGCGAGACTTTCATGTAGTATGCACCCCCTTGTCTTTTAGACACCATTGATCGTATTATACGGTATTCATCTACCCGTAATACTGTCACGTCCCGCTTCCCGGATGGAAGGGTGACGTCATAAACACATCCCCAGGCTATGCGCCGAATTTCGCGATTGTCGCCCGTAAATATCAGCAGAATAGAAATTACAAGGAATTACATAGTATTAAAATATACTGTAGCTATTACACATGGAACTTTTCCAACAATACTATTACAGATTATTACAAAGTGAACTTGCATAATAACTACGATACTGCTGGCCATAACTGTAGGTAGTCCAGACAGTCTACTCCTCGTTATAGAGCGGCGATGCTTCGGCGGAGGCGTCTTCTTCTCCTTCACCTAGTAAACAAATACTAGGTCGTTTAGAAAACGACGAGCAAGTCCTCGGCCAAGAACGGTGAAAGTTAACAAAATAATGAATATGTAGTTTTTAAAAAAAAGAAACAAGGTATGCCAAAATTGCACTGCTATATATATATATAAATATACACATCTGTTTTAGTAAAACATGAATGAAGTCAACGTCCTACTCCATGAATAATAAGATTTTCGAGCTTCCCTTGAGCTTTTAGTAGGAATTGCTTCCTTGAGCAATTAAGGACACTGCCCATTTATAGTAGGCAGCGTTGTTTCTGGAGTAAGATTTGAAGCTAAATGAGATGCAGTTTTGAGAACAATACTCCGAATAATCCTCTAAATATTTCTCGTGAACAATCCCGTTAACCTGGGATCAGGCTGTGATTTCCGAGCCTCCCTTGGGTTAAAAAGAGACATTTATTGATGTTACTTTCAAATAGACGAAGTTGATTTCGGAGCCTCCCTTGGGCTAGTACACCCTAGTCGAAGACTAGATGTACTGATTCACGAGATTCACGGAATGCTGATCAGCTTTTGTTATTTATGTTACGGGATATCCAGGGATATTCAGTTGTTCTTCCCTCCCAATGCTTTCTAAAATTTTCGAATGTCAGAAATTAGTCTATCTCCTAAATTTCTTAAAAATTTCGGCAGAGTCTCCTTTGTATTTAGGAGCCCCGAAAATTTACAAGAAGCATATATATATGATAAAAGAAAATATGGGCTCGCCGACCCCTTCGGTGGAGCAACTCTCAACACCGGAACCACGCAAGTAAGTAAATGGGCTCGCCGACCCCTTCGGTGGAGCAATTCTCAACACCTGAACCACGCAGTAAGTAAATGGGCTCGCCGACCCCTTCGGTGGAGCAACTCTCAACACCGGAACCACGCAGTTCTAAAAGAACAAAAGAACTTAAAATTTTTACCTGAGCAAGCAATGGTTACCTTTCCTTTAGCAATAAGTCGGTCGCGGCTTGCGAATTGGTTTGCAGTTATCAGGATAGAGCAATAAGAATTGTTTATCTCAATTTACACTAGTTATTAGGCGAAGGCTTTATACATATATAATATATATATATATATATATATATATATATATATATATATATACGTATGTATATATATATCATTTATATATATCATTTAGATAGGATAACGATGATTATACCAAACGAAATTCTTCCATAATATATGCATGAAGCAGGAGAATGAAAAATAAACGGGAATTAATTCTAACTATGGACACACACAAAAAATTGAGTAAATACTTAGTGAGTAGAAAAGCAGGGTCCTTGCATTTTTACCTTCCCGGCGTGCGGTCCAGTTGTTCAGTTCCAATGTTTATGACAGACTTACCATTGGAGAGTCCCATGTTCATGTATGTTTATGTGTTCATGGAAATTCAAGTCCAAATAGTTCAGTTCCATAATCAGTTCTTTTAGTTGTGCACACTTACCCGTGATATGTCAGCAATAATAGTTCCAGTGCCAGATTTTAATTCCTTCACCTATGTCTATCAAAATTGAACATTTACTAGGAATCAAAATTGCAACATTTTAAAATATCTCAAATTGGGTTAAATATTATTAAAATTTCAGAATTTAATTAAACCATGATTAGGGATATTTCCTTAACTTTTATTCCAAACTAAAAATATTATGAGATGAAGAAATTAATATGTAACATGAAATTCAGATTTTTAACGGATTAACCTATACAATTTTAAATTCCTAGTATTACCAAAACTTGACAAAATTTGTGTAATCATAACAAAATTTCAGAATCTAATATTTATAATAATTCCTATTAACCTAGATGGAAAAGATTAGAGAAGAAGAAGAGGAGAGGAGGACTTGCCTTAGGTTGGGAATAACCTAGATTTCTTCACAACCCTAATTGAACCCAATAACAAAACAAATTGTGTTAGCAAATCTAGATTTAAATCTTAAGGAAAGAAAAGATTGGGAAGGATGAGAATTACCTAGGTTTTTCTTTTTCCCTTTGGAAAAATGAAGTGGAAGAGGAAGAGGATAAAGAAATTGTGGTGGTGGAGATGACCGGGGAGAGGGGGGCGGCCGGCGGCGGCAGGCGGCGGCTGGGGCGGCGGCAGTGGCTGCAGGGGGTCGCGGGGGGGGGGGGGGGGGGGGGGGGGGCGGCAGCAGGTGGTCGAGGGGGGGGGGGGGTCGGGTGTGTGAGTGTTTGTTTGTTTTTTTTTTCTTCTCTCTTTTTTCAATTGTGTGTGTGTGTTTATATAGAGGGGGAAGGAGGGGATGAGGTGTGCTGGTGGGGTGAGGTGTGTTTGTGTGTGTGTATGGGAAAAGAATTAAATGGGGAGAGTGGTGAGGTGTCCCCCTTCTCCACTCTTCATATAAATTCCATTGGTTTAAATAGTTTGAACAAAATAAAAAAATAATAATACTAATAATAAAAAAATAAGAATATGACAAGTCTACTCCCCTTAGGAAAATTTCGTCCTCGGAATTTAAAATAACCAGTACAACAATTGATTGCTAACCTGGTTTATGGAATAGATACGGATATTGCCTCCGCATATCTTCTTCTTTCTCCCAAGTTGAATCTCCAGGCGATTCCTTGCTCCATGCGATTCGTACTAATGGAATGATCCGATTGCGGAGTACTTTCTCTCTTCGATCCAAGATTCCAACGGGTTTCTGTTCGATCCGTAGTGTAGGCCCAACGGTGATTTCTGAATGGTTGAGTATATGGCTCGGATCCGACACATATCTTCGTAATTGGAAAACATGGAATACATTGTGAACTCCCTCTAGTGTTGGGGGTAAAGCAAGTCGATATGATACATTTCCTACTTTTTCCAATATGTCGAAGGGTCCAATGTATCTCGGACTCAGTTTTCCTCTGGTCCCAATCTGATGGTTCCCTTGGTTGGTGAAATTTTCAGAAAAACGTGATCTCCAGGTTGAAATTCCAGTATTCTTCGATGCTTATCAGCCTACATCTTTTGTCTATCCTGGGCTGCTTGCAGGTGACTTCTTATGGTCTTGACTATGTCCACAGTTTGTGTCACCAGTTCTGGCCCTAACAATTGTCTTTCTCCTACGTCGGTCCAACATACCGGCGATCTGCATTTTCTACCATATAGTGCTTCAAAAGGGGCCATTTTGATACTATCGTGATAACTGTTGTTATATGAAAATTCCACCAGATGTAGATGGTCATCCCATGCTCCTCCAAAATCTAAAGTACAAGCTCTCAGCATGTCTTCTAGTGTCTGAATGGTTCTTTCAGACTGGCCGTCTGTTTGGGGGTGGTAGGCGGAGCTAAATTTTAATTGAGTGCCAAGATTTTCTTGTAAGCTTTTCCAGAAGTGTGAAGTGAACCGGGTGTCTCTATCCGATACTATACTTACTGGTACTCCATGCTGTCTGACAATCTGTTTCATGTACATTTCTGCCAGTACCTCTGTTGACTGTCCAACTCGAAAAGGAAGAAAACGAGCGGACTTTGTAAGTCTATCCACAATGACCCAAATAGCATTATTACCCCTTTGGGTCCTAGGCAGTCCTGTCACAAAATCCATTGTGAGATGCTCCCACTTCCATTCTGGTATGGGCAATGGCTGAAGAAGTACGGCTGTCCTTTGATGCTCCGCTTTCACTTGTTGACAAACGAGACATCTGGATACGAATCTGGCAATTTCTCTCTTCATCCCGTGCCACCAAAATGTCTGTTTCAAATCTTTATACATTTTAGTGCTGCCCGGATGAATAGAATATTGTGAGTTATGGGCTTCTGTCATGACCTTCGTTCTCAATTCTCCACTGGGCACACATAACCGATCTCCGAATCTAAGCGATCCGTCCGGGTGCTTCCTTATCCCGGTCCGGAGCCCTGCTTTTGTTTGTTTCCAAATTTTCTGAAGTTTTAAATCACTTTGTTGGGCTTCCTTAATTCTATCTATTAAGGAGGATTGCACTTGTAAGTTTTGCCATATCCCTTCAGTTATCGGGCATATTACTTCAATTTCCATTTTTCTCAAATCCTCAAGGATTTCCTTGGGTGTATTTAGAAAGAAAGCTTCAGGTCTTCTACTCAAGGCATCGGCCACTTTATTAGCCTTGCCCGGGTGATACGTTAATTCCATATCAAAGTCTTTCAATAGCTCCAACCATCTTCTTTGTCTCATATTGATCTCCTTTTGTGTGAAGACATACTTTAAGCTCTTGTGATCGGTGTAGATTTTGATTCTTTCTCCGTATAAATAGTGTCTCCATAATTTGAGTGCAAACACCACTGCTGCAAGTTCGAGATTATGAGTTGGATAATTTCTTTCATGTGTCTTTAATTGTCTGGACGCATATGCTATGACTCTTCCGTGCTGCATCAGTACACATCCTAGACCCTTTTCTGATGCATCACTATATATCTCATATCCACCCGAACCAGATGGTAATGCCAGTATTGGGGCTGAAATTAATCTTTTCTTTAATTCGTCAAATGCTGCATGACATTTCTCTGTCCAGTTAAACTTTTCTTCCTTCCGAGTGAGGCGGGTTAAAGGTTCTGCAATTCTGGAAAAATTCTCTACGAATCTTCGGTAATAACCAGCCAATCCTAAGAAACTTCTGATTTCTGCTACGGACTTAGGTGTCGGCCAAGATTTAACTGCTTCCACCTTCTTCGGATCTACCGAGATGCCTTCTCCACTGACAATATGCCCTAGAAATGGTATTTGATCCAGCCAAAATTCACATTTACTAAGTTTGGCATATAATTGTTCTTCCCGCAGAGTTTGCAGCACTATCCTCAAGTGTTTTTCATGCTCCTCTTCACTTTTAGAGTATATAAGAATGTCATCAATGAATACAATCACAAATTTATCCAGATATTGATAAAATACCCGATTCATCAGATCCATAAATATAGCTGGTGCATTTGTCAACCCGAATGGCATAACTAAGAATTCGTAATGCCCATACCGAGTTCTAAATGCAGTCTTTGGAATATCTTTCCTTTTTACCTTCACTTGATGATATCCAGACCTCAAATCAATTTTTGAAAATACCCTTGCCTCTCCTAACTGATCAAACAATTGATCGATCTTAGGTAAGGGATATTTATTTTTGATGGTAACCTCATTCAAGGCCCTATAATCAATCACTAGGCGTAGGGTACCATACTTCTTTTTCACAAATAATACTGGTGCACCCCATGACGAAGCGCTAGGCTGAATAAATCCTTTGGATAATAATTCCTTTATTTGTTTGTTTAACTCAGCCAGCTCCTCCTTGTTCATTGGGTATATCTTTTTGGCTATGGGTGCAGCTCCAGGTATTAAATCTATAGAGAATTCTACAGCTCTATCTGGGGGTAGCCCTGGCAATTCTTCTGGGAATACGTCCTTAAATTCTTCTACTACCCTTGGAAAGGTTTGCTCTGCCACTCCTTGCAGCAGTACTGGTAATTCAAATTTCTCTAATTCTTCTGCATTGAATTCATTCTGGTCTCTTACAAATTCACAAGATTCTCCGTCAGGGAGTTGAAAGGAAACTTTCCCCTGACCGCAATCTATGTTGGCTAATGTTGCAGTTAGCCAATCCATACCCAATATTATATCATAGTTGCTTGTTGGGAAAACGAGCAACCCGGTACGAAAAGCTCCTCCACCCAATTTTATGGGACATCAACTACATACCCGACTGACTTCTACTACTCCATTACCGGTGAGGACTTTCAGTGATTTAGGCAGCGGTTGTGACTCTATTTCTCGTTGTGATATAAAAGAAGATGATATAAATGAATGGGTAGCCCCGGAATCAAATAATACTGATGCTGGATATGCAGAAATTAAAATAGTACCTGAAATTACTTCTCCAGGGATATCTGTATCTTCAGCTCCCATCACAAATGCTTGTCCTTGCTTATTCCTCTTTTTGTTATTGTTTTGGGCTTGAGCCGCCCGTTGTGCCTGTTGAAATTGATATGCTTGAGGTGCATAGGGCGGCCTGTGCTGATTTCCATAAGCCATACCTGTTTGTGATGTTGGTGCCTGCATCATGGGTCGAGGTTGGTTTCCTTGAACTGGAGGCCGTTATCCTTGATTGAAGCTGTGTAATTGCCCCAGTTGCAGGTTTTTGAGGGCATTGATTGGTTAGGTGATTTCCTGCTCCACACTTCAAACAAAGCCCCAATCTCTTCCTATATACATTTATTTTATGGCCTGGTTTGTGGCAGTAATTACAGACAACGGATCCGTCTGGGTTGCCATTCTGAGGACGCTTAGGCGGTCCCTGCCAATGATTCTTGTTGGAGGATGCCCCCTCCTCAAAAGCCCTCTTAGGTTGTGGAGACCGGAAAGGTTGTTCTTCTTTTAGTATCCTTTCTTGGTCTCGAGCAGCTTCTGTTGCATCTGAAAATGTTCGGCACCTATAAGAGGCGACCCTACTTTTCAGTTGGGTCCCAAGTCCTTCTACGAACCTGGATATCTTTGTTTCTTCGTGTGCTATCATGTTGGGGGCAAATCGACTAAGCCGGAAAAATTCCGCAACGTACTCATCAACGGTACGTCTCCCTTGTTTCAGATAGTTGAATTGTCGTTCCAATTCTATCCGCGCTGACTTGGGATAGAATCTGTCTTCAAATTTCTTCTTGAATTCCGTCCATGACATGTCCTCGTCAGAATCTTTGGGGTACTCGGCACTCCACCAATATCCAGCTATGTCTTCCAGCTGGATGCGGATTGCTGGTACCATGTCCTCAGGTTTAACTTTGGCTGTCTTCATCAAACCTTCAATGGTCCTCAGCCATTGACTCGCTTCCATCGCATTTTCAGTCCCTTTAAACTTGGGCGGCCTAAGATCCCTGAACTCTTTTAGGGTTTTATCCTTGGTGTTGTTTGAATTCTGCATTTGTTCTAGTATCGTGGTATTTGTTGCATGGGCAGCATTGGCCTGTTGACTATTGGATTCCAATAATTGCTGGAACAATCGGAACATGTCAGCCACGGTTGGCTCAGTTGATGTTTGAGGTGGTGGATTGTTTGATTGAGTATGATTGTCCATATCCTGAAATAAAAGACACAATTTCTCAGGGAATATTCGACTCACAATATTCATTCATAACAAAGGTGTACAGCAGAGCCATATATATTTCATTAAAATGAGAGTATTACAAAATGTGGTTCCTACTCTCAGCTTCACATTTGTTTACATTCTTTTCATCTAATCTACTCATGTCACTCCACCTCCCCAAAATGTGACATAGTATCTATTTCTAACTGTCCCTTCTTGTATACATATCTGCCGATAATAAAATACCATACAGCAGACAAAAAAAGATTCCTTCTTCACTGTACATATATTGGTTAGGTTTTTCTTATTCTATGGCTTCGATGAGGATTCTTTCCTCAGTGAGGATGTCAACTTCTGGATAGAGTCTTTCAAAGTCATCTAATGTACCCTCATATCCATGTAGTCCGATGTAAATACGATTTGGGTCTCGGACATGCAGGCAGTAAGTTATATTTTCATAGTATACTTCGGCTCCGTCTTCAATGTCCCTGATAATGGGACGCATGACTGCATAGAATATTTGGTAGACATGGATGTCGTACCAGTCAGGTGCATTCCACATTAGTCTGGCATAGCGCTGGTATAAGTATAAAGTGTAATCACTCCCATCCCATTCCAAACTTGGCATAAATAGGTCCATACCTACATTCATAATATTCTTAAGAAAATATTTACCAGGAATAAAATATAGGAAAAGCATATTTATTTATATAACATGTTTCTACTACATACATTCTTATATTACATTTTGACTAAATACATTCATGTTCCTCCTACATATTGGGGGGTTCTAATACTTATTTTACATATCTCACTACATACATTCACACACATCCCTTACATAATTAAGGATCTTATATTACATTTCGACTAAATACATTCATGTTCCTCCTACATATTGGGGGGTTCTAATACTTATTTTACATATCTCACTACATACATTCACACACATCCCTTACATAATTAAGGATCTAATATTTACATATCTATATTTATACATCATCATCATTCTAGGGGGGGTCTAAATCCACATACGTCTTATGTTAAGGATCCTCGCCTCTGGGTATGCTTGCTTCCATTCTTCTAGTATACCGTTACGTTCATTCTCCGGACCTTCGGAGGGTTCTGCCATGATTAGTACATAATAATGTACCGTATTATAATATATCTTTCTTTCATCTACGATATCTGTCACCACTGGGTATTTCATCTTGTAGTGTACTCCATAGGCTTCTATCATTCCCTTCGGTGCTACTTTCCACATCTTCTTCACAAATGCATAATACTCGTCCATGCTATGGCTGTCATTATTCAGTCTCGCGAAGGGTGCGAATCGGGGCATGATCTACATCAAGAATTTCTTGAGTCACTATTCATTTACTAGGATTAAACAGTTGGTTAGAAAAGAGGCAATCATCTACTAACTATTGATACTTCCTTCTCAGGGATTCCTAGAGTGTGATTGGGACTCGTAGTGCTCCCTACGATTCTAGAATCTACGTTTTATCCGAACCTAAGTCCTATCTAGATTTTCCATTCTTGCTGACCTGCATGGGCCACCACTTAAAAGACGTGTCACGTCCCGCTTCCCGGATGGAAGGGTGACGTCATAAACACATCCCCAGGCTACGCGCCGAATTTCGCGATTGTCGCCCGTAAATATCAGCAGAATGAAAAATACAAGAAATTACATAGTATTAAAATATACTGTAGCTATTACACAGGGAACTTTTCCAACAATACTATTACAGATTATTATAAAGTGAACTTGCATAATAACTACGATACTGCTGGCCATAACTGTAGGTAGTCCAGACAGTCTACTCCTCGTTATAGAGCGACGATGCTTCGGCGGAGGCGTCTTCTTCTCCTTCACCTAGTGAACAAATACTAGGTCGTTTAGAAAACGACGAGCAAGTCCTCGGCCGAGAACGGTGAAAGTTAACAAAATAATGAATATGTAGTTTTTTAAAAAAAGAAACAAGGTATGCCAAAATTGCACTGCTATATATATATATAAATATACACATATCTGTTTTAGTAAAACATGAATGAAGTCAACGTCCTACTCCATGAAAAATAAGATTTTCGAGCTTCCCTTGAGCTTTTAGTAGGAATTGCTTCCTTGAGCAATTAAGGACACTGCCCATTTATAATAGGCAGCGTTGTTTCTGGAGTAAGATTTGAAGCTAAATGAGATGCAGTTTTGAGAACAATACTCCGAATAATCCTCTAAATATTTTTCGTGAACAATCCTGTTAACCTGGGATCAGGCTGTGATTTCCGAGCCTCCCTTGGGCTAAAAGGAGACATCTATTGATGTTACTGTCAAATAGACGAAGTTGATTTCGGAGCCTCCCTTGGGCTAGTACACCCTAGTCGAAGACTAGATGTACTGATTCACGAGATTCACGGAATGCTGATCAGCTTTTGTTATTTATGTTACGGGATATCTAGGGATATTCAGTTGTTCTCCCCTCCCAATGCTTTCTAAAATTTCCGAATGTCAGAAATTAGTCTATCTCCTAAATTTTTTAAAAATTTCGGCAGAGTCTCCTTTGTATTTAGGAGCCCCAAAAATTTACAAGAAGCATATATATATGATAAAAGAAAATATGGGCTCGCCGACCCCTTCGGTGGAGCAACTCTCAACACCGGAACCACGCAAGTAAGTAAATGGGCTCGCCGACCCCTTCGGTGGAGCAATTCTCAACACCGGAACCACGCAGTAAGTAAATGGGCTCGCCGACCCCTTCGGTGGAGCAACTCTCAACACCGGAACCACGCAGTTCTAAAAGAACAAAAGAACTTAAAATTTTTACCTGAGCAAGCAATGGTTACCTTTCCTTTAGCAATAAGTCGGTCGCGGCTTGCGAATTGGTTTGCAGTTATCAGGATAGAGCAATAAGAATTGTTTATCTCAATTTACACTAGTTATTAGGCGAAGGCTTTTATACATACATATATACGTATATATATATATATATATATATAAAATATATATATATATATATATATATATATATATATATATATGTATGTATATACGTATGTATATATATATATCATTTAGATAGGATAACGATGATTATACCAAACAAAATTCTTCCATAATATATGCATGAAGCAGGAGAATGAAAAATAAACGGGAATTAATTCTAACTATGGACACACACAAAAAATTGAGTAAATACTTAGTGAGTAAAAAAGCAGGGTCCTTGCATTTTTACCTTCCCTGCGTGCGGTCCAGTTGTTCAGTTCCAATGTTTATGACAGACTTACCATTGGAGAGTCCCATGTTCATGTATGTTTATGTGTTCATGGAAATTCAAGTCCAAATAGTTCAGTTCCATAATCAGTTCTTTTAGTTGTGCACACTTACCCGTGATATGTCAGCAATAATAGTTCCAGTGCCAGATTTTAATTCCTTCACCTATGTCTATCAAAATTGAACATTTACTAGGAATCAAAATTACAACATTTTAAAATATCTCAAATTGGGTTAAATATTATTAAAATTTCAGAATTTAATTAAACCATGATTAGGGATATTTCCTTAACTTTTATTCCAAACTAAAAATATTATGAGATGAAGAAATTAATATGTAACATGAAATTCAGATTTTTAACGGATTAACCTATACAAATTTAAATTCCTAGTATTACCAAAACTTGACAAAATTTGTGTAATCATAACAAAATTTCAGAATCTAATATTTATAATAATTCCTATTAACCTAGATGGAAAAGATTAAAGAAGAAGAAGAGGAGAGGAGGACTTGCCTTGGGTTGGGAATAACCTAGATTTCTTCACAACCCTAATTGAACCCAATAACAAAACAAATTGTGTTAGCAAATCTAGGTTTAAATCTTAAGAAAAGAAAAGATTGGGAAGGATGAGAATTACCTAGGTTTTTCTTTTTCCCATTGGAAAAATGAAGTGGAAGAGGAAGAGGAAGAGGAAGAGGAAGAAGAAATTGTGGTGGTGGAGATGGCCGGGGAGAGGGGGGGCGGCCGGCAGCGGCAGGCGGCGGCTGGGGCAGCGACAGTGGCTGCAGGGGGTCGGGAGGGGGGGGGGGCAGCAGGTGGTCGAGGGGGGGGGGGGTCGGGTGTGTGAGTGTTTGTTTGTTTGTTTTTTCTTCTCTCTTTCTTCAATTGTGTGTGTGTGTTTATATAGAGGGGGAAGGAGGGGATGAGGTGTGCTGGTGGGGTGAGGTGTGTTTGTGTGTGTGTGTGGGAAAAGAATTAAATGGGGAGAGTGGTGAGGTGTCCCCCTTCTCCACTCTTCATATAAATTCCATTGGTTTAAATAGTTTGAACAAAATAAAAAAAAAAAATAATAATAATAAAAAAATGAGAATATGACAAATACGTAGCTGGCTGAGTCATTCCCCCGCTCTCCAGTATTCTGGTTCTGGGGCGTGACAAGGTTTTAGTGGTGGCCCATGCAGGTTTGATTTCAGACTTGTGGGGTGTTTTGATTTATAGGATGTCTCAATCACACATGTTTCCCCTTGATCTCATGATTCGTTGTTCTCAACCTTAGCTTGACATTCCGGTATCCTTTGACTTCATTGATCCTTCATGTCCGGTCGTTTGATTGCTCTCTTGTCCCTTTTCTTAGGGGCACCTCGTCTGCATCTGTCAGAATTTAATAGCAACAACAAGAGCAACATGGACAACCTGACCAGGTTGGTCAGCAACAAGGGCCAGTACTACCTCAAGAGACCATTCAAGAAGAAGTGATAGTAGAACCAGCAGCTGGACCGCAGTATTCGGAAGTTCCAACACCACCAACAGTTCTACCTACCCCTGTGTAAGTGGACACACCAGCCCTTCTAGTGATCATGAGAGGAATGATGGCTACTCAACAACACCAGATGTTGGCCTAGCAGCGCATGCACGCTCAGTTGCAAGAGCAGAATGTACTACTCAACCAAGGATTACAGACGGCTTTGGAAAGAGGGGCAAGGACAGATTCAGGAGCATCAACCAGATTTTGCTAGTACAACCCCCGCCGTTTCGAGGGCACGGAAGATGCCATCTCAGCAGATGCGTGGCTTAAGGATATTGAGGCCATTTTGACAGCCGCTAAGGTGCCGGCAGAATAACGTGTAGATCAGATGAAGTTGTTACTTCAGGATCTCGCACTTGATTGATGGGAATCAGAGGAAGTAGGCATCAGGCGTCCTGTTGCTTGGGACGATTTTACTGCAAGATTCAAGACGAAGTACTATGGAGTTGTGGTGCAGTTTGAGCTACAACAGAAGTTTATCAACCTCAGACAGGCTGGCAAAACTGTAGATGCTTATGCAGCGGAGTTCTGCAGATTGAGTAGGTTCGCCCCAGAGATGGTAGCAACTGAGCGCCAGAGGGCGATGAGGTTCCAACAAGGGTTTCATCTTGAGCTCTTGCAATTGATAGAGGGGCACAATTACCAGACTTTTGACGAAGTATTGACGGCAACCCGAAGGCATGAGATCACCATTCAGAGGATCACGACAAGGATTGGAGGTCAGAAGAGATCTCACAGTCAGATTGAAGGAGGAGGGGGAGTAGCACCCCGAACAACAACACCATCCCCTGGCGTTCGCATCCACGATGTGGCGATACGAGGGCCAGCACCACCACCCAGGCAGCAACAGCAACAACCAAGGAAGAACCAGCAACCCCCAGCAGGCTGCACTTATTGTGGAAAGATAGGGCACACTAGAGATGTGTGTCGGGCATTGAATGGACTGTGTTTGATATGTGGAAATCCAGATCATCGGGTTACCACATGTCCCATGAATTCGAGGTCAGGAGGAACAGTGCAACAGTTTCCTGCTCTGCCAGCACCAGGGGCAGGACAGTATCGAGGACCAGCGGTGGCAGTGAGACCATTGGCCCATCGTCCGCTGATGCCGCAGGCTCAGATGTTTCGGCAGCAGGGACCGCAGATGCAGCAGCACCACCATAGACCACCCCAGCATCATCAGGGAAGGGGCCAGCAGCAGCACCAGGCTAGGCTGCAACATGGGAACCAACAAGGAGGTCGAGGGCAGGTATTCACTCTGTCCTTGGAGGAGACATTAGCATCGGGGGATGTTGTGGCAGGTAACATTCTCGTCGCCTCATATCCCGCAATAGCATTGTTTGATTCGGGAGCATCCCACTCATTTATATCTGTACAATTTGTAACACGGCTAAGAATGGAATTCGAGGCATTACCAGAGAGGTTAAATATACTCACTGGTAATGGGCTCGTAGGAGTTAGTAGAGTTATTCTAGCATGTAGCGTTGTAGTTTGCGGACATTCCTTACCCGCCCGGTTGATAGAATTTTCTGTTGGAAATTTCAACATTATTTTAGGCATGGACTGGCTGAAAGACAGTCATGCGACAATAGATTGTCGTAGAGGGAGTGTATCTTTTGACATCCCAGGCATAAAGCGGTTTACCTTAGTCAGATCAGTAGCAACTCAACAAGAGCAGGGAGTAGTGACGGCAATGGAAGAAGTTCAAGTTCCGAAGGTAGTTGAAGAGTTTCTAGACATATTTCCTGAAGAACTTTCAGGTCTACCACCGATTAGAGATATTGAGTTCAGTATAGAATTGGCACCTGGAACTAAACCGATATCAGATCGAGTTTATAGAATGGCGGATTCCGAGCAGGCCAAGGTATATCAGCACATAGAGGAACTGAAAGAGAAGAAGTTCATCCAAGCTAGCGTGTCACCATAGGCAGCACTAGTGGTACTTGTGGGAAAGAAGGATGGGTCATCCAGATTGTGCATCGATTACAGGAAGCTTAACGCGGTAACAGTGAAGAACAAGTATCCACTACCCAGGATCGACGACTTATTTGATCAGTTGAGCAAAGCTAGAGTTTTCTCCAAGATAGATCTTCGTTCAGGATATCATCAAGTGAGGGTTCGGAAGGAGGACATTTCCAAGACAGCATTCAGGTCGAAGTATGGGCATTATGAATTCTTAGTAATGCCGTTTGGTTTGACCAATGCTCCAGCAATATTCATGGATTTGATGAACCGCATCTTTATGCCGTACTTAGACCAATTTGTCGTTGTGTTCCTCGACGACATTCTAGTATACTCAGCTAATAAAGAGGAGCATGAAGATCACCTCCGAAAGGTGTTACAGGTTCTGAGAGAGAACCAGTTGTATGCCAAGCTCAGCAAGTGTGAGTTTTGGTCGGACCACATTTCATTTTTGGGTCACATCGTATCAGGAGCTGGAGTAGCAGTGGATCCCAAGAAGGTAGAAGCAGTAGAGAGTTGGCCAGTACCCAAGACCGTAGCTGATGTACAGAGTTTCTTGGGATTGGCAGGATATTACAGAAGGTTTGTATCAGATTTTGCAAGGCTTTCAGCACCCATGACCCGCTTGACACGGAAGGATGTACCATTCGTCTGGTCGGCAGAATGCCAGGCATCATTTGAGAATCTGAAGCAGAAGTTGATATCAGCGCCTATTCTTACATTGCCAGTTGGACCCGAAGGTTTTACCGTTTATTGTGATGCGTCAGGTAAAGGACTTGGATGTGTCCTCATGCAGCATAGGAAGGTGATAGCATATGCATCTAGGCAGCTCCGAGACCACGAGAAGAATTATTCGACTCATGACTTGGAGTTGGCAGCAGTAGTATTTGCTTTGAAGATATGGAGGCATTACTTATATGGTGACCGAGTAGACATGTACACAGACCATAAAAGTCTGAAGTACATCTTTACCCAGAAGGAACTGAACATGAGGCAGAGAAGATGGTTGGAGTTGATCAAGGATTACGACGTGGAGCTACAGTATCATCCAGTCAAGGCTAATGTGGTAGCAGATGCTCTCAGCAGGAGAGACGGTGCATTTATGTTAACAACACAGAGGCATATCTTAGAAGACCTTCAGGAGATGGGCATCGAGGTCATACTTCCTAGTGATGTAGGAGTTCTGGCGAGTCTACAAGTTCAATCCGACTTGGTAGACAGGATCAAGGCAGCTCAGGCATAAGACCCAAGGATTCAGAAGCTTAGGACAGAATGTGAGTCAGGACTCAGGAAGGAGATGAGAATTCGTGAAGATGGTACACTTAGGTTTGGGTCACGTCTATGTGTGCCTGGTGGAGATATCAGACAGGAGGTTATGGCAGAAGCTCACAGTTCCCAGTATTCTGTACACCCTGGAGGGACCAAGATGTACCAAGATATCAAACAACACTTCTGGTGGAACGGAATGAAGAGGGAGATAGCTAGATTTGTTTTCCGTTGCTTGGTATGTCAGCAAGTGAAGGCAGAACAGCAGAGGCCAGCTGGATTATTGCAACCGCTTCCTATCCCGGAATGGAAGTGGGAACATATTACAATGGACTTTGTGACCGGTTTACCGAGATCACCAAGTGGTAAAAATGCTATTTGGGTGATAGTAGACTGGCTTACAAAGGTGGCGCACTTTCTTCCTTTCAGAGTAGGACAATCTGCAGAAAGGTTGGCAAAATTATATATGCAACAGATAGTCAAGCAGCATGGAGTCCCTGTCAGTATTGTGTCAGACAGAGATACCCGTTTTACATCACATTTTTGGAAGAGCTTACATCATAGCCTGGGTACCAAGTTAAGATTTAGCACGGCTTACCATCCCCAGACAGACGGGCAATCAGAAAGAACAATTCAGACTTTGGAAGACATGTTGCGAGCTTGCACTCTAGATTTTGGAGGATCTTGGGAGAGCCACCTGCACTTAGTCGAATTCTCATACAATAACAGTTATCAAGCCAGTATCCAGATGACGCCATTTGAAGCATTATATGGTAAGAAGTGTAGGTCGCCACTAGCATGGAACGATATCGGGGAGAGAAAGATGCTAGGCCCGGAAATGATTATCCAAATAATTGAGGTGGTCAAGGGAATTAGAGAGCGACTTCGAGTTGCACAGGATCGGCATCGTCATTGGGCGGACCAGCATCGTAGGCCACTAGAGTTTTCTGTTGGGGACCACGTGTTCTTGCGGATCTCACCTACCCGTGGGGTCATTAGGTTTGGCGTTCGCGGGAAGTTGAGTCCGCGGTACGTGGGCCCATTTGTTATTCTTGATAGGATAGGCGATGTTGCTTATCGTTTATCCCTTCCATCTTCGTTACGAGAGGTGCATGATGTGTTTCATGTATCTCAGTTACGAAGGTATGTATCGGACCCAAGCCATGTCCTTGATCATTCTGAGCTGGTTGTTGGTACCAACCTGTCTTACGAGGAACAACCTGTATCTATTTTGGACCGAAGAGAGAAGATACTCAAGAATCGAACAATTAGCCTTGTCCGGGTTGCTTGGGGTCATCACTCTTTAGGGGAGTCAACGTGGGAACGTGAGGATGATATCCGATCACGGTATCCGCACCTGTTTGACTCGCAAGGTATATCTCTTTCTGTATACCTTGATTGTCTTAACTCCTCATGCATGTTACCTTATGAGTAGAATTGCTTGGTGTCGTAAAATGTTCAACATGGATATGTTACTTACTGTTAACATTGTAGAATAATTGCTTACTCAAATTGCTTATACTTAGATTAGTTTTGCTCCGATGTTTCTATCATGCTTGGATCTGAAATTCCGAGGACGGAATTTTTCTAAGGAGGGTAGAGATGTCACTTTCCGTTTCCAGAATATGTATTCTAAATACATGTACTGCTGGAATGTATTCATTTAATATTTATCATGTATTATTCTGTATTTACATTTCTTTAATTTTTTGCTAATTATTTTTCTGTATTTTATTTCTGCATTTTACTTTATGCTTTTATACTCTGCTTTAGCTTTGTTTTGGGTTCGGCTTGAATTGGTTTAATTATGTTGGTTCAACATGAACCCAAACCCCCACCTACCACCACCCCATTTAAAGCCCCAAACCCTTTCTCTTTCTTCATTACTTCTTCTCATTACTCTTCTTCTTCCTCGTAACTCTCCCACCAACCTAGAAGAGATAGGCAAGTGCCAACTTGCTTCTTGATGGATCTCCATTTTTGTTGTTCCATTGTCTTCCCCTCAACATTCTAAGACACTTTAGTGCTTGGCATTTTCAATTTCTATGGCTAAATTCTTCTACATCTAAGTTTATAGTAATTTCGGATTTCTTGGGTTTTGATCTATTTAACATTATTATTTCCAAGTTTTGATGGTTCCATGTTATAGAAAATTTCGTTCTACCCCATTTTGACCTATGGAAGTCCAAATTTGGACTTACGGTGAAGGTTTTATGGAGCTTGGAAGCCAAGGGTTCCATGACCATCCTTCTCAGATTTTCTGAGAAGATGGGTCCCCACTTTCTCAGCCGCATGAAACTTTATTTTCCAACCGCATGAGATTTTTATTTCTCAGCCGCATGAAACTTTATTTTTCAACCGCATGAGATTTTTATTTCTCAGCCGCATGAAACTTTATTTCCCAACCGCATGAGATTTTTATTTCATAGCCGCATGAAACTTTATTTCCCAACCGCATGAGATTTTTATTTCTCAGCCGCATGAAACTTTATTTTCCAACCGCATGAGATTTTTATTTCTCCGCCGCATGAAACTTTATTTTCCAACCGCATGAGATTTTTATTTCTCAGCCGCATGAAACTTTTTTTCCCAACCGCATGAGATTTTTATTTCTCAGCCGCATGAAACTTTATTTTCCAACCGCATAAGATTTTTATTTCTCAGCCGCATGAAATTTTATTTCCCAACCGCATGAGATTTTTATTCCGAAACTTTATTTTCCAACCGCATGAGATTTATTTCCCAACCGCATGAGATTTTATTCCTCAGCCGCATGAAACTTTATTTTCCAACCGCATGAGATTTTTATTTATTTTCCGAATTTGGCATTAATTAACATTGATTGTTATCTTGATTAATAATTGATCATGCGTTCCTAGATGGAACTAAGAGACTGGCTAGTCGTCTTATTGAATTAAATGGAATAAGATACGTTCATATTAACTATGAACTATTGTAATCGATTGGCCAATCCTGAATATTGGCATATAGATACATGCATGCTACAATTTATTTATTTATTTATTTATTTATTTATTTATTTTCTATAAAAGCAGCATGTGTACTCTATGGTCAAGGCATGATTATTCCGTAGTTACTTTGATTGTTGCATTACGCTATGTAAAACCTACAACCTAACCGCACGGGCATCGTTGTAGAGTTGTGCATATTATACTTATACGAAAGTACTCATTCTGAATGACCATGATCCACGGCATGAGATTTTTCTTAACATAGAGGCTACTAAGTTAAATAAAATAATGATTGCATGGAGAGAATGGATTCCCGAGTTCTTACATGGCAGCCCTTTTTGGGACTATTAGCGCCCAATAGGCCGGCTGGTTCCCACAGATACTGCAAATCTACCACACGGGCAGGGAGCGGTATCTGCTTATATTATTGTATATTGTATATTGATGACGGACGTCCTGCTGGGACTCGTCTAATTCATGATTGGCGCAATTGATTGATTGGATAGACTAGCCTTGCTTGCCCATAGTAAGAACTGAGAAATCCTTATTGCATAATTCCAGGATAACTTGGAACTCACAGTAGTAAGCCGTAGGAGTTGGATGGCCGTTTAAGTTGATTTGTTTGTGTACCGTACCTACTCTGTTACCTAACTGAGATGGTCAGAGCATCAGGACATGACGGGCCAACTTCTGTCCTTGTTTGGTTGGGAGGTTGGTTCGAAGTGTCGTGATGTTACGTGAATCCCAGTAGCAAGCAGAGATCTATTATTATATTCTCTTATTTACTGGTTTAATGCCTCATATCGTGCTTCCTTGCGGTACTTGCTATTAGAGGTCTAACCTCTCTGGTTTTGCATGGCCAGATTTAGGGCCGGTTCCCGAGGACTCAGCTTACCTCTACCTCCAAGATGGTCAATACTAGAGGAATGATCGCAGAAGGACTCGAGTGGGTTCCTTACTTCCCCGCTCGTTTTGTTAATTACTTTACATTTTGCCGTTTGGCACCGACATGTTAGTCGGATAGTCTTGCACTTACTTTTACATAATTGTAATTAAGTCAGACTGCAGCTGATAACAAATGTGTATATGTTGCTATATCACCTGGCTATGTTTTGCAACGCCTTGATGTATCACTCCACGTTCCACACGAAGTTTTCAACTTCTTTGACATCTCGCACCCATCTGAAGGATTTTGGCTTGAAAATCTTCCGTCTCGGTGCCTCCCTACTCGACGGTCCACCGTTAGCAACGGCCTTCTCCAGGATGGCAACTTTGGTCTTGAGTTCTCCGCAACTCTCGACCACGGTTTTTAACTCCTCGTGGCCTCGGACCTTCCTACGCAAGTCCTTAATCTCCGCAAGATGCCCCTTGAGTTCCTCCTCAAGTGCAGATCGAATTTCTTCGAATTGCTCCCGAAATATTGTCATGGACGAAGCAACGTCACTCTTTAGCCCATCGAAGTACTCTTCTAGCCTTGTGTTGTTTTGCTCCACGGATCCCATGTGCATCTGTGTCCCTCGAACCTGTATCCAAAACTTCAACGCGTTCGACGAGATCAGCAAGGCTACGCTCCACCGTAGACTTCTTGTTCTTGTCCTTCTTGTTGGTCTTGGAGGGTCCCTCCTGGACGTTCTCGGATGTCGATATGGCATCAACCGACTTTCGCTCTAATACCACTTGTCACGGATTTAGTATTTTAGGCTACACTTTGACCTGTGCGGCGAACAAGCTTTCTACTCGAAGACCCATGCCATCCTTTTCGAACCTGTTTAGCTAGATCGCTAAGACGATATTGAGAACAATATGGAACAAAAGAGAGTGATTGAAAGTATGAAAACTTTACTAGAGAGATATTACAACTTTGGGTGGTGAGGAACAAATGAGACCTCCCACTTATTTATAGTGTCTATAGGACTTAAAAGAAACTTTTAGAAACGGAATATTCTATGAATTATTCTAAATCTAGATATTTATAAGGAAGCTTCTATTCCATCTAGAAATTTTATAGGGCATCTAGAAGGATTTTGGGCCATCTAGAAAGATCTTGGGTCTTCCAAAGGATTCCTCCATCTTCTAGAGAGTTCCGCCATCTTCTAAAGAATTCCATCCGTCTTCTAGAACATTTTGTAAACTTTCCGCATAACCCTGGTCCATGGAGGGTTACGCAAATTTGTCTCGATTGTGCGCAAACTTATTTGCATGACATGTCGCAATGGCCAGTGAGGTCCTGCTCCTATTGATTATTGACCTTGTGGTCTCCAATGTAGCCTTATATTCAAAGTTCTTAGGTTTGGTGATGTCGACGCAAATTGCTCGAAAGAGGTCTCTGACTGGAATTCTAGTCCCTGACCGGACCAATCGGAATTCCGGTTAGTGCACACCAAGTGCATAAATTGGTGCTCGAAAAATCATTATTCTGGTTTCACTAATTCCACCAGAATTCTTGTTTGTGCCTACTAAGTGCATAAATTGGTGCTTGAGAAACCGATATTTTGATTTGGCTACAATACTAGTTCTAGGCGACTGAACATATTTTGGGACGATTGGCTGAATCTTTTAGTATATTTTTGTATATATTTTTTTCTGGTTTGTTTAGGATTCTTTGCTAGGGCTTAAGTTAGACTTGTCCTATAAATATAGCCATGTAAAAGATAGTATGTTAAGTTGAATGATATTGATTTCTTATTGTCTCAGTTATATCTCGTATTTGTGTTTGAGACTTGAGACGTCGGTCCTCGTATCTTGGATCATTCGTTTTAGCGGTCGACGTTTTTGTGTTGTCTCGGGTGGATCAGAGCCTCAATATATATGTTGTGAGATATATCTGGAACCAACAATGCGACCAATATCTTTCTAATAAAGGGTAGGGAATGAAGGCCTCTTTGCGACGGTCCGTCGCATCGAAGTCTCCTGTGAGAATTGCGCCTACGTGTCTTGCGAGTTCAACATGCGGTAGGTTACCAAGAATCATTGAGGTAACCGGTTTGAGATTTAGAAACTGCATCACGGATGAGCAACGCCTCAGATTTCCCAATGGTCAAGCACCGGAGCTGAAGAATCGTCCACATAGGACTTGGGTAGATTCATCTAGTTCAAGGGAGGAGTTGGATGAGCTCGCCAAGGGGGATAATGACGATGGTTGTGACGGTGACAAGCTGCCTGACCGATGGAACTACAACGGTCTATGGTCGATATGACAACTGCGGGAGGCAGCGGAAATAGGTTTGACGATGACTATGCTATCAACGTGGCGTTAGTGGGAAGGGTCCGTATAGGAGAGAAGATGATTTCAAGTTGAAGGTTGAGATCCCGATCTTTATGGTGATCTCAGCATCGAGGAGTTCATGGATTGGTTGTCAGAGGTGCACTGATTCTTTGACTACGTGGAAATCTTGGTGGACAAGAAGGTGAAGTTGGTGGTCTGCCGATTGAAGTCAGGAGCATCGACTTGGTGGAATAAGTTGCAGGACGAGGGTAGGTGGGAGATGCATCACCTTATAGGGAAGATACAAAAGAAATTGAATGTCTGCTTCCTACCTGACAACTACGTACATCACCATTTCCATAAATATCAAAGGTGTTCACAGGGGCAAAGAAGCGTCAATAAGTATATTGTGGTGTTTTGCATCTTGTCGAACGTACCACCTTGACAAGACCAAAGGGCAATATGTATCTTGCTTCATGGATGGCCTCGTCTCAATTTGGGATTGTATCGGAGCTCAGTGCATCTCCAATATGATGGAGGCCAGGAATTGAACATTGTAAGCTGAGTAACTACTAGATGGAAGTCAAACGGCAAATCGAGGTGGCAATCAGAGACGAGGGTTGGCTTAATACCATGTCAACGAAGTAAGCACCCGAAAAGGAGAAGGCGGCGAAGAGAACAATGAAAAAAAACCCATCGAGGCTTACACCCGTTCAGACAACCCGTATGCCACATCCATCCTTGGTAAGTGTTTCAAGTGTAATCAAACACGTCACCGCTCAAAGTGATTGTCTACAAAAAAAAAGTAATTGGCTTACGTAGGACGAGAATTTCTCGACGAACGATGACAATATCAACTAAGACCTCGACGAATTTGAAGAGGAAGAGGACAGTATCAACTAAGACCTCGACGAATTTGAAGAGGAAGGGGAATTTTTTGACGTGGTACGAAAGATCATGTTGACACCAGGACATGACGATTCCTTGTAAAGGCACAAGTTATTCTGAACCAGGTGCACCATCAATAGCTAAAGGTTTGAGTCGTAGTCGATAGTAGCAACCAAGAAAACATTGTCAGCCGACAATTGATCGAACTTGCGAGGTTGATTTTGGAGAAGCACCCAGAACCATACTCTATTGGCTTGGTTCAGAAACGAACATCTGATTGATCGTACGGTGTTGTGTTCCCTTCTCTATCAAAGCCTATAGAGACGAGATCTACTGCAACGTGATGGACGGAGTCGACATCTGCCATATGTTTCTAGGAACGTTGTGGCAGTTGGATGTTCGCACGGCATACGATGGAAACGAGAACAAGTATTGACTGCTGAAAGATGGCATGAAATACACATTTACTCCTTTAAAAAAAGTATCTGAAACGATCTTTACAAGAGTGAAATGATTTTTTTTCATTGACCGGCTACACGAAGGAAGCGAAAGTAGACTTCAAGGAGGCTTGTGAGGCGAATGTTTTTGTAGTAAAGGGAAGCGTAGAAGCCGAAGAGTCAAACGAAGGGAGGAGAGATTATAGCAAAGGTACAACCAGTCCTCGACGCCTATTGTGACATTCTTTTGAAGGAACTTTCCAGAGAGCTACCACCCATACGTGACATCCAACATTGCATTTATCTCGTTCGCGGGCTAGTTTGCCGAACTTGCCAAACTACTGCATGAATCCTTAGAAAAATGAGATTCTTCATGAGGATGCCAGATTTGACACACATGGTAAAATTATCCACTTGCATTCATGAGTCCTATGCGACGTGATTGGACAACTGGAAGTGCATCATCGACGATATCCATGCGAGATGGTGCAAATTGTTACATAGATTTTTGTACAAGCATCGTGGCACAAAGTTATCAACATCAGTAGCAAACATCAGTAACAACGTCATGATTACTTTCAGAAGGAGGTGATATTGGTTGGGGATTGTGCAAACCTCAATCGAGAACAGTTGGGTTGTTTAATGTGTTGAAGAAGGAAAAGTTTAGTTGGATAAAGAAAGCCTCGATCAGCTTTTTGTTGACTTGCGATGAGACACTTTATCAAGAGGGCGGCACAAAGCAGTCGGATCAAGTTTTCTACAAGAGAAGGGATTTAACATGGACCTGAATTGCTCGAAAGAGGACTCTGCCGAAATCCTGATCCCTAACTGAATTGCAGTCAGACAATCGAATTTCCGGTTTGTGCTCACTTAGTGCACAAATTCGAGACGAGTGAACCTATTTTTGGATGATATTTAGCTCTTTAATATAATTTTATATTTATTTTTTCTAGTTTGTTTATGATTCTTTCTTAGGACTTAAGTTAGACTATTCCTACAGATATAGCTATATATAGAAGACAATAAGTTGAATGATATTGATTTCTTATTGATCTTGAGTATATCTCTTGTTAATTCTCGTGTTTGAGAATTGAGCTGTCAGTTCTCGTATCTTAGCTCGATTGTTTCAATGGTCGGTGTTCCATGCTGTCTCATTCGATTAGAGAAAATTGTAACTAAAAATATCAAATGGACGCACCTAGTTTTCATAGATCAACTCCAATTTCTATTAGGTTTTTTCTAAGGGCACCACAAAAATTGCTTGGGGGCAACCCTTACTTGGGGGCAGCCCAAGAAGGTGGAGAATTTGCTAGAGGACACCCAAAATTTGCTAGGGGTAGCCCAACCCCCTAAACCCTTCATTTCTTTTCATTTTTTATTCTACACTCTCTCTCCTCAAGAAGAAAAGAAGAGCTCTCTCCCTCTCCCTCTCCTAAAACCCTAATTTCTTCTTCTCCACCACTCCACTCCCAATTCCTCTACCAAGATTTCTTCCACAACCTTCGTAGATTCGAAGAGATGACACGCAAGTCAAAGCAACCGGAATCTAGGTACGTTCTTCCTTAATTTTTTCGAGAATTTTGTACATTCTATTCAAAACCCTAAAATATTTTTAATTCTTGAAAAAGTTTTAATAAAATAGGTTTATAATCTCTTTATGGTTCTCTTCCCTAATTTTTGAACACAAGAAACCCACATTTTATGTTGAAACCCTAACCCTAGAACACGACAAACTAGCATGTCGTTTTGACAGTTCGGGTCTCATAACAGTAGGACTGCCAGGCATGTGGCAGTCCTAATGTAAATCAGGACTACCACAGTCCTAATTTATATTAGGACTGCCACATGCCTGGTATTCCTACTGTAATGACATATGGGGGTGGGTAACTGCATGTTGCTCATATGCGGGGGGTAACTGCATGTCCTATTTCTGTTTCTATTATTTAATAACTGTATGTTGTCATGCAGTCCACCGACCGCTAACAAAAGAATACGGCCCACCGCGTCAAAGCGGAAGGAACGTGCAGGACATCCTCTCGAGCGTCCGATAACAATTTCTGAACCGGCGCCCTAAGCTCGGTCTCGGACGTCGCCACCGGCACGTCAAGCTCGGTCGAAGCAACGAGCTTCTATCCTACGCGTTCTTCCGATGACGACGACGTCGACGTGCCAATTGGCCGACTCCTATCACGTCAAGGCGGTTCTGCTCCATTTGATGAGGCCGGTCCTTGTGAGAAGGCCGGTCCTTCTGAGCCGCCTGTCCGTCCGCCCGGTTGCTCAATGTTGGTTTCTTTTGAGAACTACATTGCGTATGAAATATGGAAGAACCCGGTATGTACATGACGTTTGTAAGCTACCAGTTTAGTATACTATATATGTATTTCATAATTGATATGTTTTTTCTGTTGTTCGATATACAGAGGACATATCGTATCCTTAGGGCTGTAAGTCACGGGAAGAAAACCGTGTCGTGGCAGTTTGCAAGCTTATCGGAGGCCGTCCAGAGCAAAATTATACCGAGCGGCTTGCACAATTTGGCACAAAATGCCTATTGGACAATGTATAGTGCCCTCATATCCGCTTTTGTGGAGAGATGGCACCCGGAGACCAACACATTTCATCTCCCAGCAGGGGAGATGACCATTACACTTGACGATGTCTACCAGATACTGGAGCTGCCAATGACCGGGCGCGTAATGACCAAAGAACATTACACCAATGAGAAATCCGTGAAATGGTACGAGAAGATCGTCAACTTCGTCTCAATTCACCTTGGACTTCAGGCTACGAGTTTTATAACTCTACCAGGCTTCAAGAAGTCGTACGAAATTCCTCTATCATTTCTGGTGGACCACTTCATGGATATGGAGGTGGATGACGATGACGATGATACGGTCGACGCGATGGCCCGTGCGTATATGTTGTTCGTCCTAGGAACGGTCGGCATTCCGGACAAGTCCGGAACGTCGATACATGCTAGGTACATGCTCAACTTATCTGAAGTGGATGACTTCATTGATATATCCTGGGGAAGCGGTATCCTAGCCAATCTTTACCGCGAGCTCGGCATCGCATCCCGTGTCGGGACTAAGACAATGGCCGGCTGTCAGACTCTACTACATGTAAGAAAACTTCTAACAATTTAATCTTGTATACTTCAATTTATTGTTTAATTTTTTACTATTCATTTATAAATTGAATAGACATGGATATACGAGCACTTTCCGATGCTCAGACGGGCTGACTTGAACCCAGAGTATGTTGAACACCTTCCTAGAGTGTGTCGATGGAGGCCATCCCAGCTGGAAACCAAAAATTGGCAAACACTGGCTTTCATTCGTGAAGTACTAGACAATTTGGTGCCAGAAGAGGTACTAAATTTTGACTTACTTTTTTATGTTAATTTTGTTTTGTTGTTAACTGTTTTCCTACAGATTTTTAGAATCCATACCGGGATTTACGTGAGCTGAATCGTGAGGTCCAACCAGTTTCTTTATTTTATGGCATGATCATATGCTATGATATCACGGAGCCGTACATGCCCGATAGAGTGCTTCATTAGTTTGGCTTCGTGCAAATTGTGCCGAAGCGCATACTACGACTGTTGGAGCCTCCGTGCGGAATCCAACCTTTAAATTACAAACCGGCGGATTTTGACTGGGTGACCGACTTTTACTCCGAGTGGCAACGACATGTACTTTAGGAATCTGAAAGACGACCGGTCACCCAGATGGCCGACTGCAACGAGGACTACATGCCGTACTTCCTGGGGGTCGGACATCCTAAGTTGTTGAACCCTACCAACCCGGGTCCCGTGGCCATCGGAGCAATTGGAGCTCTTCCTTCTAAAAATGTCTTGTATGCTGGGTTGGTGAGGATGGTGAGTTCCGTATTTGTAATAAGACTGAGATTTTCATGTTTGTAGACTTAATTCATTTATACTTTCATTTTCAGTCTCAAAAGGTGAAGAAATTGGCCCAGACACTCCGGAGAGGTTGCCAAAGTGATACTAGTGTCGCGGTCGCCAACGAGCTTGATCGCATCGACGATGTGGTCGACTTCCCCTTCATGAACAATAGGGAGTCTCGTTCAAAGGCCCGGCATGATATATAGTTGGATCTGGATATTTTTCTTGTTTCAAACTTAAGTTGGATGTTGAATAGTTATGTACTTGTGATGAATTATTGTGGATATTTTGCTTGTTTGAAACTTAATTTGGATGTGAAATGTTTGAAACTTAAGTAGTTGTGATGAATTATTACAGTTGTGATGAATTATTGTGATGAATTATTGTGATGAATTATTGTAGTTGGATTATTGTGATAAATTATTGTTTGAAACTTAAGTTGGATGTGGAATATTTATGTAGTTGTGATAAATTATTGTTGTTTATGTACTTGTCACGACCCGCACCCACTGTGAGGGTACGAGTACGTAACAGCGTCCAGCCTACGTCGCAGTGTCGGCGGTAGAACGCTGTCCTAGGTTACTATCTAACCAACAACTCACGCAATTATAATGTACTTGTCAAATCTGAACTCCGAACGGAGGACAAGTATAGATATAATATAATCTCAATCACAGTCTAAGCACGATATGATAACACAGAAGATTATAACTAAGACTGAATACAACAATGAAACTAACTACTAAAATAATATAATCTCCAACAATCTTAAAACAACATATCTCAACTTATTTACAATTCAAGTTCTAAAACATGAAACTGAACCTAGGCAACTAGCTAGTCTTCCGATCACTCCTGAGTGTCAGGGCCAAAGGTAGCAAAGCCGTCTCCTGGTCCATAATAAGTAGGGCAAGTGTCCTCGAGGCAATCATTTGTAAAATTTTCAACAGGTCCAGTCAGGACAGGAACGAGTACAACTCATCAAGAAATTCCAAGTAAATGACAGAGAACTATAAACAGTTATAGACAGTTATATTGATGAATCATGGCAGTTTTATACAGGTAGAGAAGTAGAGAAACAATTAAGGTACAAGGAAAGTAAAGTAACTAAACAAGAAGAGAAACATGGCAATGAAGACTGTAAAAATATATTCTAGCTGAACTAGAGCAGCATGATATAAGACCAGACAGTATAATAAGTCATGTGTGAGTCCAGATAATATAATCTAATACCAGGTGATTCCAGCACAAGATGAGTCCGGTATAAGGTGAGTCCAACCAGTGATCAAAGATTCCAGGGTGAGTCTAGTCTATACTCTAACAGTGTGTTTTAAAATATCGGGATCGACATATGAACGGCTGTAGGTAATACGACACACCGCACACTCGGCCAAGTGTGGGATGTCTATCATTCCAATATAATTCCAAGGGAGTGGTTTCAGTATTTGGGTATGTTCACATGTCTACTCCAATATTTCCCTGCCCAACAAGTGAATCCATAACCCGACACGAAAATAGTACAAGTCCAGCCAGAACATGAATGATACCAGTAAGTGATTCCAGGGTGATTCCAGTAGGTGATTCCAGAAATAGAGGCCAGACATGAATAAATGAGTGTCGTATGAAATGGATCCAGTAATATCAAATCGTGTTTGAAACAGAGAATCAAATAGAACTAACTACAACTGAAGTACAGTAATCGACAAATAAATAGAAGAACTATCAGGGAATGTACTCGCCTGATACTCTGAAAAAGTAGTATAATATCAGATGTCTGCACCGGAGTCACAATGTCCTAAATAGAGCAGTATAGGTTATAATGTGTGAAATATAGGGTAAATGAATGATACAATGCAAATACATGATTTCTAGGTCAAACTAGGTCAAAGTCAAACTTGGGTCAACCGTGGTCAACACTTTAGTCAACTAGGTCAATCCTAGTCCAGTCAAGACTCACTAGGCCTAACCAAGCCTAGGCTAGCATACAAACACAATCACAAGGCAATGTGAACAACATGAATGCATAATAACTTAGATACTATATAAATACATACCTTTCCTCCATACATTGCATACATACATGCATAACTAATATATAGTGTATAGAGAAGGTGAGGGAATAGAGAGTGTATGTGTCAAGTGTGGCAATATACCAGATGTGTGTGTGTGGAGGTTAATGGTGACTATGGCATGCATTCAACTCAATATATATACATTCATGCTATACTATAGACATTATCCTCATTCCCATAATATATATATCCACATCATCACCATACATAGATGCATACACACATACATAGGCTCAATATACATACCATGTACATAATTATATATGGGGTGTGTGTGTGCATAGCATGGTGTACATGTATGGAGTTTAGTCTATATTCATGACATTCGCGCATATATTTTATTCATTCATACATTTATTATCTATCTTGCATATACATACATACATATATATTACATATATATATATAGAGATATAGAGAAGGGTCTATGTGACTTATGGTAATGCAAAGGAAATGAAGGGGAAAAACAGTGTATAATGTGACAGTGTTCACAGATTTGAGTGTGTGTCTGTGACACATGTAACTATAGGGTGTGTCATTATTGTGTGTGTATAGGTGTTGTGGCAAGGTGAAATCTGTGAGATGTGAGTGTGTGAGCATGGTGTTAGAAATCTGAAATCAGTGGTGAAATGCCAATGTGTGTGTGTGCATTATGGAATGAACTGTTATGTGTCAGGGTGTGTGTTAGGGAGTGAACTTAGTGTCTCATGAAATGTAATTAGAAACGAAGTAATGGGTGTATAAATCTCAGAAATTTGGCAATGTGTAAACTCAGGAAAAACATGGCAATGATAACTTGATTTAACAGTGAAAGAAGGAACTGTTTCAGTGTGACAGTTCATAGACCTATACCCATTTCGAAATTCCAATCTTGTGTCAACATCAACCCAATCATGGATCAACCCTAACAGTAAACTAATGCATGTATGGGTGAATCTCAGGTTTTAAGTCCTTTGCAAAATCAGAAAATTCAATGAGCAAATCGCAGTTAACATATGTATCAATTCAACATTCAAAAATCAAATTTGAAAACCAAAACCTAACACCAATCATAACCAATATTGACAGTAGTCTAATACATATGTAGATGTATTAATATAGCAATTTAAACATTAAAATTCAGTCTAACATAGAAATCAATTTCAGCATTTTGAAACAGAACACATGTATCCGTGATTTTTGGGGAAATACAAATTCGAAAATCAAATCATGCTAATATTCTAAATTAATGGTTGGTAAATGACCCCCTACCTGTGCTCGTGTCCCAGGAAGCTTTTCGTGTTACCCTAGAGCCGGACACGGCGTGTCCAAGTCTCAAAATACGCACAGACATGCTGTGCACAAGCTGCGTCATGCACGCGTGCACGTGTGTCTAGTGCACGACACATGCCACGTGGTGACACGTGGCCGTGCACACGTGTACGCCAGGGGTAGGGCTAGGGTTTCATCACCCTGCACCGTGTCGGGGTCATGTCGTATCAGAGTTTTTAAGTCGTGTTAGTAGCACAAATTCGTGCGTGTACAGCTCGAGCGCGCGACCAGTGCGGCCAGTGCGAGGAGGAGAACTCCTCGCATACGCAACCATTTGGGCTCAAATTTTGGGAGACCCATGTCAGTCAATGCCCTGACATCCTTCCAAAATTTGGCGTGTCCTCGTGTCCGATACAGAGAGATATCGAGCCCTTGATGCAGGACACAGTGTACGGTTCAGTCCCTGTCACTCCCCGATTCGTAGAGTCATTTCTTCACATATTTTATCTCTTGGAATCGATCATCCTCGCTTGGGCGTGTTGCCGTACAAGTCTGGTATTACACTTGTACAAGGCAAATATGGTACATGAGTGATAATCTTCAAATAGAAACACATTACAGCGACAGAAGCAGACAAATTGAAGTTAATGAGGACAATCTTTCTTATTGAATAGAAGTACATCACTTCTTTATAGCAGCGGAGATAAAAGGATAACTTGAAGTCACACAGAGATATATAGAACTTTATTCTCTTTATTGATAATTGAAGAAGAGTACAAAACTTGTATTGAAGTACAATGCTTACAACACATCTCACTTTATATTGAAAGCCAACTGAACAATGCTACAAAGCTTACATTTGATACTTGGATACAATGGATTACAACTCAATATACCGACTTGGCTTACAACTCTCTGGTACAACTGATTATAATGTTCCATACATTGTGCCCTTTATAAACAGAAGACATCATCTTGTACAAGGAGAGCTTCTGTTTGCCCAACAAATTTTTGATGCCGCGGGACCGGTCAAGCCAATCTTCGTGTACAGAATATCCCAAGCATGAGCACCTGCCCACAAAAATGTGGGTCAGTACATCATCTATGTACTGGCAAGCAGAATCCAACCCACTCGCCTAAACCAACACTAACTGGTCAATTTTAGCAAGCATTTAATAGAATAATCTTTCTACTTGGGGCCTAGCATCAGTTTACAGTTCATGGGCAATAATCAGAGTGAAGCATGTAAACATATTTTTATTAGCATTCATGTGGACATATCATTATAGCATTATTGGTGTTATCATGCAAAGGCATCATTGAGGCATCGTTAACATTATCATCTTAAACATGTTATGATAATTCTCACTTCAAGCATCACTTAGCATGTATGTTATGTTTGAGCAATATTCATAGCAAGGCATCTTTCTAGCTTACTGAAATTAACATGTTAAGCAGGTTCTCATATTGAAAGACTATGCATAGCATCATTTACTTGGCACGTTAAGCACGTAAGTTAAGCCAACACAATATATTGAGTATATCACATTATAGTGATTTCTTACCGATAGCCAACTCCCTCGTACCTGCATAAAAATACAGGATAATATGATATACTTACTCTGTCTGCACAAAACATTCGTTAGCATGCATCCTGACTACATGGTCGTTGGTGAAACTGCACCATAAAGGACTTTCCAACGGGTATTACGACGCACCATTCCAGGGTAGGTTGCAAGCCTAGCCGAATGTCCCGTAATACCTCGTGCCACCATAGCACGACCAATGTTTCCTCCCGGATCGAATCGGTCCCGGTGCCCCAGGTACCGTTCGAGGAAACTTACTCAGACTTGTACAAGTACGTCCATGACCATGCGAATGCGTGTCGACTCGATAACACAAATGCATGGTATAGCAACTGAAAGTAAGCAGAGCCAACAGTTCAACATCTCATCTCAAACCCGAGCCGTATTTAACGACTAATCATTACCATCATTCTACTTGGTGATCTCCATGATCCCAAGCCTCATCATTCTCCATTCATTGATTCATTGCACATTTCTCATAACATTCCTCTCAATGAGGAACCAATAACGTTTCATTCATTTCAAAGGGACAAGCAGATTTTTCATTCGTTTTATTGGGACAATTATTATTCATTTCATTGGTTATACAAAAACAGGCATCATCTCATTTCTTTACAACAGTTATACAGAGAGTACATGATTCAAGAGCCTTATTCAATTCATTGTGTTAATAGCATAGCCATTTCTTTTCTCATGTCTCATTCATGCAGCATCTCGATTATTCAAGTGATTCATTCATTTCATCAAGATTAAGCATAAGGGACATTATCAATTCATTCTCAGGCATCAAGTCGCAATACTAGTTCAAGTGATTCATTCGGCAGTTCAATAATTCTTAGCATAAGCATCTCTATTACTCAGCAACTAAAACATGGGACATTTAGGACAATTCATAGCATCATGTTATTCCATTTATTAAGCATACAGGAATAAGGAGGAAGGAGGACAGTTCCACTTGCCTGTATAAAAGGGTCTTCTTATTCTGGTTACACACATTCCCCCTAAGCGTAGCTCCACCAGCGAGCCACGTTCCAATACTTAATCCGTCTAGCCAGCTCAGAGAGACTGCATCAGTCTCAACTCTCTTGATTTTCAACATAAGTCACGGTCTAACATTCTGATCCCATCCAACAAGCCAACCAAATGCCTCGTACGGAGCGGGGCATTACATAATATACCACTCAGAAAAAGTTTTGTCCTCGAAACTTAAGAGAACAACTCATCTTACTAATTTACTTAGTCATAACAAGTTACTCATTCAGCTTCAATTCAGTATTCATTTCAGCACACTCGGTCATTTCAAAATAGCTATCCAATTGTATCATTTTAATCCATCAACGATTCAATCCATCTTTCTCTTTTTCAAATACTTGCAACTTCTCATTGATTTACCAACATTTTCCTTACAATTTTGTCTTGGTCGCAACACATCACTTTGTTTGGATCCATACACATATTTCAGACGTCCTCAAAACATATGCATTTCAGCCAAAGTTCGTGCTAGTGCAATAAATTCTTCCCATAATGTTATCTCAGTCGCAATCTATCACTTCGGCTGGATCTATACACATATTTTAGGCGTCCCCAAAACATATGTACTTCAGCCAACTTCCATGTTAGTGCGATTCGATCAGCCACAATATAACTCTTTTTTCCAAATCTGACTTAGCATCCTTTCAATTGACTTATTACTTCATTCACCTTGCCACAATTATTATCTTCCAGGCCACAATACTTAATATCAGGGACAACTTGGTTAAGCTCTCTATCCGGGCATAATATTTCTAACATTCGATCAAGGGTCTAATCTTAGAGCCAATCATATCAAGAGTTCACCACATGCAATTATATTCCTTTCTGAATCCAACAATATTTTTCACCGAGGCAATTCATCTTTTCTAAAAGATACAATCCGACGTTACCCACTATTGATACCGATCCAACATTCCCGTCATGAGCAGTCAATTCCATCTCCTGGAATAATTCACTATTTGATACATACAACTCAAGTCACATCCCATAATTCTAGTTTCCGCTATAGGCCGACATATAATCCCCAAGGTTCAAACATATCTAAGGTACAAGTTGAAGCATACCTTCCCTTAGGTCAAAACTCATTATCACCGTCTCTCATTCAATGCCACAAGGTCATCCTATGGGTCTCCAATGGTCACCAATTATTCAGTCAATCTCTAAGGTTAGCTATACTGACAGCTAAACTAATTGTTCAGGTGACTCACCTAGAGTGGACGGATACTAGGGATCATGCTAGTTTCTTATTCTCAGGGCCAATAAGCAACCGACAGTTCTAAGGAACTCTACCCAAACCTATGGGTATCAACTTAGTCTGAATAACTAATCGCCATTGTCGGCTATGCCAACAATTGGTAAGTCCTCAACTGGCCGCTAGGGTCAAGTCTATCTATTCAGGATCTTCCTCAAGGAGAATAATTCCCACAGAGGCTCATTCTAGACTTACCCAACGATCGACTAAGATCGATCTATCAACATTATGGTCAATTTCCAACCCAACATACGATTCTCATCGTTCTAATAATCCATCAAGTAAATTTCCAATGATTCAATTTCTATTTCAAATCCTTTGTACTCACACGAACCCATAAGCCAAGGCTAACTATTCAAGGGTCATCAGTTCCGATAGTCTTAACATAACTATGGAATCATACTATTCGGTCTGTATGACGAAGTTACACCACTAAGTCATAAGCCAACAATTTATATCCCAACCAACAATCAAATATACCGGTATTATCCAACGTGTTTGCAATTTCTCAATCCCATTCGTTTCTCAATCATCAAAAATCTCATACGGACATTCTTAAAATCTCATATCGCAAGGGATCGAGTAATTTATTCCATTCAATCCGACAATTCATGTATCAATTAACCATTCTCTATGCAACACCAATATTCATGGTTGCTACTTGTTACTTTTCTGGTACAATTCAATTCCTCCGCATACATGCACATATGCAATGACTATCCTTTGGTGATCAAGATGGATTGACATCTATTACACCGTAGGGTCAAGACACAGATTTCTAATATTTCTTTGGTCACCGACAACTTTTCCAAACTTCCAGCTTAGCAATCAAATTTGTATTAGCCACATATGATTTGCATCCAACCATTCGAAATCAACATTCAGATGTTCTAAGCCACAACATTCTCTAGCCATATCCATTTACCCATAGCATACTAACTGTCTTAATAGTCTGAGTCATCACTCGACTAAACAATTTCTAACCAAGCCACCCGTTACAATTTTCAACAATCTCGCTACTCAATATAACATCACCGTCAAGGGACACTCGAGTCATCTAGCCACAATACATGACTCCCAGCTAAGTCTCGGTACTACCCAGTACCCACAGATAGTCTCATTGCTATTCTATGGAAAGGGTCAACATACATCTCGTTCTGAGGTGGTAGAGGCAATATACCACTCAGAAACGAAGCCATCCTTAAACAATACCAACTCAAATCTATTCCGGACATTCATGATCTATAATGATCACAACACTTAGTCAACATCTTAGGGACTCAAACCACAAGCCAACATTCTTAGGGTCTCAAAAGCACTAGCGAGCACATATGAGTCAACTCACTAGTTCTGCTGAACTCATCCATCAATTATTCATTCCCAAATCTTTTCCAACATCACATGCAATTCTCAACTTGTTACAGCATACAAAGCCACTTTTCTTCATTTCCACAATTCCAAACAGCATTCATACTATAGCATACTATGGCATCGAGTCATTGTTGGGTTATTTGTGTCCAAACCAACAACAATCATTCGTTCAGGGGCATCATAATGTATATAGACTTATTGTATAGAACATCCAGTGAGCAGCCAAGAGGGTCAATAAACTTTCAAACACGAACCACATAAGGATGATTACAGAACAACAATAGCATAATCGTGGAAGCAATCTTTGATTTAATCGCGGAAGCAACGTTGAGTGATCGTCGATGCAACTTTGATTTGAAACGAATCAAAGAAGAGACCAAGGACGTAAAGCCGTGCTCTGATACCAATTTGTCACGCCCCGATTCGTAGAGTTATTTCTTCACATATTTTATCTCTTGGAATCGATCATCCTCGCTTGGGCGTGATGCCGTACAAGTCTGGTATTGTACTTGTACAAGGCAAAGATGGTACATAAGTGATAATCTTCAAATAGAAACACATCGCAGCGGCAGAAGCAGACAAATTGAAGTTAATGAGGACAATCTTTCTTATTGAATAGAAGTACATCACTTCTTTATAGCAGCGGAGATAAAGGATAACTTGAAGTCACACAGAGATATATAGAACTTTATTCTCTTTATTGATAATTGAAGAAGAGTACAAAACTTGTATTGAAGTACAATGCTTACAACACATCTCACTTTATATTGAAAGCCAACTGAACAATGCTACAAAGCTTACATTTGATACTTGGATACAATGGATTACAACTCAATATACCGACTTGGCTTACAACTCACTGGTACAACTGATTATAATGTTCCATACATTATGCCCTTTATAAACAGAAGACATCATCTTGTACAAGGAGAGCTTCTGTATGCCCAACAAATCTTCGATGCCGCGGGACCGGTCAAGCCAATCTTCGTGTACAGAACATCCCAAGCATGAGCACCTGCCCACAAAAATGTGGATCAACACATCATCTATGTACTAGCAATCAGAATCCAACCCACTCGCCTAAACCAATACTAACTGGTCAATTTTAGCAAGCATTTAATAGAATAATCTTTCTACTTGGGGCCTAGCATCGGTTTACAGTTCATGGTGTAACGTCCCAGTCCCAAAATACGTAGGACTAGGAACGTAGACATGCCAGCTGTACTCATACGAAGTATACTCCAATATATGGAAGTCTCGTATGAATACATAAGCTGTAAAATGCAGTAAACTATAACTAATCTCATCCATGCAAAAATATATGAATAAAAGATGTCATATAATGAGAATAAATTGTCTTGATACAATATGTTGGGCGGAGACAAATTCACTACCAACAAAATAAGGAAAAGTACATAGAAAATAAAATGAGTGGCGAGCGAAGCGAAGACGATCCAAAGTGCAATCATCCTCGAAGAAATAGAGCGGATCACGACTAGAGCTAGAACACATGCGAAAGACAAATAGCACACACCTGGAGAGGTCCTCAGAGGGACATAACAAGACACATAATATCATGCCATATAAACTGAATAAATATTGCTCAAATAGATATGTAATAGGGTACCTAACAGTACTATAGTGAATATGCAATAAAGAACAAACCTTGACGCATGGGCCGGATCAGGAAAATCAGGAATCAGGACCGTACCTCCCACTGGAGATAACCGGATATCAGGACCGTACCTCCCACTGGAGATAACTGGCAATCAGGGCAGTTTATATATGACCCATACATTAAGGAGCTGTTCTTCCCACCCAATGTCTACCATGTTGTATCTACAACAGTAAACCTCTATAACCGCTAAGTCAAACTAGCATGCAATTTCTATTAGCAGTTATTCCTATCGCACGGCTTATACGTACCGGTGGCCAGCCAGTCGCGCATGTCCGTGTTCTACATGCGATACACAACTTCGTGATACAACGTGTCAAGGCCATGAATGCAACACACAAGGTGGTCCCTTAAATCTAGGTTTAATGTGTAAGAAAAATAATACATAGCAGGAACTATAATAAACAGTAAGTTCTAACAGGTTATGCCATGTATCACAGTTTATTTTGCATAAAGAAAAAATACAAATGCATGAAATATGAGCGAAAATAAATAAATAGCAAATGGCAAGGTGTCTTGCCTGGTAGGACGCCTGGTGTGCTGCGAATATCACGGTGACACGAACTGCGACTTCGGTGCAACAATTATACATGGTGACCTCGGGTGGTGGCACAGACAGTTCCATTCGGTCCAGAAGGGTCAAATTAGTTAGGTTGGACATAAGGTAGTCTCGAAATGGGCGAAGGAATAGGAATAATAGGAATTTTAGTCACGGACTAGAGGAAATCAAATTTTTTTTAGAAAAATAAAATATATAAAATTTTACAAAACTATTACTTTTATATACTTGAAAAATAGAGTTTTATTTAGTTAAAATAGTTTAATTAATTACTGGAAAATCCATAAATGCTTTTTAGGGCAAAAACTCCAAGTTTTGTCAAGAAATAATATTTTAGGCTGAAACTTATCAAAATATTTTAAGTGAACAAAATACTTCAAGAAAATCATTTAAGGCTAAAACCTATATTTTGTAAAACTATAGTTTAGCCAAATAATTTATTTTATTAGACAAAAATATTATTGCCATCTATCATAGTCCAAAATTTTGTTATAGAAATTATCTACCATATATATAGTTAATAAAAAAATAGTATAATACTTAGTGCTATTAGTACAACACTAATAAGGATAATAATAATAATAATAATAATAATAATAATAATAATTAAACAGTAATAATAATAATGAAATAATAATAGTACTGGTGTTAAATAATAAACCAGTATTACTAATCACTTAGGAAATATTTGTATACATAAGATTTAATATGTGCTGTTCCTAAATCTCCAAAAGAAAATTACAATTAACCCACAAGAGACCAAACTTGTGTAAGCTGGCCCAGGAGTCACTCGAGAACAATGGTTCTCTGTTTTTGTTGAAAAATGGGTTTAGGGAACTAAAGTCAGGAAGAGAGAGAAAAATGAGGGCTGGGGAGAGAATTCGTGAGCGGGAGAGGAAAAAAGGGAGCGACAAAAGACTCGTCGGCGGGAGGGTTTCGGTCGGTAAGTCTCGCCGGGGACGCGACGGACGGTGGAGAGAGGAATAAGACGGGGCGGAGGCGGCTAGGGGGCTTCCGGCGGAGCTCGAAGTGCGGGCGGTCGGGAGAAGGTGAGCGACGTCGGGGATTTGGGGAGTTGGAGAGGGTTCGAGAGGGCGCGTGGCTGGACTGTGCGGAGGTGATGGGTGGTCCGGCGCACGCGGCGGTGGCGGGGTTCCGGCGGATCTGGAGCCGAGTGGCAGCGGGGTTCGTCGGGGAAGGGAAGGTCGGCCGGCAGCGGTAGGGTCGCGCGGCGGCAAGGGTCGGTGCGGCGGAGAAAGCACGCGCAAGGGGGCAGCAGCCATGGCGACCACGGCGGAGGCGGTTTGCGACACGACGTCGGCGCTCGCGGAGGCTGCCGGAGAGGTAAGTAGCGGTGGTGGAGGTGTTTTATTTGGGTTTTCTCTTCTGTTTGGTGTTTGATGGAGGCGGTGGTGGTGATGAGTGTTGATGGTCGGAGGGTTTTTCTCGGGGTCGCCGGCGTCGAACGCCGGTGATGGTGGCAGTAAGGAGTTAGGGAGGTTTGGTCGGAAGGGAAGTCGGTGGCGGTTGCGGTGTTGGTCTGGTGTTGGTCGTGGTGGTGATGGCAGCGGGTCGTTGTGGGTGGAGGCGTTTGCTGGAAGTGGGAAGGCGACAGGTGGTGGTGGTGCGTCGAGTCGGCCATGGCGAGGTGGTGGTAAGCCGGAAGATGGCGGGGCTGACGGCATTGGGGAGGCTGCTACGGCCAGGGGGTAGGGTTAGGATTAGGGCTAGGGTTTGTGTCCTACGTGACACGGGTGAGTCGTGTCGGGGTGTCGACACGAAAGAATAATTGTATTTGTAAAAGAATTAGAATAAGATGGGATGTGCACAGACACGATGCACAAACATTTGTATGGAAATTTTGTGGAGGAATTTATGGATGAATAATGTGGAGGAGTACCTGCCTATTTATAGGATGTTGGAATTCCCACTTAGATATGGACTAAGAATATTTAAAACCCAAGTAGATAAATCATCTATTTAATTAAAATCAATCAAATCAAATCCAATCCAAATCCAATTAAATCTAATTTAATTCTCTTAGTTTAAAATCAAATCAATAAATCAATTTCAATTATTTAACTATTTAAATAAATACATAAATTCAAATCAAGATTTAAATGGCCACAATAACTTCCAAATATATTTTTCCAAATACCAATAATAATAATTTCGAAAATAATAAATATTTTTAAATATCTTTTTGAACAATAAAATATTAATATTAATAAATCTCGAAAATTATACTTTTATTTAAAATAGACCAATAAATAATTACGAAATATATGTATGCAAAAATATTCTTTACATAATTAGGCTTTTCTAGTATACCAAAAATATTATTTATTATTAATAACTTTTAGAAACAAAAGGCTTTTTATTGCAAGAATATTTATATAATATTTTGAAAGTGTATAATAAAATAGAGAAAAATATTTTTCTAAAATATGTACGCTCACACATATTCGCACTCGTCGAGCAATTACGAAAAATAAAACGTCGTGCACGACGTACAATACGACTACGCGACGTACAATACAAAATTTTAAATCGATACCAAATTTAATAATAATAAAAAAATAGTAAAAATTTAGGAGTTTTACATCCTACCCAACTTAAAAGAATTTTGTCCTCGAAATTAAGAATTAGTAGGGAGGTGAGAGGACATAAGGGGGTATCGATAGGGAACAATCGATAACAAAATCATGCCGTAAGAATCGCAATCTAGTTTATAGAAAAATAATACGGTATGGTCACGGGTAATGAATGAGGGTCACGATTAAGAGAACGAAATAGATTAGCTTTAATTAAGCGATTAGAGGATCTTGATAGGGTCGAGTAGTTTAGGATGAAGATATAACAACATCGAGTAAGAATGGTCATAGCCGATAGGAAGGCTAGAGAAAGTTCTAGTATAACGCCTTCGTCCTCCTAAAATAGGTGAAGGCGAAAGCAATATAGAGTTCGAAGGAGGCGTTATTGAATACAAATACGTGATTCAAAGACGATCAAAAAATTTCAAAGGAGTTGCCAAGGCAGTCGCGGATGGGACTCTAGAGAACAAGTTTAACTATGTCCCCATCCACGTAGAATAATAGGCAAAAGCGAACCAAAGTGCACTTGGTTGATCAGACCATTATGTACCGGTTCTGATTAGACAACATGTTAGTGGGAGCTCTTCCAATAACATATGTCTTGAACAAGCTCGATAAAAAGATAAGCTTGCAAAAACTAGGCTACATTAGCATCATTAGTTTAGATAGTAAAAATATAGACACGATGGTAGATGAAAAAAATCAATTATGAATAGTCTAAGAGTCATAAGGATCTAAGTCTTGTTTATTCCTATACCATCATTCTACGGTTTTATTGACCAAGGCTTGGTTGACCAAATGGGTTAACTTCCTCTAGTCTCTATGGTCTAGATAATACTATTGGTATTACCTTAATGGTCAAGGGTGTGTTAGGTCGTGGGGTATTCTACCCAACTTAAAGAATTACGCTAAGGGTGTTTGGGACATCTAACTAGTAGGGTCAATCTCTAGCAAGCACGAAGGGAAGATACGAATATGGATGGAAGGAAGCAAGCAAGATGCAATCGATGAGTCAAACTGTAGATAGAATCTAGGAAAGAGGTCAAGTATGTGGATGAGATCCTAGACTTCTAATCCTATTCGCAGGCTTGCTTGGTACTGTAAAGTAACCAAACAATTTATCTTGACCTGCATGGGCCACCACAAAAACATGTAACGTCCCAGTCCCAAAATACGTAGGACTAAGAACGTAGACATGCCAGCTGTACTCATACAAAGTATACTCCAATATATGGAAGCCTCGTATGAATACATAAGCTGTAAAATGCAGTAAACCATAATTAATCTCATCCACGCAAAAATATATAAATAAAAGATGTCATATAATGAGAATAAATTGTCTTGATACAATATGTTGGGCAGAGACAAATCCACTACCAACAAAATAAGGAAAAGTACATAAAAATGAAATGAGTGGCGAGCGAAGCGAAGACGATCCAAAGTGCAATCATCCTCGAAGAAATAGAGCGGATCACGACTAGAGCTAGAACACCTACGAAAGACAAATAGCACACACCTGGAGAGATAACCAGGTCCTCAGAGGGACATAACAAGACACATAATATCATGCCATATAAACTGAATAAATATTGCTCAAATAGATATGTAATAGGGTACCTAATCGTACTATAGTAAATATGCAATAAAGAACAAACCTTGACGCATGGGCCGGACCAGGAAAATCAGGAATCAGGACCGTACCTCCCACTGGAGATAACCGGCTATCAGGACCGTACCTCTCACTGGAGATAACCGAATATCAGGACCGTACCTCCCACTAGAGATAACCGACAATCAGGGCAGTACATATATGACCCATACATTAAGGAGCTGTTCTTTCCACCCAACGCCTACCATGTTGTATCCACAACATTAAACCTCTATAACCGCTAAGTCAAACTAGCATGCAATTTCTATTAGCGGTTATTCCTATCGCACGGCTTATACGTACCGGTGGCCAGCCAGTCGCGCATGTCCGTGTTCTACATACGACACACAACTTCGTGATACAATGTGTCAAGGCCATGAATGCAACACACAAGGTGGTCCCTTAAATCTAGGTTTAATGTGTAAGAAAAATAATACATAGCAGGAACTATAATGAACAGTAAGTTCTAACAGGTTATGCCATGTATCACAGTTTATTTTGCATAAAGAAAATAATACTAATGCATGAAATATGAGCTAAAATAAATAAACAGCAAATGGCAAGGTGTCTTGCCTGGTAGGACGCCTGGTGTGCTGCGAATATCACGGTGGCACGAACTGCGACTTCGGTGCAACAATTATACATGGTGACCTCGGGTGGTGGCACGGACAGTTCCATTCGGTCCAGAAGGGTTAAATTAGTTAGGTTGGACATAAGGTAGTCTCGAAATGGGCGAAGGAATAGGAATAATAGGAATTTTTGTCACGGACTGGAGGAAATCGAAGAAATTTTAGAAAAATAAAATATATAAAATTTTACAAAACTATTACTTTTATATACTTGAAAAATAGAGTTTTATTTAGTTAAAATAGTTTAATTAATTACTGGAAAATCCATAAATGCTTTTTAGGGCAAAAACTCCAACTTTTGTCAAGAAATAATATTTTAGGCTGAAACTTATCAAAATATTTTAAGTGAACAAAATACTTCTAGAAAATCATTTAAGGCTAAAACTTATATTTTGTAAAACTATAGTTTAGCCAAATAATTTATTTTATTAGACAAAAATATTACAGCCATCTATCCTAGTCCAAAATTTTGTTATAGAAATTATCTACCATATATATAGTTAATAAAAAATAGTATAATACTTAGTGCTATTAGTACAACACAAATAATAATAATAATAATAATAATAATAATAATAATAATAATAATTAAACAGTAATAATAATAATGAAATAATAATAGTACTGGTGTTAAATAATAAACCAGTATTACTAATCACTTAGGAAATATTTGTATACATAAGATTTAATATGTGCTGTTCCTAAATCTCCAAAAGAAAATTACAATTAACCCACAAGAGACCAAACTTGTGTAAGCTGGCCCAGGAGTCACTCGAGAACAATGGTTCTCTGTTTTTGTTGAAAAATGGGTTTAGGGAACTAAAGTCAAGAAGAGAGAAAAATGAGGGCTGTGGAGAGAAATCGTGAGCGGGAGAGAAAAAAAGGGAGCGGCGGAAGACTCGTCGGCGGGAGGGTTTCGGTCGGTGAGTCTCGCCGGGGACGCGGCGGACGGTGGAGAGAGGAAGAAGACGGGGCGGAGGCGGCTAGGGGACTTTCGACGGAGCTCGAAGTGCGGGCGGTCGGGAGAAGGTGAGCGGCGCCGGGGATTTGGGGAGTCGGAGAGGGTTCGAGAGGGCGCGTGGCTGGGCTGTGCGGAGGTGATGGGTGGTCCGGCGCACGCGACGGTGGCGGGGTTCTGGGTGATCTGGAGCCGAGTGGCAGCGGGGTTCGTCGGGGAAGGGAAGGTCGGCCGGTAGCAGTGGGGTCACGCGGCGGCAAGGGTCGGCGCGGCGGAGAAAGCACGTGCAAGGGGGCAGCGGCCATGGCGACCACGGCAGAGGCGGTTCGCGACACGGCGTCGGCGCTCGCGGAGGCGGCCGGAGAGGTAAGTAGCGGTGGTGGAGGTGTTTTATTTGGGTTTTCTTTTCTGTTTGGTGTTTGATGGAAGCGGTGGTGGTGATGGGTGTTGATGGTCGGAGGGTTTTTCTCGGGGTCGCCGGCGTTGAACGCCGGTGATGGTGGCAGTAAGGAGTTAGGGAGGTTTGGCCGGGAGGGAAGTCGGTGGCGGTTGCGGTGTTGGTCTGGTGTTGGTCGTGGTGGTGATGGCAGCGGGTTGTCGTGGGTGGAGGCGTTTGCTGGATGTGGGAAGGCGACATGTGGTGGTGGTGCGTCGAGTCGGCCATGGCGAGGTGGTGGTAAGCCGGGAGATGGCGGGGGTGACGGCATTGGGGAGGTTGCTACGGCTAGGGTTTGTGTCCTACATGACACGGGTGATTCGGTCGGGGTGTCGACACGAAAGAATAATTGTATTTGTAAAAGAATTGGAATAAGATGGGATGGGCACAGACACGATGCACGAACATTTGTGTGGAAATTTTGTGGAGGAATTTATGGATGAATAATGTGGAGGAGTACCTGCCTATTTATAGGATGTGAAAATTTCCACTTAGATATGGACTAGGAATATTTAAAACCCAAGTAGATAAATCATCTATTTAATTAAAATCAATCAAATCAAATCCAATTAAATCTAATTTAATTCTCTTAGTTTAAAATCAAATCAATAAATCAATTTCAATTATTTAACTATTTAAATAAATACATAAATTCGAATCAAGATTTAAATGGTCACAATAACTTCCAAATATATTTTTCAAAATACCAATAACAATAATTTCAAAAATAATAAATATTTTTAAATATCTTTTTGAACAATAAAATATTAATATTAATAAATCTCGAAAATTATATTTTTATTTAAAATAGACCAATAAATAATTACGAAATATATGTATGCAAAAATATTCTTTACATAATTAGGCTTTTCTAGTATACAAAAAATATTATTTATTATTAATAACTTTTAGAAACAAAAGGCTTTTTATAGCAAGAATATTTATATAATATTTTGAAAGTGTATAATAAAATAGAGAAAAATATTTTTCTAAAATATGTACGCTCGCACATATTCGCACTCGTCGAGCAATTACGAAAAATAAAACATCGTGCGCGACGTACAATATGACTACGCGACGTACAATACAAACTTTTAAATCGATACCAAATTTAATAATAAAAAAAATAGTAGAAATTTAGGGATTTTACACATGGGCAATAATCAGAGTGAAGCATGTAAACATATTCTTATTAGCATTCATGTGGACATATCATTATAGCATTCTTGGTGTTATCATGCAAAGGCATCATTGAGGCATCGTTAACATTATCATCTTAAACATGTTATGATAATTCTCACTTCAAGCATCACTTAGCATGTATGTCATGTTTGAGCAATATTCATAGCAAGGCATCTTTCTAGCATACTGAAATTAACATGTTAAGCAGGTTCTCATATTGAAAGACTACGCATAGCATCATTTACTTGGCACGTTAAGCACGTAAGTTAAGCCAACACAATATATTGAGTATATCACATTAAAGTGATTTTTTACCGATAGCCAACTCCCTCGTACCTGCATAAAAATACAGGATAATATGATATACTTACTCTGTCTGCACAAAACATTCGTTAGCATGCATCCTGACTACATGGTCGTTGGTGAAACTGCACCATAAAGGACTTTCCAACGGGTATTACGACGCACCATTCCAGGGTAGGTTGTAAGCCTAGCCGAATGTCCCGTAATACCTCGTGCCACCATAGCACGACCAATGTTTCCTCCCGGATCGAATCGGTCCCGGTGCCCCAGGTACCGTTCGAGGAAACTTACTCAGACTTGTACAAGTACGTCCATGACCATACGAATGCGTGTCGACTCGATAACACAAATGCATGGTAAAGCAACTGAAAGTAAGCAGAGCCAATAGTTCAATATCTCATCTCAAACCCGAGCCGTATTCAACGACTAATCATTACCATCATTCTACTTGGTGATCTCCATGATCCCAAGCCTCATTATTCTCCATTCATTGATTCATTGCACATTTCTCATAACATTCCTCTCAATGAGGAACCAATAACATTTCATTCATTTCAAAGGGACAAGCAGATTTTTCCTTCGTTTCATTGGGACAATTATTATTCATTTTATTGCTTATACAAAAACAGGCATCATTTCATTTCTTTACAACAGTTATACAGAGAGTACATGATTCAAGAGTCTCATTCAATTCATTGTGTTAATAGCATAGCCATTACTTTTCTCATGTCTCATTCACGCAGCATCTCGATTATTCAAGCGATTCATTCATTTCATCAAGATTAAGCATAAGGGACATTATCAATTCATTCTCAGGCATCAAGTCGCAATAGTAGTTCAAGTGATTCATTCGGCAGTTCAATAATTCTTAGCATAAGCATCTATATTACTCAGCAACTAAAACATAGAACATTTAGGAAAATTCATAGCATCACGTTATTCCATTTATTAAGCATGCAGGAATAAGGAGGAAGGAGGACAGTTCCACTTGCATGCATAAAAGGGTCTTCTTATTCTGGTTGCACACATTCCCCCTAAGCGTAGCTCCACCAGCGAGCCACGTTCCAACACTTAATCCGTCTAGCCAGCTCAGAGAGACTGCATCAGTCTCAACTCTTTTGATTCCCAACATAAGTCACGGTCTAACATTCTGATCCCATCCAACAAGCCAACCAAATGCCTCGTGCGGAGTGGGGCATTACAGTCCCCGCGTGTTCGTGTCCCCGTGTGGACACGACACGACACCAAAATCAGAAAATAATGACACAAATCATTAAGCAAGCCCCAGAGCTAGGATTCCACTCAAAAACATTTCAAAAATCAGAACAAAATGTTGGTTGAGGCATTACATCAAACACCTAGCCTATCAAATGGATACGTGACCGATACGGACACGAAACTGACACAAATTTAATCCAAACTTCAGGGACAGCTAGGGGACTCCTAGATCTAGTCCTAAATGCAAAGAAAACAGAGTATTAGATCAATTTATGAAGTTTTACCTATAGGTGCAAAAAGCAAGAAAAGCTTCAAATGGGGGGTGTTCTTCTTGATAGCCAAAATCTCCAAATTGATTTAAACCCGAGATTTCTCTCCATGAACATCAAGTAGAGATTGATTAGAACCTAATGCAAAAGATTTGAGCCAAAAAGAACTTGAAATGAGAAAGTTATGGATTAGGGAAGATGGCTCTTTACCTCTTTCTTCAAAACTTGGAAAACTAATAAAAGAGGCAAGAACAAGGAAGTGTGTGTTTATATAGGGTGGGGATCCCTATGTGGCTGGTCACTTAGGGTTTGGTTAGGGTTAGGGCTTCTAGTTATGGGCTATGGGCTTAAGTCATATGTCATTTAATGAAAATCACAAGTCATTGCATTAAACCATAAGTCATTTCACTTAAACTTGATTTTCCTATTTTAAAACTAAATTCTAAGTGACTAGAATGGGTTAACTTAAGTTAGACTAGGGTTACCATAGCTAGGGTTAGCTTCTAGGCTAGTCTACGAGTCTCAATGAGTCAAAGTCCAAACTAGGAATCACCAATCCAATAAATTGAAATAAATTCAAATTTCACTAAATGACAAAAATACCCTTAAACTAAAATAATAATTAAATTATCCTAATGACATGGTTAGGCTCTAGGTCAGGCAATCTCTCAGGTTATACTAGCAAAGCATCAAAATTACAATCCATGACTTAAACAGTTTTAAATTGATTAAAAATTACCAAAAATTATATCATGATTTAAATGACAATAAAAATGATTATAAATACAAAATTTCAAAAATACCCTCATTTGGAAAACTGAGTGTTACAATCCTACCCCCCTTAGAAAAATTTCATCCTCGAAATTAAGATGATCGCACCCCTTCTAGGTCAAACCCTCAATCAGATCAAGGTCGATAGATAACATGCTACACAATCCTACTGGTCGTGATATCACGGTTTCGATCAGGGTCACTATACTATCTATCACAGCACAAAACATCCTGACAGGTACTAATATAATTACGCAACAAGATGGAAAGAAGAACAAGAAAGACAGACCTGCTAACCCGTCACCCGTAGCGTCGGTCTACTCGACTGTCAGCGCAAAAGCCCTGCCCCTCTGGGGTGTATCCCTCTGATGGTACGGGGCACGGTGCTGCGCTACAGGTGGCCTAGCTCCCTCTATCTAATCCATAGCACTCAAGTAATATCCACCCTGATATTCTACTCAATTATACTAGGGTACCATCTATATGGTATCTATTCTGCATACCCGTCTATCCAGAACCATGTTGCCAGAATCCTCGCAACACCAGTAAGTGTGGCTGCGATAATCCATAGAGTCCGCAACTAATGTACATACCTCTAGAATCATGGTATTTTAAATTTTTGCATTGCCGCTAGCTTGGCTGCGAAAGCTTTAAATTCCCACACCCGAGAAATATATCCAAAATCAGACTCTATCTCATCGCCAAACCAGCTAATATGGTTGTAGAAGACTCTAGATTCTATGACTGAGGCAACCTAGCCCATAATGTTATATTGGTAGAAAATCAAGTCAATAATGAATACCAAGAATCAATTCAACGATGAATCAAGGAAGATAGACAAATACTGTCAGAATCGAATTTCGAGATAGTTTATTATGAGATTCTCAAGGGTCATCCCAGTAATCTTCTCAAGTAGTCCTAACTGTGATTGAGTACTCTCTCAACTAAAGCCTATTCCTTAGTTCCTATCGCAGGCGTGCAGCAGTACAACTAATCGTTGCACTACTACGACATCGTACTAATGCGACTCTCGACCTGCATGGGCCACCACTAAAACCGTGTTACGATCCGCACCCACTGTGAGGGTACGAGTACGTAACAGCGTCCAGCCTACGCCGCAGTATCGGCTGTAGAACGTTGTCCTAGGTTACTATCTAACCAACAACTCACGCAATTATAATGTACTTGTCAAATCCCAACTCCGAACGGAGGACAAGTATAGATATAATATAATCTCAATCACAGTCTAAGCACGATATGATAACATAGAAGATTATAACTAAGACTGAATACAACAATGAAACTAACTACTAAAATAATATAATCTCCAACAATCTCAAAACAATATATCTCAACTTATTTACAATTCAAGTTCTAAAACATGAAACTGAACCTGGTCAACTAGCTAGTCTCTCGATCACTCCTGAGTGTCGGGGCCAAAGGTAGTTAAGCCGTCTCCTGGTCCATAATAAGTAGACAAGTATCCTCACGAAAATCATCTGTAAAAATTTTAACAGGTCCAGTCAAGACAAGAACGAGTACAACTCATCAAGAAATCCCAAGTAAATGACAGAGAACTATAAACAGTTACAGACAGTTATATTGATGAATCATGGCAGTTTTATACAGGTAGAGAAGTAGAGAAACAATTAAGGTACAAGGAAAGTAAAGTAACTAAACAAGAAGAGAAACATGACATAAAGACTGTAAAAATATATTCTAGCTGAACTAGAGTAGCATGATATAAGTCCAGACAGTATAATAAGAGTCATGTGTGAGTCCAGATAATGTAATCTAATACCAGGTGATTCCAGCACAAGATGAGTCCGGTATAAGGTGAGTCCAACCAGTGATCAAAGATTTCAGGGTGAGTCCAGCCTATACTCTAACAGTGTGTTTTAAAATATCGGGATCGACATGTGAACGACTGTAGGTAATACGACACACCGCACACTCGGCCAAGTATGGGATGGCTATCATTCCAGTATAATTCCAAGGGACTAGTGGTTCCAGTATTTGGGTATGTTCACATGTCTACTCCAATATTTCCCCGCCCAACAAGTACAAGTGAATCCATAACCCGACACGAAAATAGTACAAGTCCAGCCAGAACACGAATGATACCAGTAAGTGATTCCAGGGTGATTCCAGTAGGTGATTCCAGAAATAGAGGACAGACATGAATAAATGAGTGTCGCATGAAATGGATCCAGTAATATCAAATCGTGTTTGAAACAAAGAATCAAATAGAACTAACTACAACTGAAGTACAATAATCGACAAATAAATGGAAGAAATATCAGAGAATGTACTCGCCTGATACTCTGAAAAAGTAGTATAATATCAGATGTCTGCACCGGAGTCACAATATCCTAAATAGAGCAGTATAGGTTATAATGTGTGAAACTAGGTCAAAGTCCTAAATAGAGCAGTATAGGTTACAATGTGTGAAAATAGAGCAGTATAGGTTATAATGTGTGAAAATAGAGCAGTATAGGTTATAATGTCCTAAATAGGGTAAATGAATGATACAATACAAATACATGATTTCTAGGTCAAACTAGGTCAAAGTCAAACTTGGGTCAACCGTGGTCAACACTTTAGTCAACTAGGTCAATCCTAGTCCAGTCAAGACTCACTAGGCCTAACCAAGCCTAGGCTAGCATACAAACACAATCACAAGGCAATGTGAACAACAAGAATGCATAATAACTTAGATACTATATAAATACATACCTTTCCTCCATACATTGCATACATACATGCATAACTAATATATAGTGTATAGAGAAGGTGAGGGAATAGAGAGTGTATGTGTCAAGTGTGGCAATATACCAGATGTGTGTGTTTGGAGGTTAATGGTGACTATGGCATGCATTCAACTCAATATATATATATATATATATATATATATATATATATATATATATATATATATATATATATATATATATATTCATGCTATACTATAGGCATTATCCTTATTCCCATAATATATATATATATATATATATATATATATATATATATATATATATATATATATATATATATATATATATATATATATATATATCCACATCATCACCATACATAGATGCATACACACATACATAGGCTCAATATACATACCATGTACATAATTATATAGGGTGTGTGTGTGTGTGTGCATAGCATGGTGTACATGTATGGAGTTTAGTCTATATTCATGACATTCGTGCATATATTTTATTCATTCATACATTTATTATCTATCTTGCATATACATATATACATACATATATATTAAATATATAGATACAGAGATATAGAGAAGGAGCTATGTGACATATGGTAATGCAAATGAAATAAAGGGGAAAAACAGTGTACAATGTGACAGTGCTCACAGATTTGAGTGTGTGTGTGTGACACATGTAGCTATAGGGTGTGTCATTATTGTGTGTGTATAGGTGTTGTGGCAAGGTGAAATCTGTGAGATGTGAGTGTGTGAGCATGGTGTTAGAAATCTGAAATCAGTGGTGAAATGCCAATGTGTGTGTGTGCATTATGGAATGAACTGTTATGTGTCAGGGTGTGTGTTAGGGAGTGAACTTAGTGTCTCATGAAATGTGATTAGAAACCAAGTAATGGGTGTACAAATCTCAAAAATTTGGCAATGTGTAAACTCAGGAAAAATATGGCAATGATAACTTGATTTAACAGTAAAAAAAGGAACTGTTTCAGTGTGACAGTTCATAGACCTATACCCATTTCGAAATTCCAATCTTGTGTCAACATCAACCCAATCATGGATCAACCCTAACAGTAAACTAATACATGTATGGGTGAATCTCAGGTTTTAAGTCCTTTGCAAAATCAGAAAATTCAGTGAGCAAATCGCAGTTAACACATGTATCAATTCAACATTCAAAAATCAAATTTGAAAACCAAAACCTAACACCAATCATAACCAATATTGACAGTAGTCTAATACATATGTAGATGGATTAATATGGCAATTTAAACATTAAAATTTAGTCTAAAATAGAAATCAATTTCAGCATTTTGAAACAGAACACATGTATCAGTAATTTTTGGGGAAATACAAATTTGAAAATCAAATCATGCTAATATTCTAAATTAATGGTTGGTAAATGACCCCCCACCTGTGCTCGTGTCCCAGAAAGCTTTTCGTGTCACCCTAGAGCCGGACACAGCATGTCTAAGTCTCAAAACATGCACAAACACGCTGTGCACAGGCTGCGTCGTACACGCGTGTACGTGTGTCCAGTGCACGACACAGGCTACGTGGTGACACGTGGCCGTGCACACGTGTACGCCAGGGTAGGGCTAGGGTTTCATCACCCTGCACCGTGTCGAGTTCGTGTTGTGTTAGAGTTTTTAAGCCGTGTCAGTGGCGCAAATTCGCGCGTGTACAGCCCGAGCGCGCGAGAAGTGTGGCCAGTGCGAGGAGGAGAACTCCTCGCACACGCAACCATTTGGGCTCAAATTTTGGAAGAGCCATGTCAGTCAATGCCCTGACATCCTCCCAAAATTTGGCGTATCCTCGTATCCGATACAGAGAGATATCGAGCCCGTGATGCAGGACACAGTGTACGGTTCAGTCCCCGCGTGTTCGTGTCCCCGTGTAGACACGACACGACACCAGAATCAGAAAATAATGACACAAATCATTAAGCAAGCCCTAGAGCTAGGATTCCATTCAAAAATATTTCAAAAATTAGAACAAAATGTTGGTTGAGGCATTACATCAAACACCTAGCCTATCAAATGGATACGTGTCCGATACGGACGCGAAACTGACACAAATTTAATCCAAACTTCAGGGACAGCTAGGGGACTCCTAGATCTAGTCCTAAATGCAAAGAAAATAGAGTATTAGATCAATTTTTGAAGTTTTACCTATAGGTGCAAAAAGCAAGAAAAGCTTCAAATGGGAGGTGTTCTTCTTGATAGCCAAAATCTCCAAATTGATTTAAACCTGAGATTTCTTTCCATGAACATCAAGTAAAGATTGATTAGAACCTAATACAAAAATATTTGAGCCAAAAAGGACTTGAAATGAGAAAGTTAGGGATTAGGGAAGATGGCTCTTTACCTCTTTCTTCAAAACTTGGAAAACTAATAAAAGAGGCAAGAACAAGGAAGTGAGTGTTTATATAGGGTGGGGATCCCTATGTGGTTGGTCACTTAGGGTTTGGTTAGGGTTAGGGCTTCTAGTTATGGGCCATGGGATTAAGTCATAAGTCATTTAATGAAAATCACAAGTCATTGCATTAAACCATAAGTCATTTCACTTAAACTTGATTTTTCCTATTTCAAAACTAAATTCTAAGTGACTAGAATGGGTTAACTTAAGTTAGACTAGGGTTACCATAGCTAGGGTTAGCTTCTAGGCTAGTCTATGAGTCTCAATGAGTCAAAGTCCAAACTAGGAATCACCAATCCAATAAATTGAAATAAATTCAAATTTCACTAAATGACAAAAATACCCTCAAACTAAAATGATAATTAAATCATCCTAATGAGATGGTTAGGCTCTAGGTCAGGCAGTCTCTCAGGTTATACTAGCAAAGCATCAAAATCACAATCCATGACTTAAACAGTTTTAAATTGATTAAAAATTACCAAAAATCATATCATGATTTAAATGACAATAAAAATGATTATAAATACAAAATTTCAAAAATACCCTCATTTGGAAAACTGAGTGTTACAGTACTTGTGATGAATTATTGTTTTTGTATGTACAGAGTATCAGTATCAGAACTGCCACCCCCTTGGCAGTCCTAACTGAAACTTGCTGTTACAACAAGTTTCAATTAGGACTGCCATCACCCTGGCTGTCCTACTTCAGTGTAGGACTGCCAGGGGGTGGCAGTCCTGATACTAATACTCTGTGATGAGATGATTCAAACTTGAAACTCTGTCACAGAGTTTTATAGGTAGGACTGCCACCCCCCTGGCAGTCCTACACTGAAGAAGGACTGCCAGGGTGTTGGCAGTCCTAACTGAAACTTAAGCAAGTTTGAGTTAGGACTGCCGGCACCCTGGCAGTCCTATTTTAGTGTAGGACTGCCAGGGGGTGGCAGTCCTACTTATCAAACTCTGTGAGGAGCTTCTAAACTGAAACACTGTCACAGAGTTTCATAAGTTGGACTGTCAGCCCCCTGGCAGTCCTACTGTCACGCCCCAGAACCAGAATACTGGAGAGCGGGGGACAGACACAGCCAGCTACGTACATTGAAGTATAATCTACCCCGATATACGGTCACGGCTGTATAGATGCATGAGGGTTTATCTACAAGCCAACGGTCTCTTATGGTCATGAACAAGCCGAGTGTCTCAATCACAAGCAAGTAAGTAAATGTTACAATATGTTAGATCATCAGACATACAAAGTAAGGCGTCCCAAACATTATAAATTCAGATGATCATGAAGCTAGTCATACAAAATGTGAAGACTAGCAAGAGTTTTAGTCATACATGATCAACCCTAGGATTTGTCAATCATGTTACAGCCCATAGGCATACAGTAATTAAAGTTGCAAACGAGCTAACACTTGCACGGCGGCTAAACGTCTCAAAAGAATATTTTTACAAGGGAGTGGAAGAGCAAAATAAGAACCCACTCGTTGCCAGGGTTGCGCCTAGTAGTCACCATATGGCTGGAAGACAGGAAGATCCTCGGAAGCTACTCCAAAATCTGGCCATACAAAACCAGCTGGGTCAGACCCCAGAAAGAGCAAGTGCCACAAGGGAGGTTTCATTTAAGAACTAAAACCAGCACATTAGCACATGGGAACATAAATGGTAATAAAAGACAGGAGTTAGGGAAAACAAGGTGATAAACGATAAGACAACTAACGGACTATTCCAGTATCCAAGTTACAACCCGTAAACCAAACAAGGACTGGGGTTGTAACCCTTCACCTGAACAGAACTTAGTCTCCAACCATTTATCGACAAGAGTAAGGCATAAGCAAGTATGTGCTAAAGTAATCATAGACTGGCATTGCTTAGATAAGACTAGACTGGACTCCATTCATCATTCACGGCCAAACAATGAGTACGGCTTGATACTTTAACTAACTAGGATTATCACAAGCATAGTTACTAGCAAGATGCATCGAGATGTTCCAACAGCCACAAGCCCTGCAGTCTTAATCCAGGTTATCCGGTCACAAGTTGAGAGAGTTGGATTAGGTGACTTAGAGGTGCAACACATGACAGTGTGCTAGAAATGTGCCCTACTCGACGGCAGGCTACAAGTCCAATTAAAGCGTCCAGATAACGGGACTGCCTGTAGCTGAGAAATCTCTTTATGAACTACTTGATCAATCTAGTTATTACCCTAGTCAGATTTAGTATGAATCCCTGACCATGGTAATCAGGAATCCATGTCCTAGGCATGATGCGAGACGAGACATGTAGCTTGTACAGGCACAACCAAGAGAATCAACTACGATGTCAAGATAAGAGTTACTTAGCAAGTCCTGGTAGCTGTCGTAACAACGTTCAAGATTATCATGTCATGTCAGGTTACTTATCATGTCAAGAGTGCGTCACGACGGACCACTATCAAGAATTATCATGTTAAGTTGCTTGTCAAGAGTGCACCACGACGGGTCACTATCAAGAGTTATCATGTCCAGTTACTTGTCAAGAGTGCACCACAACGGGTCACTATCAAGAACTATCATGTCCAGTTACTTGTCAACAGTGCACCTTAACAGGACACTATCGTGTTCTATCCTTACATTATCATGAATGAGAGAAACTTGCATAAAATAACTAGTGACATATTCTTGAAGCCAAGAAAAAGATCTATAACTTTCATGTTTTGAGTTTTTCAAGATTCTAGCTACAAAACAACTTAAACAGGCAAAAACAGTAAAATAGAGCAATTCTGGCGCATGGGATTCCTGCACATCCGCGCATGGGAATTCATGCACATCCGTGTATGGGATTCCTGCACATCCGCGCATGAGAATTCCTGTACATCCGCGCATGGAGATTCCTACACATCCGCGTATAGGGATTCCTGCACATCTGCGTATGGGGATTCCTGCACATCCACGCATGGGAATACTCACGTTACGTCTTCAGTACATGCGCGTAAGGAACCTACGCGCATGACACGCTCAGAGTCAAGGGATGCGTTGCCGAGACTTCACGGCGCATGGCCTCGTGTGCGCATGGGATTTCCGGCGCATGGCGGTTATCGTCCCCAAATAGCAAGTTCAGCCATGAAAGTCCTAAAAACTTGCCATGGCCATAACTTCCTCAACCGAACTCGGAATCAAGCGAAATAAAAGTGAAAACTGCATAAAATCAAATTCTCTACAACATGGAACCACTAGTTTTTGGAAATACCAAGTTTTTAGAGATCAAAACCAAGAAAAAAAAGAAGGAGCTTAAAACTTAGATCTACAAAAATATAACCATCAAAACCGAAAACTTCCAGTTCTAAAGAGGCTTAGAATCTAGTAAGAAAGAGAATGGAACAAAAAAAAATTTAGATCTCTTATGAAGCAAGTTGTACTTGCTTAGGCTTGGTAGGTGGAAGAAGTAAATGAAGAAGATGAAGAAGTAAATGCAAATAATGGAGGAGAGAGAAGAAGTTGACTTATATAGCAACCCCTCTCATCTCAACCCAAAATAAACCAAACCAAGCCAAGCCAAGCCAAGTCAAGTCATGTTGAACCTAGTTGAACCAATCAAGTCAAGATTTAAACCAAGGCTAAGCTAAGCAAGATAAGTCAAAATACGGGCCACCTGATAATTATCAGAAATTCGTATACGTATCCTGAAAAATACGTATAACGAAAACGGGAGTGACACCTACACTAAAGTAGGACTGCCAGGGTACTGGCAGTCCTAACTGAAACTTGCTGTTGCAGCAAGTTTGAGTTAGGACTGCCAGCACCCTGGCAGTCCTACTTTAGTGTATGACTGCCAAGGGGGTGGCAGTCCTACTTATGAAATACTGTGAAGAGCTCCTCAACTGAAACTCTATCACAGAGTTTCATAAGTAGGACAGTCAGCCCCCTGGCAGTCCTGCCAGGGTGTTGGCAGTCCTAACTGAAACTTGCTGCAACATCAAGTTTGAGTTAGGACTGCCAGCACCCTGGCAGTCCTACTTCAGTGTAGGACTGCCAGGCTGGTGGCAGTCCTACCTATGAAACTCTGTAACAGAGTTTCTCAAACTGAAACTCTGTGACAGTCCTACTTTTGTCGTACATAATTGCACACATGTACACACATATAACACAGATGACACACAGGTAACCACATATAACACAGATAGCACACAGGTAGACACATATAACACATGTAGCACACAGGTAAACATATATAACACAGGTATCACAGTAAACACATATAACACAAAATTTACTCCATATAGATTAGTGGACTTCATATTTTACTGTATACAAAAGTGGTCCTCCATATACAAAATGTCAAACTGTAAATATATCTATACTTAGTCGATTTCGATGTCGTAGTTGTCAGCAGGTAAGTCTCTTGGCTCCTCAATCTTCAACAACTTCTTACAATGGTTGATCTGATCAACGAAAGGTGTGGTCCAAGCGATGGCTTCGACCGGTGCTCTTTTGTACCAAACTGTTGAAGGTGGAGGAATCGGAGAATGAGCGATCATCTTTAGTATAATGAAGTGATCCCCGATCAGACCAATAGTACATAGATTAGAATGTCCGTGGTCCATCGGAGGAGCACACATCGAAAAGAATGTATTGTTAATATCCGGCGAGATAAGTACAACAGGTATCATGTACCTATTAGCAAATAAATAGCCGACAGACGGGACTGACATGTAGTGGTCTTTTCCGGTAACACTGTCGGTGCAAGGGATACTTAACAACAAACTTGCAACCGTTTTTTCGCTTAGGATGTGGGAGTAGAATGGAAGACGAGTCTCTAACTCCTCGTACAGCTCCTGCCTCACCCGTCTCCATCCGTCTTTGTCGTCATAACCAAGATGCCTTGCAAGCACATGAAGTCCGCAATGGCCATCACCGGGGACATCGATAATAGACCAAATGTAACTTCGAAGCTCAGGTTGAAATTTGTCAATATACAAACTTGTTGTTTGGCTTACAACGGTATCTTCTCTTAGGAGGTCCATTTTCTCTATTTTTTGGCGAACGACAAGCTTGTCCTTCCGTGCAGGCGAAGGTTGCTGTAAGCTTCGTTCAACATGCTCAAAGGACGATGGATCTCTCTTAGTCGACTCCAGCCTTCTCTTCTGTGAACTAGTCAATCTTGTTTGAGGCATGCCTTTAGGATTGGAAACAACGGACGGCTCATGCATTTTAGTAGTAACCGGACATGCAATTTCTTGGATTTTAAGCTCAATGGACATCCGTTCCGCTCCTACTGAGGCACACCACCTTGCGTGGAGAAGTTTCACTTGTGGCAAAGAGAAGAAATCATCGTCCGTCTTCACCAGGGGCATCATAGACAACTGCCTCCAATGTTGATCGACAGCATCTACTGGAATAGGAATGGATTCACGACGATATTCATTAATCTGATGTGCACAAGGGAGGCCCAGTGTATGTCGATATACACACCCGCAAACCTCAGGATCAAACCCGACAAACTTTGACCTTTCAATCTTATCAACTATTAAGGCCAACGCCTTGTGAGATACCACGCGCATTAAAACATCTAAGAGTACTTCCTTTCTATGCTCATGCTTGACTATATTCAAACTCATCTCAAATGATGCCTTAATTTCATTCACCGTCCAGTCTACTGATAAATGTATAGCTTGCCAAACAGAGACAAAGTTGTCGAGAGATGATTTTAGGTGTCTCTTCAATAAAGAGTGTGCTCCTTCGACACGGTTAGTAGTTGTCGTACCGTAATGCTTTACCACATTCGACCATGCTAAGACGAATTGTTCTTTGTACGGTTCAAGCCATGTATCTTTGATGTAAGAAATGCATGACGGCTCCCTCGCCTCCCACTTTTGCTTGAACAAGTACCATGCAGCGTCGTAACTGGCAATCGTAGAGGCTCGCCACACACAATTCCAATCATTGTAGAATTAGTCAAAAATTTACATGTCGATTTTACCATCCTCCTTCCGAAACTTTAACTTACATTGGACTTGAATATTACGATTGACATGCCAAGTGCATAGCAATGTATCCGCTTGAGGAAAAACAATACGAATATCATTAATTAGGGCATACTCTCTGTTGGTAACAAAAACTGACGGCTCTGTATGACCGGTGTAAAGTGTTTTCAGTTTCTCCAACGCCCATGTGTAGTCTTCAAGTTTCTCACTCTTCATGAAGTAAAATACCACTGGAAATGTTTTCCAAGTAGAGGTGAACCCGACAACATGAAAGAGAGGCATCTTGAACTTATTGGTCTTGTACGTGCAATCAAGGACTAACACGTCGGCAAAAGACCTGACCAAACTTGTGCAATCGGGATGAGCCCAAAAGATTGAAATTACTTTATTACTCTTGGGATGTCTTCTATGAAACTCAACATAATGATTATCGGCAAGCAACTTGAGCACTTCTTGTATCGCCATTCTTGATTTCTCCCGAACAGCGTTTGAAGAAGATAGGACGTTGTATATTGACTTCATTGTAGACTTGTTCTTCTCATCTTCATATCGTATGACGGAATATATTTGTCTCGGTGCAACTCCGGAGGTGGACAAGTCTTCAATTATCTTCTTCTCCGTATTGTTCAACCGTCCGACATACGGATGACCCAATAGTGTCTCGGCAATCTCATGGTTGTGGGTTCCATTCTTCACTTCTACTGTCCATTTTCCTTCTTCTTCGTTTCTAATATGTATCGTGAATGGACAACCACATTTCCTCGTTCCAACATTTTTTCTTGGAACTTTACTTTGGATAACTGTGTTTTTATTGTGCATTCTGAACACACCACCTCTTTCACAGCCAACCACCATAGTTTGTCGTCCCGGTCGATTTCGGGCCGATCTGGATATCCCTAGAACTATGTTGTTTTTCCGTCCAACTTCTCGACACCAATGTACCGCACCCTCGCTTGATTCAAAACAAAGATCGGTCCAGAATAAATGGACTACATTGACTGCAATTGGAGCCGATACCGCAAAATCGAAAAATCTCAAGTCCTACAATAGAACTTAAAAGTTAGTACAATTAGACAACATCATAAAGCAAATAGGTTTCATAGATTAGGACCGTGCATAGGATTGGTGTCCATAAATAGTAAATTGTGTTAATAGCAAGACCGTCTTATGTACATCAATTGGTGTCCATAAATAGCAAACACCTTTACTAAATGTATTGACTAAAACTTTGCATTCAGGTATAACAGATTAGGACTGCCAGAGAGGTGGCAGTCCTTCACATAAGAAGGACTGCCACCTCTCTGGCAGTCCTACATATGTAGGACTGTCAGGGTCATGGCAGTCCTTCTTATATGAAGGACTGTCACATCTCTGGCAGTCCTAATCTATGATCGGGACTGCCAGAGTGTTGGCAGTACTCTGTGTCACAACACGAATTTTAACCCGATGAAAAGTTAAAATTTAGTTACCAAGAGGGCTTCCGATGCATCAAAGTGTTCTTCGGACGTGACGGGAACGTGTTCTTCGGACGTGGCGGGAACATTTGATGATCCCGGTTGTTCCATGTTCAATATTTTTCTACATTAAATACATAATTCAACTTTTATATGTGAAATTCATGTTTAAAACATTAAACATATATTAATTCTTTTACTTACCAATAAATGGGAGAAGTCAATGACCTAGAATTGAGGGAGAGAACAATTTGAAAAAAATGTAGGGAGAAAAGAAAAGAGTTGGGGTTAAATTCTTTGACCTAGAGTTGAGGGAGAGAAGAAAAGAGTTGAGGGAGAAAAGAGAAGAGAAGAGGGAGAGAGAAAAAGAAAATAAAAGTTGGTATTTATACCTTTGCTTGGACTAGCCCCAAGTAAAAAAATTTGATGGCAAACTTGTAATATTTTGGAACTTTTTTAGGCTACTCCTAGCAAAAAAGGGTGGTGCCCTTAGAAAAAACCTTTCTATTACTGTGGATGTGGTGACTTGAACATTGGGTCAGATGAATATATATATTTACCATCTTGATTTTAAGTCAAAAGAAGTGCTTAAAGGATATAAAAAAAAAAAATACAGTCTGTTTGAAGGCTCGTTAACTACCAAGCTAATGAAGAGGTAAGGGTTGCAATTGAATGAATTTTGGTATTTTCTGACTTGTTCTTGAGAAATGGTCAATCTTCTCATGTGACTCCGCTTTCAGGATAACCTGTGCAGTCTGAAACTGGAGGACTGGGAGCTGAAAGAGGCCATAAATGAGGTGAGTGATCATTCAATCAGATCCAATGTGTTTCAAGACTTTCAGTTGGGTCAAATGGACCTGACAGTGGGATCATGGGGGCTCTGGATCAGACCCCTACCAAGATCTGCAGGAGAGAGAGCTTCAGTCATCATCACATGTACAAGCCTCGTCTTCAGCAGATAGTGCCTAATGTTAATATCTTTCTCAAAATATTGAAAAAAAAAAAAAAACATAGTTGTAGAACTGAATATATGTGTGGCTTGAATTGAAGTCTGTAATTTTACTTGGCATCTAGTCATGATGCAATTGGTGATGGACATGAAAGTTGGTGATGATAGGTTTGATAGTAAATATTGGGACTCTTGTACCATTGTGATATGACTCGACACTCCACTTCACCATTAATGTTGGTTTCTGGTAGCTGTGTTGTTGCAGCTTGTTGTGACTACTACTAGTAAATCTACTACTAGTGCTACTACTACATGCATGTTGGGACCAGTTTTGATGAGTGTATTGTGTCCATCATGTGTTTTTTCTTATGTGCAGTGCTTCCCTGTCTCTTAGGTTGCACGAATGGGGGACCTAGTAATGGGCTGTGTAGACAATGACCCATACATATTGACAAAATACTATGTGAAATGAATGGATGTATGGACTTGGAGTTAATCTTTAATGTAATCCAACAGATATTATAACTGTATGTTGTGACCCTTGTTAGCAATCACCCGAATAAAATTCGTATTATACATGAACTTTTTCGTATCTTCATAAACGTATAATACTTGCGTACTTTTGAAAGATTCGAATCATCATGTAAATTTTAAGCATGTGAAGTTTTAAACGTGTTCCGTATAAATTATTGAAAATTTTGGCCCAAAAAAACGTGTTGGAAACCTGTTTAGTTAACAAAATTTGACATGTTTAAGAATGTGAAGTTTCCAACTTCAATACTTCCATTTGTGAATATTTTACCTGTTTTTTTAACGTATTTTATTTACATTATTCCGATCTATACTCGTATTTTTGTCATCCCAAATCTTTTCCGTTTGCTGAATTACTAACAAGGGTTGTGACAAAAGGGAGTAAAGTTCTCTTCAATTACAGGCTTATTGAAGGACATAAATCCATGTTCTTTATGTGGTCCTTCAAGTTTGAGAAGGAATGTCATATTGACTGTAGAAAAATTGAGCTACATTGTAGTTGTATTATGTTATATACAACATTTAGTTTCCATAGCTATGGTTGAGCATTGTCCTTCACATTTGACAGTGATAAATGACGTGCTTCACTGTCAAACGTTCATAAAATTGATTCCTGACCAATGGTTTATGTTTCAATTTTGGGAACATTTTGAAACCTCTTCTCAAAGCCATATCTATAGTCAGCTTGCACTTATTCATGATTTAATTATCCTTATTTTGATAAACATCAATAGATTGAGATCATTCTTTAGTTATGGTTTAATTATCCTTATTTTGATAAACATCAATAAAATTGATTCTATGACAACATCCATTCATTAAATAATCAGTGGAAAAAAAATACACCTACTTAAAAGGTTTTGGTACTTGCATATCCTAGTTTTACTCCAAAGTTATTTGCTTGGAAAGCTTAAATCACTAACCTTTCCCTTCCCGACTATATAGAGGAACTCACCATGCTAGGCAACCTTCGCATGGAGCTTGGACTTTATGCTCAACAGTATCTTTGTGATCATATCCAAGCATTATCGTCTGTATGAACCTTATGAAGCTCGGCCTCTTTTGCCTGAAACAGATCCCATATATAGTGATACTAAGTTGTGATGTGCTTGGACCTGCTTAGTGATAGTAAGTTATAATGTGCTTGGACCTGCTGTTAAATGCACAGGTACCGAGATGTATCGCACTCTAAATTGTCATGGAGCAATAAATACTTCTCATTTTTAGCCCAAGTTTCCTTAGAAATCTTTTCACAACAGCTCCTTGCAAGCCTCCACGCCACAATGTATATAAGGTAACATATTTCTACAACCGTGACGGTCAGGCCAATACTCCCGTGTAAGGGCATTTCTGTATTTTGGTGAGTCGTATCTTCCGTATCATAGTGCGTGTTACAACATTTTGTGTTTTTTTTTTTCTAGAACTAGTGTAACACATTATTATTATTATTATTACTATTATTATTATGGTTAACTTAATATAATTCCTAATTTAATACTAATTCGACCATAGTCAATTACTAAATTACTCTCTATACCTACTCTCCACCTACCTTGCCACCTCAAATAGTGAATTGTCCTATCCATCACCCTACATACCTCATTTCCATCTCCTCATGACACCTATGCTCATAAGGTGTCACCATGGCATAAACTCCTGTTGGAGTGGGTGGGGTTTCCAACCTATGTGGAGAAGACCCCGGAGTGCGACGAGCGCCGTTCGTGTGTCGAAGAAGCTCGGGGAGGGAGCGGGGCTGCTGATAGAGCTACAGGGAGCTGCTGGAAGCAGGGGGGCCGAGTTCGGGCCGAACTCTGCCCCAGGAAGAGTTCTGGCCGAACTCTGCCTCCCCATTCCAGAATGGGGTCAGCCAGTGCTGGTTGCCCGACACAGAGTTCTGGCCGAACTCTGTGTCGTCGGGGCTGAAGCGGGTTTTCGGGCGATTTTTCACCATCGGATCTAATCAAACGGTCCAGGTTTGTTGCGGGATTAGGGAGTTAAGTTGGGATTTCCAAACCCTAACTCAGAAGGCAACACAATTGTGGAGAACACAACTTGGAGAGAGGAAGGAGGCAAGAGTGCCATTGCAACTTCGGAGAAGAAGACGGAGGATTGAAGGTCGCTATTCGAAGGAGATCGTGTTCGGGTAATCTCTACTCGTCGTTCTCGCTCTTCGTAGCCTTGTAATCATTGTTCTTATTTATGAGTGTTGTGGGGATCCGATTTGGATCGAAAGGAGTTTGTAGAGGGTGTAATTCTTCTATTCCATTAGTGGAGGCTTCTCAGGGTTGGACTCCGATCGTCCCGTGGTTTTTCCCGCAAGGGTTTTCCACGTCAAAAATTCTCTGTGTCTGCGTGGATTGTTTTGTGTGGTTGTTTTTAGGTTCGTGCGTTGTATTGCTCGGTCCTCTCGCAGGTACTCTCCGGTTTGGGGAAAGGTTTCCGCGTTTCTTTCCCAACAGAGTGGTATCAGAGCCAGGTTCTGGAATTCAGAAGGGTGTCAGGAGTTGACAGAAACTAGAGAGGAGAGATGGACGCGAAGCCGGTGCGCATGGTGAACCTGAACGGCACCAACTATCACTATTGGCAGAGCAAGATGAAGGATTTGCTATTTGTCAAGAAGCTGCATTTACCCGTGTTTGCATCCGAGAAGCCCAGTGATAAATCCGAGGAGGACTGGACATTCGAGCATATACAAGTGTGTGGGTACATACGACAGTTTGTGGACGAGAACGTGTACAACCACGTTGCCAATATTGAGCACGCGAAGACGTTGTGGGATAAGCTGGAATCCTTATATGCGAAGAAGACCGGGGTAAACAAATTGTTCCTGATCCGAACGATGATGGGTCTGCGATACAAGGATGGGGTGTCTATTTTGGACCACTTGAGTGAGCTCCAGGGCGTGGTTGACCAGCTATCTTCTATGGGAGTCAAGTTCGACGACGAAGTTCAGGAACTATGGCTGCTGTGTACATTGCCAGACTCGTGGGAGACCGTACGAGTATCTATGATCGCTTCTGCTCCAGAGGGCGTGGTCAGTCTGGAGTTTTCCAAGAGCGGGGTGTTGAATGAAGAGATGCGGAGACGTTCTCAGGGCACTTCATCCACATCCCACCACTCAGAGGCACTTGTTTCAGAGAGCCACGGAAGGGGCAAAAGCAGGGGTCCAGGTGGTGGCAGAGACAAGAGCAGGGGGAAGTCCAAGGGTCGTTACGAGGACTCAGAGTGTTACCATTATGGTAAAAGGGCCACATCAAGCGGAACTGTTTCGCTTGGAAGAGAGAGAAGAAGGGCGACAAGGGGAAGCAAGAAGAGAACACTACAGCGGCGGCCTCGATGCATGGAGGCGATGTGATCGTCGTAGGTGATGAGGTCATTACAAACCTCGCCTGCGATGACAATTCTTGGCTGGTGGACTCAGGGGTTTCAGCACATATATCTCACAACAGGACACTATTTGCCACTTATACTACAGGCGACTGTAGAGTGTTGAAGATGGGCAACGGAGATGTGTTGAAGGCGGTTGCCGTTGGAGATGTGCATTTGAGAATGAAGACGGGTGCGGTTCTTGTTCTCAAAGATGTTCGTCATGTCCCTGATATCCGTTTCAACCTGGTGTCGGTTGGAAGGTTGGATGACGAGGGATTCTTCAGTCTCTTCGGGAATAGTCAGTGGAAGCTTTCCAGAGGTTCGATGGTGATTACCAAAGGAAGCAAGAAGTCCGGTCTCTACTATATGGAGGGGAGCGCACATGGGGCACAGGAGGTGAACGCAGTCAGTGATGCGTCTACCGAGTTGTGGCACAGGCGGCTCGGCCATATCAGCGAGAAGGGGATGAGCTACTTGGTGAACAGGAAGGTGATTCCAGGGCTCAAGTCTACAAAGTTGGAGAAGTGCACGCACTGTTTAGCTGGAAAGCAAAATAGGGTGTCTTTCCAAAGTCACCCAAGTTCGAGGAAGTCGGCGTTGCTCGAGTTGATTCACTCGGATGTCTGCGGTCCTATGAAGGTAAAATCTCTTGGTGGTGCTTCTTACTTTGTAACCTTTATTGATGACTGTTCCAGGAAGGTTTGGGTCTATGCCTTAAAGACCAAGGATCAGGTACTGCCTACTTTCAAAGAGTTTCAGTCCTCTGTTGAAAGGAAGACGGGCAAGAAGTTGTGTGTTCGGACCGACAATGGCGGCGAATACATCGGTCCCTTTGATGCTTATTGCAGAGAGCAAGGGATACGACACCAGAAGACTCCGCCAAAGATACCTCAGCTCAATGGTGTAGCGGAGCGCATGAACAGGACACTGATGGAGAGGGTGCGGTGTTTGCTGTGAGAAGCAAACTTGCCGGGCAGTTATTGGGGTGAGGCTCTTCTCACAACTGCTTATATTATTAATTTGTCTCCTAGTGCTCCTTTGCAGGGTGATGTGCCTGACAAAGTATGGTACGGCAAAGAGCCGTCATACAATCACCTGCGGGCGTTTGGTTGTAAGGCCTTCGTGCATGTACCGAAGGACGAGAGGACCAAACTTGAGCCGAAGACGAGGCGATGCGTCTTTGTCGGCTACGGTCGGGATGAGTTTGGCTATAGACTCTACGACCCAGTGGAAGAAAAGCTCTACAGAAACAGGGACGTGGTGTTCGTCGAGGATCAGACCATGACCAACACTCAGGATTCTGAGACGCCCTTTGAGGCTGAGGAATTGTCTGAGTTAGAGTCATTTCGCTTCGAGCAGTTTCCAGAGGACATCGTAGAGGATCCAGTTATGGAGGAGCCAGTACATGGAGTAGCTCCCAACCTTGATCATCAGCCTGCTGATGGTGGTCAGGGTGTCTCTCAGGAGGATGAGCATGCCGGAGAGACAGTTCCTGAAGGGGAGGAGGCTGTTGGTATACAGCCAGCACCAGTGGCTCCACTGAGAAGGAGCGACAGAGATCGTCGACCATCTACGAGATACTCACCGGATGAGTATGTGCTATTGACTGACGGAGGAGAGCCCGAAAGTTTTGCAGAGGCTATGGAAGACGAACACAGGCAGGAGTGGATGAAGGCTATGCAGGAGGAGATGAGTTCCTTGCACACTAATTCCATTTATGAGCTGGTGCGGTTGCCAAAGGGCAAGAAGGCTTTGAAGAATCGATGGGTGTTTAGAGTGAAGCAGACGGATGATGCTACTCGCCCTCGATACAAAGCGAGGCTGGTAGTCAAAGGCTACGGTCAGCGGAAAGACGTGGATTATGATGAGATCTTTTCGCCTGTCGTCAAGCATTCGTCTATTCGGGTGGTGCTAGTATTAACAGCCAGTCTCGACTTGGAGGTCGAGCAGATGGACGTGAAGACGGCATTCCTCTACGGTGATCTTGAGGAGGAGTTATACATGGAGCAGCCAGAGGGATTCTGTGAGAAGGGCAAGTCACATTTGGTCTGCCGGTTGAGGAAGAGCTTGTATGGTCTGAAGCAGGCTCCGAGGCAGTGGTACAGAAAGTTTGAGTCGTTTATGGGGGAGCATGGCTATGCACGGATGACGTCGGACCATTGTGCATTTGTGAGATATTTTGCCGATGATGATTTCATCATTTTATTGCTCTATGTTGACGATATGCTATTAGTGGGTCGGAATGCCACTAGGATAGCGGAGCTGAAGCGCCAACTGGGCGCAGCCTTCTCTATGAAGGATTTGGGCGCAGCGAAGACTATTCTTGGGATGGAGATCATCCGAGAGAGGGAGTCCAAGCTGCTACACTTGTCCCAAACGAAGTACATTCACCGGGTACTTTAGCATTTCGGGATGGACGGGTCGAAGAAAGTGAGTTTCCCTCTTGTGGGTCACTTTAAGCTCACTGAGGAGCAGTGTCCATCTACCGAGGACGAAAAGGAAGATATGGAGCGGGTTCCATATGCCTCAGCTGTGGGAAGCCTTATGTATGCCATGGTGTGTACGAGGCCAGATATTGCTCATGCAGTTGGTACGGTTAGCAGGTATCTTTCAAATCCTGGAAGGGTACATTAGAGTGCGATCAAGTGGATTCTACGATATCTTCAGGGCACTGCTGGTTGGAGACTTTCCTTTGGTGGTGACGAGCCGAAGCTGGTTGGGTATACCGACGCTGATATGGCTGGAGATGTAGACACGAGGCGATCGACTTCGGACTACGTGATGATGTTTGCAGGAGGAGCAGTATCATGGCAGTCGTGGTTGCAGAAGTGTGTTGCCTTGTCGACGACAGAGGCAGAGTACATTGCGGCGACGGAGGCTTGCAAGGAGCTGTTGTGGATGAAGAAGCTGCTGCAGGAAATGGGACTGAAGCAAGAGCAGTATACTTTGCTTTGCGACAGTCAGAGTGCTATTCACCTTGTGAAGAATCAGACGTTTCATAGCCGGTCCAAACACATCGAGACTCGGTATCATTGGATACGAGATGTGGTTGAGAAGAAGGATGCGGCGCTTGAGAAGGTTCATACAGATGACAACGGAGCTGATATGTTCACGAAGATTCTACTAAGGGGGAAGTTTGAGTACTGCAGGCAGATCGTCGGAATGACGACATCCTCCTCATAGTTGTGAAGGGGAAGATTTTTTGGAGTGGGTGGGGTTCCCAACCTATGTGGAGAAGACCCCGGAGTGCGACGAGCGCCGTTCGTGTGTCGAAGAAGCTCGGGGAGGGAGCGGGGCTGCTGATAGAGCTACAGGGAGCTGCTGGAAGCAGGGGGGCCGAGTTCGGGCCGAACTCTGCCTCAGGCAGAGTTCTGGCCGAACTCTGCCTCCCCATTCCAGAATGGGGTCGGCCAGTGCTGGTTGCCCGACACAGAGTTCTGGCCGAACTCTGTGTCGTCGGGGCTGAAGCGGGTTTTCGGGCGATTTTTCACCATCGGATCTAATCAAACGGTCCAGGTTTGTTGCAGGATTAGGGAGTTAAGTTGGGATTTCCAAACCCTAACTCAGAAGGCAACACAATTGTGGAGAACACAACTTGGAGAGAGGAAGGAGGCAAGAGTGCCATTGCAACTTTGGAGAAGAAGACGGAGGATTGAAGGTCGCTATTCGAAGGAGATCGTGTTCGGGTAATCTCTACTCGTCGTTCTCGCTCTTCGTAGCCTTGTAATCATTGTTCTTATTTCTGAGTGTTGTGGGGATCCGATTTGGATTGGGAGGAGTTTGTAGAGGGTGTAATTCTTCTATTCCATTAGTGGAGGCTTCTCAGGGTTGGACTCCGATCGTCCCGTGATTTTTTCCGCAAGGGTTTTCCACGTCAAAAATTCTCTGTGTCTGCGTGGATTGTTTTGTGTGGTTGTTTTTAGGTTCATGCGTTGTATTGCTCGGTCCTCTCGCAGGTACTCTCCGGTTTGGGGAAAGGTTTCCGTGCTTCTTTCCCAACAACTCCCTCATGACAAAAAACTATATATACATTCTCTCTTTCCCTCTCTTACCATTTTCTTTCCTTCATTCATTTTTCCACCAAGAACAAAAGAAAAAGTATAAGAATAAGAAAAAAGAAAAGAAAAGAATGGCTTACCTTCACAACACTAGGTAAGGGCTATTTGTCACTGACAAACATGTCATTTCTCATTTTATCTATACAAATGCTATTCAATTAGACTCTGATTTTCGTAAAATTTAATTATGTCAAATTAGAAAATAATTTCATATTAAAAAACTAGACTTCAAGAACTATTCGACAACACACACACACACACACACACACACGCACACACACACACACACACACACACACACACACACACATATATATATATATATATATATATATATATATATATATATATATATATATATATATATATATAATCGAAAGTGCCCGAAATGTTAAGTTAAAAAAATTTGTCAATGTATTTTTTTAATGTCTTCCTCTTGTGCAATTTTATTCCATGCTACTTTCTGTGTAGTTAGCAGTATAGTTTAAGTAATCTGGCATTATATTCATTTATATCATTCGATCTCGTATCTGAAAACATATGATATCATAGTATTTGCATTTAAGGGCTATGAGTTATGCCCTGTTAAACACAATGCCCTATTGCTGAATCATGTTTTTGTCCAAAATTGACACATGTTGGTAGAATGATCGTGTAGGCCAAAACCTAATCACGATAGACCTGGAATCTTGAGTGTGTATAGTTAACTAATATATAAAGGATTTACAATTTATAGATTTCTAAAATAATGTTCAGATATAAAGTTATTCACCTCCAAAGTCAGAGCACAACAATTTGTTTTTACACAATCTAGTCTTGAGATAATTTAGAATGTACATGTCAAGTTACAACTCGAATGATCCAAAACTTGTTGGAGAATCTCATTAAAATAACTTTGTACTAGTATATTGTTTGGATTCACCTATAATCCGAAAAATTCACTTGACCAGTATAAGGATATCAACAAGGTTATATTGATAATAGATGTTCTCTTTGGAGTACGTTAATGCTATTATGCTGTTATAGAGGCTCTCTTTGGAGGTATGCCCTCCAAGCGACGCAGACTATGGATATGGTCTGGTTCCTCAATACCTTATCCTGGTCTAGTTCCTCAATACCTTTTCCCATTGGTCCAAGATCCCCACAAGATGCTCCTGGTAGGTTAGTCTAGGTCCTACCTCGATCTCAGAATTATCCAAAATATGGCTAGGGTCTACCACATATCTCCTCAGTTGTTACACGTGAAACACGTCATGCACTCCCTCCATGGTAGGTGGCAATGCCAGATGATATGTCACCTCTCCAATCCTCTCTATGATACTGACTGGTCCAATGAATTAAGAACTGAGCTTTTTGCCTCTTCCAAATCTGATAGTACCACTTGTCAGTGAGATCTTCAAAATACTAGATCTCCCACCTTAATCAGGAACAACATATGCATAAGCATCTTACTTATAAGTAGATTTAGAACTCAAAACTAATACTTTTATTACCTTAAACTCTAACAGTCTCCGGTGAATATCTGTCCAATGCTTCTGTCTATCATGAGCCACTCAGCGCCTCTCTCGGATCTACTCACTTTCTTAGCTGCATCAATCACCATCTCTGGTCCCAGTAGTGCTCTCTCTTACGTTGTCCCATGATAATAGGGTACAACATCTCGGTCCATATAAAGCCTCAAAGGGTGTCATCTCAATGCTCATCTGGTAATTATTGTTGTATGAAAACTCAACCAGGTGTAAATAATCCTCCCATGAGCCTCCGAAATCCAATACACACATACGTAACATGTCCTCAAGTATTTGAATGATATGCTCGAACTGTCCATCTGTCTAGGGATGACATGTTGTGCTGAACTTTAGCTACATACTGAGACTAGCCTATAAACTCTTCCAAAAAATGTGATGTAAATCGCGAGTCTCGGCCGAAAACTATGCTCACTGGGACTCCATACAATTTCACAATCTGTGGGATATATAGATCTCTTAGTCTCTTTATCGATAATCCCATCTTGAAAGGCATGAAATGTGCAAATTTGGTCAATCTGTCTACTGTGACCCAAATCGCATCATTGCCTCCCGGTATCCGCGAAAGCTCTGATTCAAAATCTGTAGTAATGTGTTCCTGCTTCCACTCTGGAATGGATAATGGTTGCAACAATCCTCATGGTCACTATCTCTCGTCCTTTACTTGTTGGTACACTAAACATCTAGTAACAAAGCATCCTCCTCTTTATGCCATATTACCTAAGATATTTTTGTGGATCCTTATACATCTTTGTTGCTCCAGGGTGTATACAATATTATGATATGTGATCCTCCTGTGTGATCTCCTCTCATATCGCTCCATTAGAAATACCAAGTCTATCTCCGCGCCTTGATCAAGATCCATCCTCATGGATAGTAAAATCATCATTCAGTCCTATCTGTACTTGAGGCCAGATAATCCGTAGCCTCTCTTCGAGGAAATGAGTCTCTTTAATTATGTCCATCATAGTAGATTGAATCTACATGCACATCATTGTAGTGCCCCATTCCTGGCGATGCATTGTGTGACTGAAGCTAGAACAAGCCAGTCAGAATAAAATTATTTTAGGAAAACCTTACTGGTATCGACTGATTTGGACTAGTAATTGAGACAATTTCCAATTCATGGATTAGCTTATGATGGCTTTGAGCTATATAAGAGCTTCTTCCCATCATTTTTATTATTATTTTGTTGGATGTTTTCCTTTATTGGTATTGCTGAATGCATTTGTGTTGTCATTTTCGATATATGATTTCATTGTTCGCTTTATCAACTTTTGCATTCATTTCAAATCTTGAGAGAAAGAGAAAAAAAGGAAGAATAAAAGAAGTATGTTGATCGATTATTGGTGTAATTTTAGATAGGCGCATAGGTGAGGCATAATCGTTGCATAAGCTCATCTTTCTCTCCTATCTCTTTCTTTTGGTGAGTGACTTTGATCATTCACTTTTTTATCTTTCACGCCCAAACAAAAGATCTCTTGTCTATTATCATTATTGTGCCCCTATGATCAATGATACCTTAAAAAGTTAAAATAGAAGAATTACATGTTAGAATTATAGAAATGTTGCTATACTTTGTAAAGAAAGAATGATCACATATTTCTTATCATATGATGCAGAAAGAGAACTGTAAGGAAAGCTTTACATTATTTGTAAGTAAACGATATGAAAGAAAGGAAAGAAAAATAGAGCTACTCGATCAGAGGCAGGAGCATCACCATTCACACAGTTTAGAGGGAGCTGTGGGTCATTGACGGCATGTATAGTGCATGATGTTCTGGTCGATGATACATGTGGACGGGGAGCTTCAGTGTCGGACACGAAGGTGGACAGGTTCAAGAGTTTGAATCTCAGGATGACCGTACCATCCGCTTGGTTGGGCCAGCTAAAGGTGAAAAAACTCAACGAAATAGTAGCACATTCTGGTGGAAGACGAAAGTCAGGGACAAGCAGCCGAGACTTGCATTGAGGCTGATTGTCGGGAACTTCAGTTTTAGTCGTATTATTGATATCGACAAGATCCCAATGGTGCAGGAGGTGCTACGTATGGCAGCTAGCATCAACGTGACGGTCGAGGAGCTGAGACGAAGGAAGATGTAAAGCAACTCGGAGGATCAAAGATCAGTGGAATGGGAGAGCATGAACTCTGTCGTGTGGTGATAGACATGAAGTTCAATTGAGGAGCCATAGGATCAATACCCTCTCATCAGACTAGAGGATGAGATTGTTGGAGTCCAGTTTGGAGTCCAACAATAGGCACCATAATCTAGGTGTTGTTCTTCTCTAATGCTTCTAATCACTTTCCATAAACTCTTGCCAATGTGAATTAGGAATAACTTGAGCATAGGAGTGGGATTTAGTATGACATGTGATGTTAGCTAAAAAAGAACAATGGTATTACAAGAAATGAGAATATGAAAGAAAATGAGAGAGGACGAGTACCTTTTATTGAACTTATCGACGGGTCAGATTGATTGACTTGAGCAGACAAGATGTAGTCTTTATGCCATGTTGGAGGTTTTTCGATCTAGTGGATTAGCATAGGGAGGTGTTAGAGATCTAAGATGGGAGGTATGGGTTAAGGTCAAATAATCTTTGGTTTCAAACAAGGAGTGGTGGGGCATCACGGTGTGAAGTATCAGGCGCCATAGCGGTATAGACATGAGAGTTGGAGTCACAACTTTGTCACGTCCCGATTCTGTCGAATCGATAGTCGTCCCCCGGGGTGATGTCGTGCGAACCTAATTTGCGATCGCACAAGGCATAGTCATAAGGCAATCCGAGACACAAGATCTAAGAGAGTATGCAGACCAATTGAATCACACAATATGTCACGCCCCAGAACCAGAATACTGGAGAGAGGGGACGGACATAGCCAGCTACGTATAATGAAATGGAATCCATCTCACCATACGGTCACGGCTGTCTAGATATGTGAGGGTTTATCTATAAGCCATCAGTCTCTTAAGGTCATGAATTATCCTATTGTCTCAATCTCAACCAACTAATAATAATCACAAGATATCAGATCACTAAATATACAATTGTAAGGCGTCCCAAACATTACATATCCAGATGATCATGAAGCTAGTCGTACAAAATATAAGGACTAGCAAGAGTTAAGTCATACATGATCAACCTCGAGTTGCCAATCATGTTACAGTCCGTAGGCAGACAGTAAGTAAAAGTGCATCGAGCTAACAGGTGCTCGTCGGCTAAACGCCTCAAAAGAATAATTTTTACAATAGAGTGAGCGAAACAAAATAGAAAACCCACTCGTTGCCCGGGTTCCGTCTAGTGTTCACCATCGGGCTGGAAGCTCGGTAGATCCTCTGGAGCTGCTCTGGTATCTGGCCATACAAAACCAGCTGGGTCAGACCCCAGAAAGAGCAAGTGCCACAAAGGAGGCCACGAAATAAGAACAAATACCAGCAATCAGCACAATAATATAATTACATAATAAGAGACAGTAATTTAAAAAAAGCATAATGGGTAATATAAAAGATAATCTTGTATAGAATCACTAAAAAGACAGGACATATGGAAAAGCATGACAGGATGATATACGATGAGACAACCATGGGACTATTCAGATGGCCAGGTTACAACCCGTAAACCAAACAAGGACCGGGGTTGTAACCCTTCGTCGGAACGGAACTTGGTTTCCCACCATTTATCGGCGAGGTAAATATAAGAAATCAAGGTATGCAATTATTCAAGATATAGAATTAAGATTAAAGCACGAGAAGCATGTCATGTCATAACCTTGTACAGGATCAAGACAGGACAAGCGGGACTAGACTCCATCCAATCAATCACGGCCAAACAATAATTACGGCTTGCTACTTTAACTAACTAGGGTTATCACAAACCTAATTACTAACAAGATGCAATGAGATGTTCCTCCAGCCACAAGCCCTGCAGCTAATCCAGGTTATCCAGGCGATTTGAATTCATTAAGCAGTTATCAATAATTATGTGCCCCACACGACGGTGAGCTGGAAATGTGCCCTACTCGACGGCAGGCTACAAGTCCAAACAATTGCGGCCGGGATAACGGGATTGCATGTAACTGGGGAAATCTCTCATGACTACTGAATTATTCTAGTTATTAGCCTTAATCTATTTTAGTAGGTACTCCTGACCGTGGTACTCAGGAGTCCCATCCTAGACATGATGCAAGACTGGACAAGTGGATTTAACAAGCAAGCAAGAAAGAACCACCCACGGTGTCAAGGCAGGTCAAGTTAAGTTATCAAGTCAAGTCAAGAGTGCGCCGCCACGGGCCACTATTAAGTCGGGTTGGTCATGTCAGAAATGCACCACTACGGGTCACTGTCGTGTTATGCTAGTTCCTTGTCATACCAAGCCATGTACAATAGTCATTCCAAACATATTAAGTAAAATCAAGTTCATGACAAAAGGCGTAAGGATATAAAATGGGCATGAAATATCTAATAAAATACCAATATATATAGGACTATAGAAGAGCCAAGCTTAAAGAAATAACCAAAACTCCAAAAGCCAATGGATTGCGCAAGGGGTCAGGGAGTTGGATTGTGCAGGTGTCAGTTGCGCAGGGTGCCAAGTACGCAGGGGCACAGGGCACAGGGGCAGATTGCGCATGAACAGACTACGCAGAAGTGAACTGCGCATGGGTGGATTGCGCAGGAACAGACTGCACAGGAGTCAACTGCGTATGGGTGGATTACGCAGGGGTTACTTTGCGCATGGCTGGCTTGCGCATGGATGGCTTGCGCTAGCACAATCCAGCGCAGCGCAAAGCACTGGCTGAGGTCATGCGCAATCGGCCCTGCACTAAAGAGCACAAGCCGGGGGTGCGCAATCGGCCATGCGCTAAAGAGCACAAAGCAGAGGGATGTTCTTCCTGGCCGAGAGCAGGTCCAAGAACACCAAGAACTTCAATTCTTCATAACTTTGCCAAATCAAAACCAAATCTAGATTTTCAAAGCTCTAACTTGAGTAAAATTGAATTCTCTTCCACATGGAAGTATCAAAACAAACTAAAATCCAAGTTAACTAGATCAAAATCATGCAAATCCGAAAATAGTAAAAACCTAGATCTAGAACAATGGAAACTCTAAATCACAAAATGTCAAGTTCTAATGTTGATCTCCATGGCCTAATCTAGCTAATAGACAAATAAAAAGTGGTTCTCATGTGGTGGCAAGGTGTACTTGCCTATGGTGTAGAGAGTTGTGTAGAAGAAGGAAGAAGAAGAAGAAATAAATAGAAATAATGAGGAGAGAGAAAAGTAGGTGGAGTTTTATGAGGGTGGGTTGTGGTGGAATGGAGGTGGAGAATAGGCTAAGGTGATCCAATACTCATAAAACTGAACCAAACTGAACCATCCCTATTAAAACCGAGCCATGACAAAACAAATATACGGGATATACTGAAATTCCACAAGTTGAGAAAAATAAAAATACATGCCAAAATCCAGATGTGAGTATAAAATACGAAATACAAGAAATACGGAAAATGAGGGTGACAACTCTACCCACCTTAAAAGAATTTCGTCCTCGGAATTTAATCAAGGAGCTAGAGATTGCCACGACAAGCTACACTAAGCACAGACAACTACACTAAGCAAATTCAATCATACAATCATACATGCAATCCAGGAATGAAGAGCGCAAGGCATAAGGAAGACATTATACCTTATGAGTCAAACAGGTAGGGATAACGTGATCGGATATCATCCTCACACTCCCACGTTTGACTTTTCCAAGGAGCGATGAACTCAAGCAACATGAACTAAACTGATAGTCTTGCGCTTGACGTCTCTCTCTTTGGTCAAACATGGACACGGGCCTCTCCTCATATGAAAAGGTTGGTACCAATAACCGTTTTCAAATAATCTAGGATATGGCTCGGGCCCAGGATATACCGTTGTAATTAGGACACATGAAACATGACACGTGTTCCGCATAACGACGGCGGAAAGCAAGACAATAGGTCACAGATACCTCTCTGTCGATTCTGGATCTGGGCCTGGGCCAGGGCGAACTGCTGAGGCCTCTGCTGCTGGAAGGCCTGGGCCTGAGTCGGCAATGGCCTCGGAGGCTGGTACTGCTGCTGAAACACTTGGGCCTGAGGCGGCATTGGCCTCGGCAACTGTTGCCGCTGCGGGACTGGTACTGGAGCTGGTGCTGGTGCTGATGCTGGTCCCCTAACCGAGGGACTAGATACTGTTGATGCTGAATCGACTCTGAATGGGCAGGACCCCACCCTATGGTCCGGTGCCCCACACAACAAGCATAATCCCAGTGCCTTGCGACACTCTGACACAACGTGTCCAGGTTTTCCACAATAAGAACAACCCTCGACGGAAGGTTGCGCTTGCTTCTGTTTCTGCGGAGGGTACGTCGGGGTAGAGTGCTGAACCGACGTTACTGAGGCCGCCCGCCTCGGAGTTCCAATAGTCAAAGCCCTAGCTGCCGGAGCTGGTGTCGAAGACTGGTTCATCTGACTATGGGACCGCTTTCGACCTCCGGTCCTGTCCACTATCCTCTGGGAGGTATACTCGTGCCTCCTCACTGCTCGCAAGACAACATCAAAAGTTCTATGCTCGAACTGTTCTACTGCCAATATGATCTCCAAGTGGAGCCCCTGCTGGAATCGCTGTGCTCTATCAAACTCGGTCGCCACCAAGGTGGGAGCAAACCGACTCAACCTAGAAAACTCCGATGCATAACTGTCGACCGTCCTGCCTCCTTGCTTCAAGTTGGCAAATTTGGTCTGCAGGTCATATCGAGCCACCGCATCGAAGTACTTGGTCTGGAACCTTTCGCTAAATACTGTCCAGGGAACAGGTGCTGTCAATCCTACCGCTTGCATGGCCCACCAGTTGTAGGCTAGATCTAATAACTGCAGGCGCACCACCGCCCCCTTCTCGTCTTCTGGAGTCTTCGCGGCCTCTAGAATAACTTCTGTATCCTGGAGCCAAGCATCTGCGTTAATGGCATCCTCGGTGCCGTCGAAGAATGGAGGGTTCAGGCGCTTGAAGCTGTTGACTGCACTGTTTCCCGGATGACTGCCTCTATTCAGAGCATCTTGTACTGCCTGGTGCAATGCATCACCTCGGCGATCTTGAGAAGCTAACAATGATCTGATGAGACCTTCCAAAGTGCCATCATCAGGCTCTACTGGCTGGACTGGCTGAACTGGGGGCACTGGTCCTTCAGAAGGCATGGCTCGAGAGGCTGCTGTTGAGGACTGATCTTGATCTTCTTGCTATTGCTGGACTGCTGGCTGAGCTCCTTCTGGCTGATCAACAGGAATGATGCCACTGAAGCAATGACATCAGGGATATTAAGGAAGGACCAGGATAGAACAATGATGCAAGCATGTTATCAAGTCAGGGATCCAAGGAGATAAGAAGATACGAGTGGAGATCAAAGGCGAGTACAGATTGAGACATCTATCTGGTAAACCCCCACATATCTTGATTGACAAGACCTGCATGGGCCACCACTTAAACCGTGTCACGCCCCAGAACCAGAATACTGGAGAGCGGAGGCGGACATAGCCAGCTACGTATAATGAAATGGAATCCATCTCACCATACGGTCACGGCTGTTTAGATATGTGAGGGTTTATCTACAAGCCATCAGTCTCTTAAGGTCATGAATTATCCTATTGTCTCAATCTCAACCAACTAATAATAATCACAAGATATCAAATCACTAAATATACAATTGTAAGGCGTCCCAAACATTACATATCCAGATGATCATGAAGCTAGTCGTACAAAATGTAAGGACTAGCAAGAGTTAAGTCATACATGATCAACCTCGAGTTGCCAATCATGTTACAGCCCGTAGGCAGACAGTAAGTAAAAGTGCATCGAGCTAACAAGTGCTCGTCGGCTAAACGCCTCAAAAGAATAATTTTTACAATAGAGTGAGCGAAACAAAATAGAAAACCCACTCGTTGCCCGGGTTCCGTCTAGTGTTCACCATCGGGCTGGAAGCTCGGTAGATCCTCTGGAGCTGCTCTGGTATCTGGCCATACAAAACCAGCTGGGTCAGACCCCAGAAAGAGCAAGTGTCACAAAGGAGGCCACGAAATAAGAACAAAAACTAGCAATCAGCACAATAATATAATTACATAATAAGAGACAGTAATTTAAGAAAAGCATGATGGGTAATATAAAAGATAATCTTGTATAGAATTACTAAAAAGACAGGACATATGGAAAAGCATGACAGGATGATATACGATGAGACAACCATAGGACTATTCAGATGGCCAGGTTACAACCCGTAAACCAAACAAGGACCGGGGTTGTAATCCTTCGTCTGAACGGAACTTGGTTTCCCACCATTTATCGGCGAGGTAAATATAAGAAATCAAGGTATGCAATTATTCATGATATAGAATTAAGATTAAAGCACGAGAAGCATGTCATGTCATAACCTTGTACAGGATCAAGACAGGACAAGCGGGACTAGACTCCATCCAATCAATCACGGCCAAGCAATAATTACGGCTTGCTACTTTAACTAACTAGGGTTATCACAAACCTAATTACTAACAAGATATAATGAGATGTTCCTCCAGCCACAAGCCCTGCAGCTAATCCAGGTTATCCAGGCGATTTGAATTTATTAAGCAGTTATCAATAATTATGTGCCCCACACGACGGTGAGCTGGAAATGTGCCCTACTCGACGGCAGGCTACAAGTCCAAACAATTATGGCCGGGATAACGGGATTGCCTGTAACTGGGGAAATCTCTCATGACTACTGAATTATTCTAGTTATTAGCCTTAATCCATTTTAGTAGGTACTCCTGACCGTGGTACTCAGGAGTCCCATCCTAGACATGATGTAAGACTGGACAAGTGGATTTAACAAGCAAGCAAGAAAGAACTACCCACGGTGTCAAGGCAGGTCAAGTTAAGTTATCAAGTCAAGTCAAGTCAAGAGTGTGCCGCCACGGGCCACTATCAAGTCGGGTTGGTCATGTCAGGAATGCACCACTACGGGTCACTGTCGTGTTATGTTAGTTCCTTGTCATACCAAGCCATGTACAATAGTCATTCCAAACATATTAAGTAAAATCAAGTTCATGACAAAAGGCGTAAGGATATAAAATGGGCATGAAATATCTAATAAAATACCAATATATATAGGACTATAGAAGAGCCAAGCTTAAAGAAATAACCAAAACTCCAAAAGCCAATGGATTGCGCAAGGGGTCAGGGAGTTGGATTGCGCAGGTGTCAGTTGCGCAGGGTACCAAGTGCGCAGGGGCACAGGGCACAGGGGCAGATTGCGCATGAACAGACTGCGCAGAAGTGAACTGCGCATGGGTGGATTGCGCAGGAACAGACTGCGCAGGAGTCAACTGCGCATGGGTGGATTGCACAGGGGTTACTTTGCGCATGGCTGGCTTGCGCATGGATGGCTTGCGCCAGCGTAATCCAGCGCAGCGCAAAGCACTGGCTGAGGTCATGCGCAATCGGCCCTGCGCTAAAGAGCACAAGCCGGGGGTGCGCAGTCGGCCATGCGCTAAAGAGCGCAAAGCAGAGGGATGTTCTTCCTGGCCGAGAGCAGGTCCAAGAACACCAAGAACTTCAATTCTTCATAACTTTGCCAAATCAAAACCAAATCTAGATTTTCAAAGCTCTAACTTGAGTAAAATTAAATTCTCTTCCACATGGAAGCATCAAAACAAACTAAAATCCAAGTTAACTAGATCAAAATCATGCAAATCCGAAAATAGTAAAAACCTAGATCTAGAACAATGGAAACTCCAAATCACAAAATGTCAAGTTCTAATGTTGATCTCCATGGCCTAATCTAGCTAATAGACAAATAAAAAGTGGTTCTCATGGGGTGGCAAGGTGCACTTGCCTATGGTGTAGAGAGTTGTGTGGAAGAAGGAAGAAGAAGAAGAAATAAATAGAAATAATGAGGAGAGAGAAAAGTAGGTGGAGTTTTATAAGGGTGGGTTGTGGTGGAATGGAGGTGGAGAATAGGCTAAGGTGATCCAATACTCATAAAACCGAACCAAACCGAACCAAACCGAACCATCCCTATTAAAATCGAGCCATGACAAAACCAATATACGAGATATACTGAAATTCCACAAGTTAAGAAAAATAAAAATACATGCCAAAATCCAGATGTGAGTATAAAATACGAAATACAAGAAATACGGAAAATAAGGGTGACACAATAAGTAAAGGAACTTGAATCTTTATTGATAATGAACATCATTTGCAGACTCCGGTACAAGACTCATTGTCGCACGGGCTACAACATGACTCGATTACAAAAGAGTGCCGATGAGATAGCCGTTCCATATATTGCACACATCCCTCAATATACACGAGTACTCCAGTGACCTGGATGGGAGGGACGCTGAGTCATCTTTCTTGGACTGTCGAGAGCCTTCAAAAGTGGAGTCGCAGAGAGAGAGAGTCTTTGACGCACGGCCGAAGCTTCAAAAGTCACGAACGTCGCCGAGCTAGTTGGCACGTCCTTTCTAGTTTGCGGGACCTGCAAGGAGCGAGGATCAGCACAAAACACATGTACTGGCGAATGGCTAATTAAAATCCAAGATCTTCATTTGATTCAAGAAGTTTCGCAAACATGTTAGCTAGCTATTTCAATGATCTTTCTAACCATCCTGCTCGATTTGCATGTTAACATGTTTTGAGGCAAGCATATGAAATTGTGTAACATTAAGCAACTATCACATTCATCCTGTATCACGTGCACTTGTTAAGCAGTGAAGAAGGGGTGTGAAGGCCACTGGCAATGTCAAGCCATCTCGGACTATAGCTGAGTTAGACGGCGACCCTTTCGCGTCGGGTAGCGAGCCCTGTGCAAAAGTTCCCGTATAACTTGCGTCGATGAAGGGTTGGCACTTTCTATACACTCGTTCCTTCCGGGCCGAATCGGTCCCTTGTCCTAGGTAACCGTTCGAGAAAACTACACCTTGTCGACAAGTTGTCCAATGACCGTTTTGCTTACTTAGCCGTATCGTTGCGATAAATGTTAATCTATTCATTCATTGCTTTGCATAGGCTAAGTGGATTTGCATAAGGAACATGTATTCCATTTCCAATACCAGCCATTGATATCAAGTGTTTCATGAAGAATTATGCTACAATTTTTTTGATTTTACACTATTATGACAAGCATTCATTTTACTTCACATATTGAGTTTTGAAGTAGAGGGACGAGGCGAAGGAGGTCAGCCACTCGCCTTAGGCTGGCTTCAAGCGAACGACCGGTTGGCTGCGCTGTCATCGCCTACGTGATCACCTGCAATCGCATAAGCAACTGATTAGAACACTGTGTATTTCAAAGAATTTCGATATGAATGCGAGCTCGAAAATACGTCACGAAAACCCATCGAAAACATTCACGAAAAGCGCATTCACAAAAATGAAAGCCAAAGCTAAATCAAGTGCGGCATGAAAACCAGAGCAACAGGAGGTCTCTCCCGACTCGGCCGCAGAGCCAATCCTCGAGGCGCAACCCGCTGAATATGGGACTTGGTTCCGAAGAAGCCATTCCATAACGTGGAATGGATCTTAATTCAACCGTTTCCGTTCGATCGACTCGGCCGATTCCAACCTATCGGTCCCGACCGAATCGATAGCGACAATGTTCCTTTCTTGCGCACCCCGTGGACGGAAACGGGGCACGATGTAGGGACGGGGCACTACACCATAACCAACTAATAAAAAGTTTCGTCCTCAAAACTTAAAGATAGAACCTACCTCTACGAGAATAACGAAGGAAATTTCTCCTTCATCTCCGATTCAAGCTCCCACGTTGACTCTTCGACCGAGTGGTTCTTCCAGAGGACGCGGACGAGAGGGATCGCTCGATTTTGCAGCAACTTATCCTTGCGTTCTAAGATTTGAACTGGCTCTTCAACGTAGAAAAAATCTGACTTTAGCTCCAGCTGGCCAAAATCTACCACGTGGCTAGGGTCATGCACGTACTTTCACAGCTGAGAGACGTAGAAGACGTTGTGTACACCTTCAAGCACCGGCGGTAGGACAATTTTATAGGCTACTGGGGCGACCCGCTCTAGTATTTCGAACGGCCCAACGAATCTCGGACTCAATTTTTTCTTCGCGCCGAACCGAGTGACTCCCCTCATGGGTGACACTTTGAAAAATACGTGATCGCCTACTTGAAACTCGAAGGGGCGACGATGAACGTCCGTATAGCTTTTCTGACGACTCTGTGCGGTCTTTAATCTTTCTCGAATGAGCCGAATCTTCTGCACGGTCTGTTCAACCAGTTCTGGATCGAGAATCTGCCGCTCTCCGACTTCGTCCCAGCAAATGGGTGATCGGCACTTGTGCCCGTACAAGGCTTCATACGGTGCCATTTGAATGCTGAATTGATAGCTATTGTTGTATGCAAATTCGGCCAGCGGTAGATGATTGTCCCAGCTTGATTTGAAGTCAATTATGCAGAGTCGTAGCATGTCTTCGAAAATCTGATTGACGCGCTCCGTTTGACCGTCGGTCTGAGAATGGTAAGCTGAGCTGAACTGCAACTTGGTACCCAGCGCCGACTGAAGGCTACTCCAGAATCGCGACATGAACCATGAATCCTGATCAGAGACGATGGATACTGGAACTCCGTGCAGCCGTACTATCTCATCAAGATATATCTGCGCCAGGCGATCAACGCTCCAAGTAACTTTGATGGCAATAAAATACGCTGACTTGGTTAATCGATCGACGATGACCCAGATAGCATCATTTTTCCGCGGCGTCTTCGACAGACCAACAATGAAATCCATGCACACGTGCTGCCACTTCCATTCTGGAATCGCCAGATTCTGTATCTCTCCGTCCGGTCTCTGGTGCTCAGCTTTCACCTGCTGACAGGCCATGCATTGCACCACGAAGAGTGCCACATCTCTTTTAATTCCGTGCCACCAGAAGTTTGTACGGAGGTCCTTGTACATCTTCGTGCTACTGGGATGCAAAGTGTATTTCGTATAGTGCGTCTCTGACAGTTTCTCCTTTCTGAGTTCTGAATCATCCGGAACGCATAGCCTATCCTTCAATCAAAGCACGCCGATTTCGTCTTCCGTAAAGTCGGTCGTCCTTTCCGTCGAGATTAGCTCTCGCACTTTCTTCAGGTATGGATCGTCCGTCTGAGCGGTTTTGATCTTATCAAGCAAGCTCGGCTCTAACTGCAACTTTGCCAATTGTACATTCCGGAATCTGACTCGGAGCTCGATGCCCATCTCTTCTAGGTCACATAGCAGTCTGGGGTCGATGGATAACGAGGCAATGTACTTCCGACTCAAGGCGTCCGCCACAACATTTTCCTTTCCCGACGTATAGTCGATAGTCAAGTCGTAATCTTTGATTAGTTCCAACCAACGCCTTTGCCGCAAGTTCAGTTCCTTCTGCGTGAATAGATACTTGCGGCTCTTGTGATCGGTATAGTCGTACACGCTATGCCATAAAGATAGTGGCGCCATAATTTCAATGCGAACACAATCGCCACTAACTCCAGGTCATGCGTGGGATAGTTTTTCTCGTGCGACTTTAGCTGTCGGAAAGCAAAAGATATCACCTTGTTCCGCTGCAGCATCACACACCCTAAGCCCTGACCGGATGCGTCACTGAATATCTGGAAACCCTCTGTCCCTTCTGGAAGTGCGAGTATCGGGGCCAAGACGAGCCTCAGCTTCAATTCTTGGAATGCAGCTTCGTAGTCGTCTGACCATACAAATGCGACTCCTTTCTGGGTGAGGCGAGTCAGAGGCGATGCGATCTTCGCGAAGTCTTTCACGAAGCGTCGGTAGTATCCCGCTAAGCCAAGGAAACTTCGAATCTCACCGACGGACGCTGGCCGTTTTCAATCGATAACGGCTTCAACTTTCTTTAGGTCGACCGCAATGCCTTCAGCAGAAATGATGTGTCCAAGGAATGCGACGCTGCTAAGCCAAAATTCACATTTGCTTCGCTTCGCGTATAGTTGATTTTTTCGAAGGGTCTGATGCACAGTCCGCAGATGCTCAGTGTGTTGCTGCCTATTCTTCGAGTAGATGAGTATATCGTCGATAAAGACTACTACGAACTTGTCGAGGAATGTTCGGAACATCCGATTCATTAAATCCATGAAAGCGGCAGAGGGATTCGTTAGGCCGAACGGCATTACCAGGAACTCGTAATGGCCGTATCGAGTGCGGAATACAGACTTCGGCACATCGTCCGATTTGATCTTGAGTTGATGGTAACCCGAACACAGATCAATTTTAGAGAACACCGTGGCTCCTTGAAGCTGATCAAACAGATCGTCTATGTGGGGCAGGGGGTATTTGTTCCGGACGGTGGCTTTGTTCAGCTCACGGTAGTCGATACAAAGATGCATAGAGCAATCATTCTTCTTGATAAACAGTACGGGCGCTCCCCAGGGCAAGACGCTGGGTCGGATAAATCCCTTATCGAGCAATTCTTGTAACTGCACTTTGAGTTCTTTAAGCTCTGCAGGGGCCATTCTGTACGGGGCTTTCGAGATCGGTCGAGTGTCAGAGAAGGTATCGATAGTGAACTCAATCTCTCGATCAGGCGACATGCCGGGCAGCTCGTCCGGGAACACATCGAAAAATTCTGCCACAATATCGATCTGTCCCACGTTTGTACCATCCTGTCGCATGTCTCGAACGGAAGCTAGATAGCCTTCGCACCCGAAATATAGCATCCGTCAAGCAGATATTACAGAGATCACCATGCAGGTCGGTGACACCTCACCACACGAGTAGCAGAATTCAGGCACTCCAGGTATACGAAATGTGACCTTCTTTTCAGCGCAGTCTATGGCTGCGTTGCACGGACCAAGACAATCCATCCCCAGAATGATATCGTAGTCCTTAATATTTAGAACTATCGCATCGAGACTGACCTTTTGACCACCTATACAGATGATTCCGTCTGTAAAGACTAAATTCGCAGCTAGTGGTATGCCCGACGGGATGTTAACAGTGAGCTCGAGACCCAGCGGTGTCAGGAAAAATTTGTGCTCGACGGCAAAGTCCGCCGATATGAAACTATGCGTGGCACCTGAATCAAACAATACACGAGCAGGTTTATTATTGAATTGCAGGATATCTATCACGACTATGTCAGATACGAACGCTTTATCTTGGGTCATGGCGTAGACGCGGCCCTGAGCATTAGGGCGACGGTCTTGGCCATTCTGTTGTGCGGTCGGTGGAGCCCGAGGTGCTTGGCCTCGGTTTTGATGGTGTTGTCGTGGGCGTTGGTTTGACTTCTACGGGCAGTCGCGTACGATATGGTAGGCTCGGCCGCACCCGAGGTACGTACCGTTCTTCAATCGGCACTCGCTGATCAAGTGCCCCTCTTTGTGGCAGAAAGTGCAAACTACTCGATCCTTCGTCTGGTTGCCGCCTCCGTTGCCGCAATTTTAACGCTTGTGTGCGTTGTTGCCTCCCGCATTACTATGGCATTTATTATTAAAGGGAACAACGCTGGTAGTAGTAGGAGGGTACTCGGACTCCAGACGGAGGGCATGGTTGAGTGCCTCGCCCATGGTTTTGTATTCGGGCACCGAAACATGAGCACGGATAGTTGAACGCAGGCCCACTTCGAATCGTCGAGCTCGACTTGTAGTGGTTGGTAAATAATCTCCAGCAAACTTGGCCAGTTTGTTGAATTCGATCGCATACTGTCGTACAGTCATATTCTCTTGTCTCAATTGCGTAAACTCATTTTCTTTCTCCTGTCGCACGGCTACTGAAAGATATTCTGTCTCAAATGCACTTTTGAATGTAGCCCAGGAAATTGCCGCCGTCTAGTCTTCACGTCGAATAGCCCGCTTCTGCACAGCCCACCAATTATGCGCGTTCATTCGAAGTAGAAGTTGAGCACACACGACTTTCTTCGAGTCTTCGACACCCAGAAGCTCGAACTTGTCTTCCAGCTCCTCCAACCAGTCGATCGCCACCGAGGGATCTTCTGTGCCGTTAAAGGAAGTACGACAGCTTTTAGTGAATTTTGACACGTCGAAGTTAGAACTTCTCGGTGCCGCAGGTGAGAGCACGGGTGCCTCTGGTTCGGCTTCGTTGGATCGAACCGCAGGCTGGGTCACGACAGGCGTCATCGTTGAATTGTTGTTGTTACCCACGACCGACTGTACGATTTGCTGGAGGGTATTCAGCTGCTGCTGCTGCAGCTTGAATTGAGCCTCGAACCGATTCTCAAATTGAGTCTGACGAGCCTCCGCTTGCTGACGATGGAGCTTGTTTTGACGTTGCTGCATTTCAAGCATCTGCAGCATACGTTGCATCGGGTCGCCGGAAGGTCCGGCTACAGTAGGCATCATTTCCGTTGGATTGACGGAATGCTCGGGTCTAGAAGCACTCGAGCCGCTGGAAGCGCTCGTCTCATCTTCCGCCTGAGCTCCCGTAACTGCAGGAAAAAAGAAAAGACAACTCTCGTTAGTTTCAGAAAATGTTCTGGGTTCAGCGTATGGAACAACTCTTCTCATCGACACGAGGTCAACGGTTGGAGACTAGAACTCGATATTGGAGGCCAAGGACGTAAAGTCGTGCTCTGATACCATTATATCACGCCCCGATTCCGTCGAATCGATAGTCGTCCCCCGGGCGTGATGCCGTACGAACCTAATTTGCGATCGCACAAGGCATAGTCATAAGGCAATCCGAGATACGAGATCTAAGAGAGTACGCAGACCAATTGAATCACACAATAAGTAAAGGAACTTGAATCTTTATTGATAATGAACATCATTTACAGACTCCGGTACAAGATTCATTGTCGCGCGGGCTACAACATGACTCGATTATAAAAGAGTGCCGATGAGATAGTCGTTCCATATATTGCACACATCCCTCAATATACACGAGTACTCCAGTGACCTGGATGGGAGGGACGCTGAGTCATCTTGCTTGGACTGTCGAGAGCCTTCAAAAGTGGAGTCGCAGAGAGAGTCTTCGACGCACGGCCGAAGCTTCAAAAGTCATGAACGTCGTCGAGCTAGTTGGCACGTCCTTCCTGGTTCACGGGACCTGCAAGGAGCGAGGATCAGCACAAAACACATGTACTGGCGGATGGCTAATTAAAATCCAAGCTCTGCATTTGATTCAAAAAGTTTCGTAAACATGTTAGCTAGCTATTTCATTGATCTTTCTAACCATCCTGCTCGATTTGCATGTTAACATGTTTTGAGGCTAGCATATAAAATTGTGTAACATTAAGCAACTATCACATTCATCCTGTGTCCCGTGCACTTGTTAAGCAGTGAAGAAGGGGTGTGAAGGCCACTGGCAATGTCAAGTCATCTCGAACTATAGCTGAGTTAGACGGCGATCCTTTCGCGTCGGGTAGCGAGCCCTGTGCGAAAGTTCCCGCATAACTCGTGCCGATGAAGGGTTGGCGCTTGCTATACACTCGTTCTCCGGGGCCGAATCGGTCCCTTGGCCTAGGTAACCATTCGAGGAAACTATACCTTGTCGACAAGTTGTCCAATGTCCGTTTTGCTTACTTAGCCGTATCGTTGCGATAAACGTTAATCGATTCATTCATTGCTTTGCATAGGCTAAGTGGATTTGTATAAGGAACATATATTCTATTTCCAATACCAGCCGTTGATATCAAGTGTTTCATGAAGAATCATGCTACGATTTCTTTGATTTTACACTATTATAACAAGTATTCATTTTACTTCACATATTGAGTTTTGAAGTAGAGGGACGAGGCGAAGGAGGTCAGCCACTCGCCTTAGGCTTGCTTCAAGCGAGCGACCGGTTGGCTGCGCTGTCGTCGCCTACGCGATCACCTGCAATCGTATAAGCAACTGATTAGAACACTGTGTATTTCAAGGAATTTCGATATGAATGCGAGCTCGAAAATGCGTCATGAAAACCCATCGAAAATATTCACGAAAAGCATATTCACAAAAACGAAAGCTAAAGCCAAATTAAGTGCGACATGAAAACCAGAGCAACAGGAAGTCTCTCCCGACTCAGCCGCAGAGCCAATCCTCGAGGCGCAACCCGCTGAATATGGGACTTGGTTCCGAAGAAGCCATTCCATAACATGGAATGAATCTTAATTCAACCGTTCCCGTTCGATCGACTCGGCCAATTCTGACCTATCGGTCCCGACCGAATCGATAGCGACAGTGTTCCTTTCTCGCGCACCCCGTAGATGAAAATGGGGCACGATATAGGGACGGGGCACTACAAACTTAGAGCAATTTGTGTCGTGACGTATGTGTGTGGGTAACAATTCTCCATATTGTCAACCTTGGCACCGCGATGTGGAGTATTGGGTGCCCCAACGTTGGGAGTCTGGTCAAGAGTAGCGCGACATGGAGTATTTGTTGCCATGGTTGTCGGAACATGCGGGATGTGGCATGTGGAAAAGCAAAAAAAATGAAAAAGTGATACATATGTAAGTGGAGAGGATTGTGGAGAAATATATGAGGAGAGAGGGAATATAATTTTGCAAAATTGAACATCACGACTAATTAAGAATTTTTGTGTTTTCAGGTCATATAGCTTGTACCCTTTTTGGCCAGTTGGATATCCCATAAAAATATTATTTAGCTCGGGTGTCAAATTTATGAATAAGATGAACATTTGAGGCATGAGACAAGCAACCAAAGATTCTTAAGTAATCCAGTAATGGAGGGCGATATGAAGTATTCAAAGGGTGAATTCTCAGATAACAATGGTGAAGGAAGGTAATTGATACGATAAAGTGCGATTAAAATGCATTCTCCCCAAAAGAATAGAGGAAGATCAGATTGAAAACTAAGAGCACAAGCAACTGTGACGATATAGTGATGCTTACGTTCAACAACCTAATTTTATTATGGAGTGTAAACGCAAGTTCGCTAGTATTCTTTGCCATGAGTTTGAAAATATTCTTTCGTTGAAATATATTATGAAACATTATCAACTCGAATAACTTTAGCGGATGCATGAAATTGAGTTTTTGCAAAAGTAATAGTGGATTGGAGGTTTTTTTTGAGTTTCTCATTTAAATTGCATAAAATAAATCCATGCACATCTTCTAAAATCATCAACAATTGTAAGGAGAAAAAAAGCGTACCCCAGAATGTGTTTGGGTCTTATGAGGACCCCAAATATCATAATATAATAAATCAAAAGAAGACTTGGTTGTTATAAAACTTGAGTGAGAAGGAAACCGAGTTTGCTTGGCTGGAGGACAAACAATACAATTATTATTAAAAGGAATTATTTTTGTAGAAATTAAAGAAAAAGCCAATTTTAAGACGATGTGGAGATGGATGCCCAAGACGCATGTGCTAGAGGTTTGAAGATCGAGCCTGATGGAAGATCGGTGTTTGTTGTATAAAAGACATGTAATATAAACCACCTCATTATTTATCCGAATCAATCATCTTTTCTGATGCCAAGTCCTGCAAAGCACAAAAGTTAGGAAAGAAAATGGCACAGCAATCATTGCCAACTTTAGTAACGGGCATCAAGTTTAGGCCGAAAAAAAAGAACACACAAAATATTATTGAGAGTGATATCAGAATTAAAGATATATTTTTGATGGAAGTAATATATGGTATAGAACCAGTAGGTAAATTAATTATTGGTATGAAGGATGACTCTATTTTGGTAAGAAGTGTGGAATCAGAAGTGTTGTTATATGTGCTATCCAAAATCTAAGGCTTAGTGAAAACCAAATTAATTGAAATGCAGCATTTGCTAAAGCATTGTTATTACCATTAGTGTTGTTTGATGTCATCATAGATAGTACATGAACAAGTTATTGAAGTTGATCTGCCGAGAGCCCATGTGAAATATTGTTGCTTTGGGATTTGTCACCATGTGTGCTTTGCATGGACTCCGTTGTATTTGCGGAGGAAGAGTTATTTTTGCAAAACCTGTCATACCACGATTCCAAAGAATCGATAGTCGTCCCCCGGGCGTGATGCCGTACGAACCTAGGTTCGATCGTACAAGGCATAGTCATATGGTAATCCGAAACACGTCAACTAAGAGAGAGCGCAAATTGAACAACACATTGAGACAGAAAAACTTTGTATTTTATTGATAATAGACATCATTTACAAACTCTATTACAATCATGCCGTGCGGGCTTTACAACATGACTCGAATACAAAAGGAGTGCCGATGAGATAACTGTTCCATACATTCCTTATTTACAACAAAAGTATTCCAGCCACCTGGATGCGAGGGATGCCAAGACATGTTCCTTGGACTTGCGGAGAGTCTTCAAAAGCACGAACATCATCTAGCTAGTTGGCACGTTCTTCCTGATTCCTGGCATCTGCAAAGAGCGAGGGTCAGTACGATCGCATGTACTCGCGAGTGGCTAATTAAATCTAAGCTCTGCATTTGGTTCAAGCAGTTTTATAAAACATGTTAGCTATTTTTGTGAACTTTCTAGCCATCCTGATTGATTTGCATGTTAACATGTTTTGAGGCAAGCATATGAAATTGTATACATTGAGCAGTTGTCATAATCATCCCGTGTCACGTGCATTAGTTGAAGCCGTGAAATGTGAGTGAAGGTCACTGGCAATGTCAAGCCATTATGGAGTATAGCTGGGTTAGACGGCGACACTTTTGCGACGGGTAGCGAGCCCTGTGCAAAAGTTCCCGAATCACCCACGCTGATTCATGGCTGGCGCTTGCTATACTCGTTCCTTCCGGACCGAATCGGTTCCTTGGCCTAGACAACCGTTCGATAAAACTACTCCTTATGTATAAGCGGTACAATGACCATTTTGCAGATTCATAAAATATTCTATCTTTTTACTAGAACCTTTAACTTTCTCTTTTTGTGAAACTGACCCTTTCCTTGAACTTAGTCATTTATGCACTTTAGCCGTATCATTGCGATAAACATTAATCGATTCATCCTTTGGTTTACATAGGCTAAGTAAATAAGGCATAAGAAAGCAGGCATCTGTTTTTCATGTAAAGCAGTTCGATAGCAAGTACTTTGTGAAGAATTATGCCATAATTTTATTGATTCTATACTATAGCGATAACTATTGTTTTTGTGTTTCATATTTGATTCTGAAATGGAGGGTCGAGGCGAAGAAGGTCAGCCACTCACCTTAGTCTTTGCTTCAGACGAGGGACTGGTTGGCTGCGCTTAGACGTCGCCTACGCGATCACCTGCAATCGCATAAGCAACTGATTGCAATCACAGAAGCAACTGATTAGAACACTGCACTATTCAAGGAGTTCGATACGAATGCGAAGTTCGAAAATTCAAGACATGAAAACCATCGAAAATATTTATGAAAATGCATTCACGAAAACCAAAGCCAAATCAAGTGCGGCATAAAAACCAGAGCAACGGGTGGTCTCTCCCGACTCAGCCGCAAAGCCAATCCTTGAGGCGCAACCGGCTGAATATGGGACTTAATTCTGAAGAATCCTTTCCATAACGAGAAAATGATCTTAATTCAATCGTTCCCGTTCGACCGATTTAATCGATCCCGATCTATCGGTTCCGACTAAATCGGTAGCGACAATGTTCCTTTCTCGCGCACCCCATGGACGAAAATGGGGCATGATATAGGGACGGGGCACTACACCATAACCAACTAATAAAAAGTTTTGTCATCGAAACTTAATAATAGAACCGACCTCTATAAGAATAATGAAGAAAATTTCTCCTTCATCTCCGATTCAACTTTTCAGGTCGACTCCTCGACTGAATGATTGCTCCAGCGTATGCGGAAGAGAAGGATCGTTCGATTCTGCAGCAATTTATCTTTATATTCTAAGATTTGGACCGACACTTCAACATATGATAAGTTGGCCTTCAGCTCCAGCGGACCAAAATCTACCACGTAGCTTGGGTCGTACACGTACTTTCACAACTGAAAGACGTAGAAGACATTATGCACACCCGCTAACGCTGGCGGTAGGACAATCTGATAGGCTGCTAGAGCGACTCGCTTGAGTACTTCAAACGGTCCAACGAATCTCGGACTCAACTTTTCCTTTGTACCAAACCGAGTAACTCCACGCATAGGCGACACTTTAAGAAATACGTGATCGCCTTCTTGAAACTCGAGGGGTCGATGGTGGACATCCGCGTAACTTTTATGTCAACTCTGCACTGTCTTTAATCTTTCATGAATGAGCTTGACCTTCTCTACGGTCTGTTCCATCAGCTCCGGGCCAAGAATCTGCCGTTCTCCGACTTCATCCCAGCAAATGGGTGATCTACACTTCTGACCGTACAAGGCTTTGTACAATGCCATTTAGATGCTGGATTGATAGCTATTGTTGTATGCAAATTTGACCAATGGTAGATGAACGTCCCAACTTGACTTGAAGTTAATTACGCAGAGCCGTAACATGTCTTCGAGAATCTGATTCACCCGCTCCATTTGGCCGTCGGTCTGGGGATGGTAAGCTAAGCTGAAATGCAACTTGGTACATATAGCCGACTGAAGGCTACTCTAGAAATACGATAGAAATCGTGCATTTCGATCAGAGACGATGGATATAGGGACTCCGTGCAGCTGTACTATCTTGTTAAGATAAATCTGAGCCAGGCGATTAACGCTCCAAGTAACTTTAATGGTAATAAAGTACGCTGACTTGGTTAGTCGATCAATGATGATCCAGATGGCATCATTTTCCTGTGACATCTTCGGCAGACCAACAACAAAGTCCATAGTGACATGATCCCATTTCTATTCTGTAATGGCAAGGTTCTGCATCTCTCCACCCGGTCTCTGATGCTCAACTTTTACCTGCTGACAGGCCATGCATTGTGACACGAAGAGCGTCACATCTCTCTTCATTTTGTGTCACCAGAAGGTCGTACGAAGGTCCTTGTACATCTTTGTGCTGCCAGGATGCAAGGTATATTTTGCATAGTGCGCCTCCGTCAATATCTCCTTTCTAAGTTCTGAATCGTCCTGAACGTATAGCCTACCCTTCAATCGAAGCACGCCAATTTCGTCTACCACAATGTCAGTCGCACTACCCGTTGAAATTTGCTCTCGCACTTTCTTCAGGTACGGATCATCCTTCTGAGCGGTCTTGATCTTTTCCCGCAAGCTCGGCTCTAACTGTATCTGTGCCAACTGCACATCCCTGAATCGAACCCGGAGGTCGATGCCCATCTCTTTTAGGTCTCGTAGCAGTCTGCGGTCGATGGAAAGCGAGGCAATATGCTTCCGACTCAGAGCGTCTGCCACAATATTTCTCTTGTCCGACGTATAGTCAATAGTCAAGTCGTAATCTTTGATTAGTTCAAGCCGGCACCTTTGCCGCAAGTTCAGCTCCTTCTTTGTGAATAGATACTTGAGGCTCTTATGATCCGTATAGATCGTGCACACCATACCATAAAGATAGTGATGCCACAATTTTAACACGAACACAATCGTCGCTAACTCCAGGTCATGGGTGAGATAGTTCTTCTCGTACGGCTTTAGCTGTCGGGAAGTAAAAGATATCATATTATTCCGTTGCATCAGCACACACCCCAAACCCTGGCCAGACGTATCGTTGAATATATGGAATCCCATATTCCCTTTTGGAAGTGCAAGTATCGGGGCTGAGACAAGCCGTTGCTTTAACTCATGGAAGGAAGCTTCACAGTCGTCTGACCATTCAAAAGCGACTCCTTTCTGGGTGAGACAAGTCAGAGGTGACGCAATCTTCACGAAGTCTTTAACGAAGCGTCGGTAGTATCCTGCTAAGCCAAGGAAGCTACGAATCTCGCCGACTAATGCTGGTCATTTCCAATCGACAACGGCTTTAACTTTCTTTGGGTCGACTGTTATGCCTTCAGATGAAATGATGTGTCCGAGAAATACGACGCTGCTCAGCCAAAATTTATACTTGCTTCTCTTCGCATATAACTGATTTTCCCGAAGTGTCTAAAGCACGGTCCGTAGATTCTCAGCGTGTTGCCGCTTGTCCTTCGAGTAGACGAGTATATCGTCGATAAAGACTACTACGAACTTGTCGAGGAAGAGTCGAAACACCCAACTCATTAAATCCATGAAAGCTACTGGGGCGTTTGTTAGGCTCAATGACATTACCAGGAATTTGTAATGGCCGTATCGAGTGCGGAAGGCTGACTTCGACACATCGTCCGGCTTGATCTTGAGTTGATGATAGCCCGATCGAAGATCAATTTTAGAAAATACCGAAGCGCCTTGCAACTGATCGAACAGGTCGTCTATGCAGGGTAATAGATATTTGTTCCGGATGGCGGCTATGTTCAGCTCTCAGTAGTCGATATAAAGATGCAATGATCCATCCTTCTCTTTGACAAACAATACGGGCGCTTCCCATGGTGAGACACTAGGCCGTATGAATCCCTTGTCGAGCAACTCTTGCAACTGTACTTGAGTTCCTTAAGTTCTGCAGGGGCCATTCTGTATGGGGCTTAGAGATCGGTCTGGTATCGGAGAATGTGTTAATGGTGAACTTTATCTCTCGATCAGGTGACATCCGAGCAGCTCATCCGAAAACACGTTTGGGAATTCTGTCATAACGTCGGCCTGACCCGCGTTTGTAACATCCTGTCTCATGTCTCGAACAGACCCTAAATAGACTTTACACCCGAAATGCGGCATCCTTCGAGCCGACATTGTCGAGATCACCATGCAAGTTGGCGATGTCTCACCACACGAATAGACGAATTCAGGCACTCCAGGTATATGGAAGGTGACCGTCTTTTTGGCATAGTTGATGGTTGCATTGCACGGACCGAGCCAATCTATTTCCAGAATGATATTCTAGTCCTTAATGTCTATGACTATCGTATCGAGACCTACCTTTTGACCATCTATATAGATGATTCCATCTTCGCAGGCTAAGTTTGCAAGGAGTAACGTGCCCGACGGTATGTTGACGCTAAGATTCAGGCATAACGGTGTCAAAGGGCTTTTGTGTTCGGCGATAAAATTCGCCAATATAAAGCTATGTATGGCACCTGAATCAAACAGTACATGAGCAGGTTTATTATTAAAATACAGTATACCTGCCATGACGGTGTCAAATACGAACGCTTCATCCTGGGTCATGGCTGTCATGCCCCGACCCGGAAGCACCCGAATCATCGTCCTTACTGGGGACATGATGTCGCACGAGCCTGGAGTTGTGCTCGTGCAAGACAAGATGACAAGTTGTCAAAATGGTTATTTTTGATTTGATATTAGCAAACAGAAGAAAACAGAGTATACAAAACAATTCTTTTTATTGATAATGAACTGAGATTACAAAGGCTTTCAATAGTCCAACTAAATTTACCAGATTGGCTACAACACTCAAGTTCTCTCTTGTCCACAAAGGATTTCATCGTTCCATATATCATGCCTTCTATTTCTCAACCGCATCAATCCTGTTGCAAGTCCGAGCGTCAATGCGATCGCACGCTTCAAACGCTACGACATTCCATGCCTCTGTGCGATCAAGCGATGCTTCACCACGAGCAATCCATTCCCTGCATGAAAGCTGCTGGGGGATTGGTACGTTCATCCTCGCATGTACTGATGAAAAGACACACTTTCTAAATCGATATTTAGTATTTATGTTGAATCATGCAACTTAGCTTATGATCTTGCTATATTCTTCTTAGGGTCGATTTCATGGCATATTCGAAAGTGGTAAAGCATGTTATCATGGCAAGCATGTTATTCGAGTTGAGTAGGCAAGCAATCTCGTGTTTGTTTCGTGGTGCAACTTCTTACCAGCATAGACGCACTCGCCCTTGCTCCGAAGCAAGGTGAATACGCCCCATTCCTTCCTTGTCATGTTATAAGTGCTCTCTATGCAGGATCTATGTGTGTACAGGATACATACGTGCCTGTATCTTTAATCCATCGTTCCTTAACTATATGAAGGTCATTGGCGTATCCGTGCCATAATGGACTAAAGTATTTCTCATCTCTTTTATTATCTTTCCTTTTTTTCTTTCTCTTTCATCTTTCTCAAATTGGATAATCCGGCGTCCTTCCCGCTCGGGTTGCTAGCCCAATAACCGAAGGACGTCGAACTTATCATCAATTGTGGCTTATCACATCAGTAGCAGATCGTAAGTCATGTCCAAAAGATGTGCACCAACAATGATTAATATCCCTCCTAGGTCGAACGGTCTCGGCACCCCGGTATTTAACTCGTTCGAGGGAACACCCGTGCACGGGCTCTCAATCCATTTCTCAAGTCTATTTGACCATGCAACGAGCGTCTTATTCAAACAATCAAACATAGTCTTGAGTCCGCAACTCAGACTTCGTATCATCTCTTATTTCTCATATTTACTGTGAAACCCCATTTTCGGCGAGTTTCCCGGCGCCGCTTTCAGTGGCCGACGCCCCGATCCCGCTGACCCGCGCGGCCCTTCCCCGCGTCCCCGTTCACGTCGGCGATCCCGCGCCCACGCCCCGCCGCCGTCCCCTGGCCGGCGCCCGACCCGGCGACTTGCTGCTCCGTTGGCGTTTCCCGGTGCCGCTGTCTGTTTTCGGTTCTGACCCGTTTCTATTTCGAGCTCCAATTTCGGTTTCGGTACACTCTGACTCTATATTCTTTAATTGTCGATGATGAATTCTCTGGTCCGAATTCAACAGGATTTCGGTTTTTCGACAACGTAAATTCTACGTTGCAATTTCTGTTTTTCGGAATTTTTGGAGAATCGGGTGTCTGAGAACCTTTTCGAAAGGAACTCTGGAGAATGATTATTTCTCTGGGTTTTCCTATTCGTAGGCTAATTCTCGGAGTTTCCGAAGGAAATTTGGAAATTACCCGTATTCGGATTTTCGGGAAAGATCTGCTGTTTTTCCATAGTTTGATATTTGGTGGGGTTTATGTTCTGTTGGTTGACGGTTCTCTTTAGCTATGTTGTGTGTTCTGTTGGAATTTTGGAAAGTTGGTTTTTGATATTTGAGTTCGGATTTTTCATAATTAGTTGGCTTGGGAATATATATATATATATATTATGGTGGGTTTCGGGAGTTATTTTGCAGGTATCGGACGCGTTCCCAGTTTTTGGGTTATCCCGAAAACAGAGGGAATGCTGCCGAAATTTTCGGGAAATTTATTAAATGATTTTCAAAATGATTTTTGAATTAAATATTATTTTTATAATATTTTGGGCGACAACCATAATTGGTTACTGGGCCCCAACGAAATGCAAACGCACCGGTTTGACCGGACGTTGAGGCAGAGTAGTTAAAAATGAAATTTTGGACCAGAGTCTGAGACTTAAAATTCTCTTTTAATATTATTTTGGAAATTATTAATTTTGTTAAAATTGTAGTTATTAAATTTTGAGACTAACCTATCTTTTCTTATTTCAATTTGCAATAAAATTTGTAAGGGCATAAGCCCAATTCCAGTAAATGTGGTTTTGTAATAAGTAGGAATTAGCATTTTATTTTATTTTCTGGGAATGTGTGATAGCGTAGGAACAATCAAAATATTGTTATGAATTATTAATTAATAATTCACAATTTCTCATTTTAAGAAAATAAATATATTTTATATATATTAAAAATATCAAAGTTTTTCAAATAAATAATAATTTATGTACAAAATACAAAGTTTTAATATATTAGAAGATAATTACAAGTTTTACTGAAAAAGCAAAATAAAATGGAATTTCCAAAAGTACAACTAACTAGTAAACTTTGTGTTTTGTGGTAGTTAGCTAACAACTAAAAATGACTAGGAAAGACAAATAGAAGCGGTGACTAGATAGCTCTGAGTTTGTTCTGAAAACCAGTTCTCCGAAAATTGTAGGATTTCCAAGGAGTGCGTAAACTACGAATACCGAAGTGCAAGACCTTGACAACTGGAATTTAAGGCAAGTACATTTTATGTAAATTTTACAATCATTTTACAATTGTTTCATTGCAATTTTAAACCACCATTATACACGAACTCCTTCGGGAGCATTGATTGTACTGTTGGGGACTGGGGGAGTAGAATAGTGGATATGACCAATTCCAAACTTAGGATAATGACTGTGTTAGCTTTCCCCTCTTCACACGGGGACAAGCCATATCGTATCGCTAGGATACCATTGTAACCCAAACCGGTCATATTCACTATCTATTCACATCACTGTACTGAATTATTTCAAAACTGTTCATCTTTAAATTATTTAAAAGTGCATGTCATAAATTGTATTTTAATTGTTAAAAGTTTGCATGAATTGTACTTTGCTCCCTCCTGACTGGAGATAACATTTTAGGTATTACTGAGGATCTGGAGATGATGATCAGTAGCTACTACGATCCCGATTTGTACCCGGCGGTACTTCCACCAGATGAGGATGATGTGGCATCAACCTAGATGCTGCTTAGCCTTTGAGAACCTTAGTTGCAATGTTTTTAAATTCCAGTTTTATGAACTATGTATTAAAAGACAAATTTTATTATCGTTAGTTAAATGTTGTGGCAACTCTTATATTCAAATCTTGTTGTTGATATGACCTGCACAATGAATTACAGCTTACTGCCGCCGTCTCATCAACGGCGCAGGCTGGGCATGATCCGATTCGACCCAAGTATTTGGGGACCGGGTCGTGACATGTTTTTAGTGGTGGCCCATGCAGGTCTCTGTTCAACAACTTAGGAAAACTTAGAAACAATTAGGAACACTAGAACATCATATTGCCACAACTTAGGACCGATATATCTTATTAAATATTTTTGCTTGATTATAGACGGGTAGGATACCTTGCTTATGTTTATGTCCTAAACCTTTCCAGACCATGGCCATTAATGAGAATGACAATGTTGGAGATGAGTTGTCACCTCAACATACCACACCACCACCTTCCCTGTTCAGTCCAGATCCTACTCTGCGACTTTCTGATCGCCATCATAATGCTGGAGACGCTCAAGTTCATCAGACGATGGATCCTTCAGGCTCGAGGACTGGACTGCGGACAGAGATGCCTGTCCCATCTGCCCCGCCGCTTCCAGTGAACCCCTCCGAACTCATAAGTTTGCTGCGGGAAGTGCTAGCAACTCAGAGGGCTGAAGCTGAATCTCATCGCGAGCAGAACGCGATTATGAAGGAAGGAATGGAGAACTCCCACAATGTAGCTATGGCTGCACTTGGAAGGAGAGAAGTGAACCCAGAAGAGCCTAGACCAGCTAAGGTAAGTGCCATTCTAGAGGATAATTTTAGTAATTTTTTGAGACCATTAATAGTGATTAGAGATCATATTATGGTAAGGTGGGGGATATTGAGAGCTTCAAGAAGCAGAACCCTCGACCTTTCAAGGGAACCGAGGGAATTGTCTATGCTGACGAATGGCTCGACAGTATGGAACGTCTCCTGAGCGTCGCTCGACTTCCGGAAGACCTTAAGGCAGAAGCTGTAGGACTCCAACTGCAGAATATAGCTAGCACCTGGTATCGGAATGAACCCCGACTCCAGGATAGGCAGGTCGACTGGGACACTTTCAAGAAGTTGTTCCAGAGGAAATTCTTCCCAACTTCTGAAATGCGGGAGATGGAGCGACAATTTCAGAACCTAAAGCAAGGCAACATGACTGTGGGAGAGTATGCGGCAGAATTCGGCCAGCTCAGCCGATTTGCCAAGAACATGGTGGCTGATCCTGCTGATCGTGCTGAACGATTCAAGTATGGACTTAGAGAGGAGATTCGCACTCATGTGATCTCTGGTGGAGCTAAGACTTATGAGAAGATTCTGGAGAGAGCCCAAGACATAGAGAAGAGTCAACCTGCCCGTTCGAAGAGAGATTATCCTGGAACTAGCAACTTCCAGGGTAATCAGAAGAAGCCCAACAACAACAACAGCAGCAACAATAACAACAACCGTCCTCAGCACCAGCAGGCAAGGAACAATGAAAGAGCACCCCAGAGGCAGATTCCTATCTGCGATTTTTGCAAGAGGCCGGGACATCTGGCAAACATCTGCAGGAAGAGACTAGGGCAATGTCTGATCTGTGGGTCTTCCACCCATCAAGTGAGGGACTGTCCCTTGTCAAACAACAAGGCTGGAGGAAATCAGCAGAAAGGACCTCTGCCCACTCAGCAGCAACAATTTGGGCAGCATCAACAGAAGACGGGGCGAGCTTTTGCCCTAACTGCAGAGGAACCAAAGCCGGAGCAGGAGCCTAATGCGGATGTCATATCAGGTTACATTTATGTACATTCTCATCCTGCATTAGCTTTATTCGACTCTGGTGCAACACACAGTTTCATAGCAACCAAATTTATCTCTGCACATCACATAGTTACGGGTTTTAGCAAGAGAATATGTAGGGTTATGACTGGAGGTGGACCCCTACCTATAACGGAGACTTGTAATTGCCCCATTACAATTTCTGACCACAAGTTTGTAGCACCTTTATTGGTGATGCCCTTGCCCAACTATGACATAGTCCTTGGAATGGACTGGTTGAGCAAGCAGCATGCGCTGATAGATTGTCACAGAGGATGTGTAATCTTCAGCCCACCTGGAGGGCCAGAGTTTGAAGTCTCTAGAGCTCCGGAGGTTATGGAGAGTATTGTCTATTCTATTTCTGAAGAACCTGAACCACCTCACCCTATCATAGCGGAATACATGGATGTTTTCCCTGATAGTCTGCCTGGGCTACCCCCAGATCGGGACATAGAATTCACTATTGATTTAGTCCCTGGCTCTCCCCCGATCTCTAAGGGATGTTATAGAGTCAACCCGAAGGAGGCCAAAGAGATGAAGGAGCAGATCAACGAACTGAAGGCCCTTGGATTCATTCGAGACGGAGTTTCACCCTGGGGAGCACCTGTTTTGTTTGTGCCCAAGAAGGACGGAACAGTGAGGATGTGCATCGACTACCGGGCGCTGAACAATGTCACAATCAAGAACAAGTACCCTCTGCCCCGGATCGATGACTTATTTGACCAGTTGAGTGGAGCCAAGGTGTTTTCCAAGATTGATCTCAGGTCTGGCTATCATCAGATCAAGGTCAGGAAGGAAGACATTCCCAAAACGGCATTCAACACCAAGTATGGGCAGTTTGAATTCTTGGTCATGCCGTTTGGTCTGACGAATGCTCCTGCTGTGTTCATGAACCTTATGAATAAGGTTTTCCATGAATACTTAGACCAGTTTGTCGTCGTCTTCATTGATGACATACTGATCTATTCAAAGACGAAGGAGGAGCACGAAGAGCACCTCAGGAAAGTTCTGGAAACTTTGAGGAAGGAGAAGCTGTACGGTAAGCTATCCAAGTGTGAATTCTTTCTAGACAAGGTGGATTTTCTTGGCCATGTTGTCACAGGAGAAGGAATTTCTGTGGACCCTAAGAAGATAGCTGCTGTGGAGAAGTGGCCTACCCCAAGCTCAGTTGCTGACATCAGAAGTTTCTTGGGCTTGGCGGGCTACTACCGGAAGTTTGTGAAGGACTTTGCTAGAATTGCTGAACCTATGACAAAGCTGACTCGGAAGAATGAGGAATTCATCTGGACGGAGGACTGCCAAGCAGCGTTCGAGGAGTTGAAGAAGAGGCTTACCACTGCACCAATCCTTGCGCTACCCGCAGGATCCGGTGGTTTCACAATCTACAGTGACGCCTCAGGCAAAGGACTGGGTTGCGTTCTTCAACAACATGGGAAAGTGATTGCTTATGCATCTAGGCAATTACGGACTCATGAGAAGAACTATCCCACTCATGATCTGGAGCTTGCTGCAGTCATCTTTGCGTTGAAGCTTTGGAAACACTATTTGTATGGAGAGAGAGTGGAGATATACACAGACCACAAAAGTCTGAAGTATGTTTTCACTCAGAAAGAGTTGAACATGAGGCAAAGGCGATGGCTGGAGTTAATGAAGGATTTTGACATCGACTTGCAATACCACCCGGGTAAGGCTAATGTGGTCGCTGATGCACTTAGTCGATACCCAGTGGCGATGTTCTTAACCAAGGAGAGGCACCTGCTGGAGGACATCGAGAAGCTTGGACTGGAGATTGTACTGCCTGGACAGAAGGAACTGGATGCTGATTCGGTGATGATGAAGTTGCAAGTGAGCTCGTACCTGATGGACAAAGTCAAGGAGACGCAGTTTCAAGACGAGGCACTTTGTAAGCTGAGAGATCAAGTGTTAGCAGGAACACTGGAAGGTTTCTCAATCGCCAGTGATGGAGCTTTGAAGAATGGTACAAGGCTTTGTGTACCGACTGGCGAACTGAGGAATGAGTTGATGAAGGAAGCGCATCAATCTCAATATTCCATACATCCTGGAGCCAATAAGATGTATCGGGATATGCGCACTATTGTCTGGTGGAGTGGAATGAAGAAAGATGTCACCAGGTATGTTGCTAGATGCTTGATTTGTCAACAAGTAAAGGCTAGTAGACAAAGACCTGCAGGACTTTTACAACCGCTGGACATCCCAGAATGGAAGTGGGAGCACATCACGATGGATTTCGTGTCAGGACTGCCTCGTTCCCAAGGAGGGAAGGATGCCATCTGGGTAATTGTGGACCGACTAACCAAGTCAGCTCACTTTATCCCTTTCAAAGTTGGTTTATCCACTGAGAAGTTGGCAGCATTGTACATGCGGCACATTTACCGGATTCATGGCGTACCGGTAAGCATTGTTTCTGACCGAGACACTCGTTTTACCTCACATTTTTGGAAGAGCTTGCATGACAGCTTGGGGACACAGTTGAAGTTTAGCACAGCTTATCATCCCCAGACAGATGGACAATCAGAGAGGACAATTCAGACACTTGAAGATATGCTGCGAGCTTGTGTCTTAGAATTTGGAGGATCGTGGGAAGACCATCTGCACTTGGTAGAGTTTTCTTATAATAACAGCTACCAAGCCAGTATTGGTATGACCCCGTTTGAAGCTCTTTATGGACGTCGTTGCCGTACACCATTGGCATGGGACGACGTTGGTGAAAGAGTACTGCTGGGTCCTGAAATAGTGACTGACGCAGCAGAGAAGGTGAAGTTTATCAGAGACAGGCTCAGGATTGCTCAAGACAGACAGAAACACTGGGCAGACAGCAGTCGTCGACCACTGACATTTGAAGAAGGAGATAAGGTCTTTGTGAAGATTTCTCCTACCAGAGGTACTATCAGATTTGGCAGAGCTGGAAAGCTTAGTCCCAGGTACATTGGTACGTTCGAAGTTCTGAGCCGGATTGGAGAAGTGGCGTATAGGTTAGCTCTACCAGCTAATCTAGAAGGCGTGCACAACGTCTTCCATGTCTCACAGCTCAGAGAGTATGTACCGGATGAGAACCACGTTCTGGACCATTCAGAGTTGGAGATTGGACCGAGTCTCACCATACCAGAAAAGCCAGTGGCGATCTTGGATCGAGGCGAGAAGAAGACCAGAACCTCGGTGACTCCCATAGTTCGAGTGATGTGGAGGCATGATTCCCCAGGCGAATCTACCTGGGAGCGTGAAGATGAGATGCGGGAGAAGTACCCGTATTTGTTCGAGACTTGAGGTATTTTCTCAACCTAACTCTTTAAAATTTCGAGGACGAAATTTTCTAAGGAGGGAAGGTTGTGAAACCCCATTTTCGGCGAGTTTCCCGGCGCCGCTTTCAGTGGCCGACGCCCCGATCCCGCTGACCCGCGCGGCCCTTCCCCGCGTCCCCGTTCACGTCGGCGATCCCGCGCCCACGCCCCGCCGCCGTCCCCTGGCCGACGCCCGACCCGGCGACTTGCTGCTCCGTTGGCGTTTCCCGGTGCCGCTGTCTGTTTTCGGTTCTGACCCGTTTCTATTTCGAGCTCCAATTTCGGTTTCGGTACACTCTGACTCTATATTCTTTAATTGTCGATGATGAATTCTCTGGTCCGAATTCAACAGGATTTCGGTTTTTCGACAACGTAAATTCTACGTTGCAATTTCTGTTTTTCGGAATTTTCGGAGAATCGGGTGTCTGAGAACCTTTTCGAAAGGAACTCTGGAGAATGATTATTTCTCTGGGTTTTCCTATTCGTAGGCTAATTCTCGGAGTTTCCGAAGGAAATTTGGAAATTACCCGTATTCGGATTTTCGGGAAAGATCTGCTGTTTTTCCATAGTTTGATATTTGGTGGGGTTTATGTTCTGTTGGTTGACGGTTCTCTTTAGCTATGTTGTGTGTTCTGTTGGAATTTTGGAAAGTTGGTTTTTGATATTTGAGTTCGGATTTTTCATAATTAGTTGGCTTGGGAATATATATATATATATTATGGTGGGTTTCGGGAGTTATTTTGCAGGTATCGGACGCGTTCCCAGTTTTTGGGTTATCCCGAAAACAGAGGGAATGCTGCCGAAATTTTCGGGAAATTTATTAAATGATTTTCAAAATGATTTTTGAATTAAATATTATTTTTATAATATTTTGGGCGACAACCATAATTGGTTACTGGGCCCCAACGAAATGCAAACGCACCGGTTTGACCGGACGTTGAGGCAGAGTAGTTAAAAATGAAATTTTGGACCAGAGTCTGAGACTTAAAATTCTCTTTTAATATTATTTTGGAAATTATTAATTTTGTTAAAATTGTAGTTATTAAATTTTGAGACTAACCTATCTTTTCTTATTTCAATTTGCAATAAAATTTGTAAGGGCATAAGCCCAATTCCAGTAAATGTGGTTTTGTAATAAGTAGGAATTAGCATTTTATTTTATTTTCTGGGAATGTGTGATAGCGTAGGAACAATCAAAATATTGTTATGAATTATTAATTAATAATTCACAATTTCTCATTTTAAGAAAATAAATATATTTTATATATATTAAAAATATCAAAGTTTTTCAAATAAATAATAATTTATGTACAAAATACAAAGTTTTAATATATTAGAAGATAATTACAAGTTTTACTGAAAAAGCAAAATAAAATGGAATTTCCAAAAGTACAACTAACTAGTAAACTTTGTGTTTTGTGGTAGTTAGCTAACAACTAAAAATGACTAGGAAAGACAAATAGAAGCGGTGACTAGATAGCTCTGAGTTTGTTCTGAAAACCAGTTCTCCGAAAATTGTAGGATTTCCAAGGAGTGCGTAAACTACGAATACCGAAGTGCAAGACCTTGACAACTGGAATTTAAGGCAAGTACATTTTATGTAAATTTTACAATCATTTTACAATTGTTTCATTGCAATTTTAAACCACCATTATACACGAACTCCTTCGGGAGCATTGATTGTACTGTTGGGGACTGGGGGAGTAGAATAGTGGATATGACCAATTCCAAACTTAGGATAATGACTGTGTTAGCTTTCCCCTCTTCACACGGGGACAAGCCATATCGTATCGCTAGGATACCATTGTAACCCAAACCGGTCATATTCACTATCTATTCACATCACTGTACTGAATTATTTCAAAACTGTTCATCTTTAAATTATTTAAAAGTGCATGTCATAAATTGTATTTTAATTGTTAAAAGTTTGCATGAATTGTACTTTGCTCCCTCCTGACTGGAGATAACATTTTAGGTATTACTGAGGATCTGGAGATGATGATCAGTAGCTACTACGATCCCGATTTGTACCCGGCGGTACTTCCACCAGATGAGGATGATGTGGCATCAACCTAGATGCTGCTTAGCCTTTGAGAACCTTAGTTGCAATGTTTTTAAATTCCAGTTTTATGAACTATGTATTAAAAGACAAATTTTATTATCGTTAGTTAAATGTTGTGGCAACTCTTATATTCAAATCTTGTTGTTGATATGACCTGCACAATGAATTACAGCTTACTGCCGCCGTCTCATCAACGGCGCAGGCTGGGCATGATCCGATTCGACCCAAGTATTTGGGGACCGGGTCGTGACATTTACTTTCTATGTTCTCACATTACATACTTCGTTTCAATGTTTAATGGAATCATGCCTCAACTCAATGTTCGTCAACCGAATGACCCAAAGGTCCTGAACATTTTTCGAGGCATCATGCCACATCTGACAATTCCGTCACCTACATGCCACAACTGTTCTCTTCGCAATAAAACCATCTTTTATGATTCTCGTGCACGTAGGCACGCTTTGACATGATTGTTCTTATTTCTTCGAGTCGTGCATGTTTGCCATTAAAATCTTTGAATATAATTTCAATTACAAACAGAACAGTATTATAATATAGGACTTCGATGTAGTCCTAGGAGTACACTTTTGTTTTTATCTGGGTCCTGTATCGATGGAGCGAATGGTAATGCGTTGACTCCGTTGACAATCTGACGACAGTTTTCGGTTCTCTAAAGGTCTGAGTTGCTCTGGGTACTAGAGCTTGCGAAGAGGAAGAAGACGTTGAATGTCTCTTCCGATCTCTGTGAATGAACTCTGATGCTCTGGTTGCAGCTGTCTTTGATGTCCATGTCTGTCCTTCTGTGTGTATGTGGAAGAAGGAAATGATCCCTCTATTTATAAGCATCAGGTTGGGCTGCTCATGCGCGCACATATAGGATACACTTTGTTCGTAGAAACGCCATGTGGCTGATGCTGCGAACGGAGGGCGCATGGATGATGTGCCATGATTTGTGGGTTGAATCCTTCATGCTGTATTTGTGGCTGGCACGTGGCAGTGGAGAGGATTTTTCTGTTGCTGAGATCTTGGGTGGTTAGCACCCCTTCATAGGCTGAACTGAGTCAAAGGACACGTGACGTACATCCATGGCTCAAAGATCTCGAATTTAATGGAGAAGGATCTGATGAGCTGCACCTGGGATCCGGTGCATGATTTAGCTCGTAATCTTTAGGAATCACGAACCAGTCTGGGTGCATGGTTTGCGAGACACATGCGGGGCTTCAGTAGCATGGCCGGGGAGGCACATGCAGCGACTTGACTTCTGTGATCAGAAGTAAGTCAGAGGCGCATGGCTTTTGAGGTGCATATAAATCTTCGGGCGCACGGCTGCGGAGGCGCATACGAGTGGTTGGTCGGCCACGTGGCTTGTAACCGTCAGAGGAGAGTAATGATGATGCTGACGTCTGTGGTGCTTCCTTTTCTGCAAAAAGTTGTCGACTGTTCAGTCCTCGGGGGACGTGCTGCCAATTCTGTCACTTTCATATTAATTGTTTGGTGGGTAACGAGCCGAAGTGGGCGCATCAATTTATACTCCACTAGGCGTATAGGTTCGTGTTCACCAGGACGCATGGATCTGTGCTTTGTTGAGTGCATCCATACGGGGCGCTTGGTGCTGATGAGCGCGTTTGTATGATGCGCGATATCTGACCGGCGTATCTGTTGCATGACGTATCATTTATTGGTCTGACTATTGAGTTCTTCGAGTGCTTTAAATAGCTGTTTTGACTTGGCTGAATTTGAAGAGGCAAATTCATCATCGTAAATGCAAGTTCATTGCACTAACTTCGGGAAGGTTGCCACTTGGCGCATGGATTTGATTTGCCCTGGCTTATAAATAGTAACAGTTTGAGAGAGTTTTGTTGTCTCTTTCTTGACTTCTCGACGAAGATGGATTCGACTGATCCTCCTCCTTGGCAAGACGTTGTACTGTGGGTGATGGTTCTCCTTGTTCGAAGAAGCTTTGACGGTGAACTCCTTCAGAAGACTGAGATTCGCCGAGTTGGAATGGATATAGCAGTTTTATGTTCGAGCCGCTTGCTAGTAGTATTCTTCTATAGGACGACATCGAGTGCCAAGTTGAATGCATGGTTTGGGTTTGATGTGCCTAAGCCTCATTATGATGGAAGAGCCCCAGGCTGGCAGATGCGTCTGTGCGTTGACGAAGAAGTGATTCACTCTGACGGGGCGGAGTGATGTGCTGGAAGAGTAATATGCCGGGCTGAGACGACGCGGCTAGCTGAGACGACACGGCTAGCTAAGACATCTGAGTGATGGGCCTAGTTGAAAGTAGGCTATTACAAAGTCTTTAATTGGCATCATGTTTCTGAGACGATGTCGGACAGGCACAGCATGTTGCAACTGTTGGAACACAGACTGCCTTGGTGGTGGAGCCACTGTCTTACGGCTGCAGCAGTTGATGGCGACCGTAGCACAAGTATGTCCCGCGAGGGACGAGTTGTGCATGATGGTCGTCTCTTCCGATCTACTTCTGTGAGTGATCACAGTACATAAATCATGTGAGAAGATATTGACACTCGTACCCTCTTCAGGCACATGACAAAGCCAAGCGTCAGGGTGAGTGTATGAGTGACACTCGTACCCTCTTCAGGCGCATGGCGAAGCCAAACGTCAGGGTAAGTGTATGAGTGATACGCCACTTTTACACCTCCATCAGGCGCATGGCAAGGCCAAGCGCCGGGGTGGTCAAGTGAATGTTGTGTCCCCTGATCCAGCGCATAAGGCACGCCCAGATCAATAGTGGGGGAACCACATTTATAGTGACTTGAACCAGCCTCAGACGCATAACCAATGTAGGCACGGGGGTTTAAAGACTACAGAATTTGCCTTACATGACTTGGTTGCGAACGCAGCAGATCCGCCCAAGTGAGACAAGGACTTTGAGGTCGGCTCGTTTCTGGCGCAGAAGCACCCGAGTCAATTTTGTACAGCTTACCATCAGCAGCGCGCATGATTGTGAGCGCATGCTTCTGGTTTGCCGTTGGCATAGCACGTTTGAGGCGCATGGCCCGTGCCGCCTTGGAGTCCTTCGTACTAGCCCGTGAAGGCGCATAGTACTCAGAATCCAACTTTTCTCGCCTCAACAGCGAGTGAAAAACTTGCCGCCAACCCAGAAGAAGAGAAGAACTACTATAACTTTTTGTGGCTCGAACGGGCTCCGTGGATAACGGGCTCTCTTTTCTTTATTTATTTTGTCTCCTTTTCAAAGGAGGCAAGAGGGCTCTATATATAGAGTGGAATAAGACCTCTCTTCTTCTCCTTTTCGATGTGGGATTAAAAGTAACATCCCTCCTTTTTCATGCTTCTACAGTTTATGCGATGCACGCCTCGATACCATAATTCCATGTTCTTAGCCTTAATGTTCAATTTTCGTGGCTTGCACGCTAGGGCGCTCGCCTTCATAATCTTTCAATGTGCTAGCCTTTCTAACTCGTGCACGAAGGCATGGAATGGCTCGTGCACGAAGGCACTCACCGAATATAGTTAGCCCATGTTCTTGTGGCTTGCGCACCGAGGCGCTCGCCTTTACGATATCCAATGTTCCATAGAGACTCGTGCATTTGATGTATATTTTATTTCAATTGTTCTAACTAGTGTTCGACGCACACTATGATTTATCTTCCGATCGGACCACGCCCGTGGCGTCGATAGGTTAACTTAGCATAAAATGATACATTCTTACTTAGGCATGAAAGAGTAAAAAAAGAGTCAGTCCTTCCACCTTAAGCCGATACGTCTTGTTGTTTGTCGAGCCGATGCGGCTCTATTTCATAACTTTGTTGTACGGTCAAATCTTCTGACTTAGCCATTCGAGCACTTCTTATTTTATTGAACTACTCGATCGATTCTGGCCTACCATGCCCAAGTCCTTGCCCATTGCGAGGCGGTGATTTAGGTTTTGCGGACCCGTTACGAATGAGGCAAAATATCGACCTCTAACATTTCAGCATAAACGGATATCCTGCACATGAAACCAACTAAAATCAATACTTGCATCGATTCGAACTTGCGTCTTGGGCCGATTCGACTTCTTAGAATCTTCTAGCTGACTCGCCACACTTATCCTTTGGGACAATGCAGTGCTTCACATTGATTCAACTCGATGCATTCTTTGGGACAATGCAACTCTTAGCATTGACTTAGTTCGATGCATTGCTCGGGAAAACGTAACTTTCGTATCGATTCAAATCGATATATTTTATTCGGTCAACGCAACTCTTTGAGTCAACATCTCAGCATAATGTGTCGTACGTAATGGGGCATTACAATGGCGTAGATGCGGCCCTGGGCATTGGGGCGACTGTCTTGGCCATTTTGTGGCGCGGTCTGTGGAGCCCAAGGTACTTGGCCTAAGTTTTATTGGTGTTGTGGGAGGCATTGGTTTGACCCACCTTCAGGGCGGTTGCGTGCGACGTGCCCTACTCGACCGCACCCGAAGCATGCTCCAATTTTCATTAAGCATTCGTTAGCCACGTGTCCCACCTTGTGGCAATGATTACAAACTACTCGGTTTCTCCCCTGGTTGCCGCATCTGTTATTGTGGTTTGGATGCTTATGCGCGTTGTTCCCTCCTGCATGGCTATGGCGCTTATGATTATAAGAATGCACAGCACCGGTAGCGACTGGAGGATATTGAGGCTCGAGATGGAGGGCATGGTTGACTGACTCGTCCATTGTTTGATACTCGGGCACAGTCACATGGGCAGAAATTGAAGGCCTCAGGCCCACTTCGAATCTCCGTGCTCGATTCACCGCCGTCGGTAAGTAGACACCAGCAAATCGAGCCAACTTATTGAATTCTGCTGCATATCACGTACTGTCATGTTTCCTTATTTCAGCTGCATGAACGATTGTTCTCCTTTGCCTGGAGGGCCGCAGCAGGTAAGTACTCAACTTTGAAGGCCTTGCAGAACGCAGCCTAGGAGATCGGTACGGTAGAGTCATCGCGACGAATAGCCTGCTTTTGTACCACCCACTAGTCGTGCACATTCAACCAAAGTTGAAGTTAGGCGCATGCAACTTTCTTTGCCTCATCGATGCCGAGGAGCTCGAAGTTGTCCTCGATCTCGTCTAACCAGTCGATCACAAGGGAAGGGTCTTCGATGCCGGAGAAGGAAGTACAAAATGCCTTCTTGAAGATGGTATAGTCGAAGGCTTTATTCTCTGGCAGCGCAAGGTGAAACGAAGGCTCCCCGGGTACGACTTCGATGGGACGGTTTACGGGTTCAACAGTACGGGTTGCAGAATTCCCGTTGGTCAAGACTGTTTGCACTAACTGCCGTAGCGTGTCAAGTTGCCCTTGCTGCATCTTGAACTACGCTTTAAACCGGGCTTCAAATTGGGCATGTCGCCTTTCGGACTGCAGGCGCAGCTTCTCGCTTTCTTGTTAGAATGATGCGGCCTGTCTCTGCTGCCTTTCGAGCATATGCAGCATCCGCTCCATAGGACTGCCAGAAGGTCCGACTTCGGTAGGCATCCTCCCCGTTGGATTGACAGAATGCTCGGCTTCGGAACTACTCGAGCCGCTGGAAGCGCTCGCTTCACCCTCTGCCCGAGGTCCCGCAACTCCTGGGAAAAAGATAACTCTCGTTAGTTTCAAAAAATATCTTGGAATCAGCGTACCGAATAACTCATCTCATCGACACGAGGTCAACGGTTCGAGACTAGAGACTCGAGACTGGAGGCCAAGGACGTAAAGCCATGCTCTGATACCATTATGTTACGTCCCGATTTCGAAAAATCGATAGTCGTCCCCCGGGCGTGATGCCATGCGAACCTAGGTTGCGATCGCACAAGGCATAGTCATATGGTAATCTGAAACACGTCAACTAAGATAGAGTGCAGACAAATTAAACAACACATTGAGATAGAAAAACTTTGCACTTTATTGATAATAGACATCATTTACAGACTCTATTATAATTATGTCGCACAGGCTGTACAACATGACTCGATTACAAAAGGAGTGTCGATGAGATAACTGTTCCATGCATACATCCCTCATTTATAACCAAAGTATTCCAGCCACCTGGATGCAAGGGATGCCGAGACATGTTCCTTGGACTTGCAGAGAGTCTTCAAAAGCACGAACGTCACCTATCTAGTTGGCGCATTCTTCCTGATTACTGGTACCTGCAAAGAACGAGGGTCAGTACGATCACATGTACTGGTGAGTGGCGAATTAAACCCAAGCTCTGTATTTGGTTCAAACAGTTTTATAAAACATGTTAGCTATTTTTATGAACTTTCTAGTCATCCTGATTGATTTGTATGTTAACATGTTTTGAGGCAAGCATATGAAATTGTATACATTGAGCAATTATCATAATCATCCCGTGTCACGTACGTTAGTTGAAGCAGTGAAAGGGGAGTGAAGGTCACTGGCAATGTCAAGCCATCATGGACTATAGCTGGGTTAGACGGTGACCCTTTCACGGCGGGTAGCGAGCCCTGTACGAAAGTTTTCGAATCACCAACGCCGATTCATGGCTGGCGCTTGCTATATTCGTTCCTTTCGGGCAGAATCAGTTCCTTGGCCTAGACAACCGTTCGAGAAAACTACTCCTTATGCATAAGTTGTACAATGACCGTTTTGCATATTCATAAAATATTCTATCTTTTTACTAGAACCTTCAACTTTCTCTTTTGGTGTGAAACTAACCCTTTCTTTGAACTTAGTCATTTATGCACTTTAACCATATCATTGCGATAAACGTTAATCGATTCATCCTTTGGTTTGCATAGGCTAAGTAAATAAGGCATAAGAAAGAAGGCATCAGTTTTTCATGTAAAGCAGTTCGATAGCAAGTGTTTCGTGAAGAATCATGCCATGATTTCATTGATTCTATACTATGGCGACAAGCATTGTTTTTTATATTTGATTCTGAAATAGAGGGTTGAGGCGAAGGAGGTCAGCCACTCACCTTAGTCTTTGCTTCAGGCGAGGGACTGGTTGGCTGCACTTAGACGTCGCCTAAGTGATCACCTGAAATCGCATAAGCAACTGATTAGAATACTGCATTATTCAAGGAGTTCAATACGAATGTGAAGTTTAAAAATGCATGGCATAAAAACTATCGAAAATATTCACGAAAACACATTTATGAAAACCAAAATCAAAGCCAAATCACGTGCGGCATGAAAACCAGAGCAACGGGAGATCGCCCCCGACTCAGCCGCAGAGCCAATCCTTGAGGCACAACCCGCTGAATATGGCTTGATTCCGAATAATCCTTTTCATAATGAGAAAATGATCTTAATTCAATCGTTCCCGTTCGACCGATTCAACCGATCTCGATCTATCGGTTCCGACTGAATCGGTAGCGACAGTGTTCCTTTCTCGCGTACCCCGTGGACGAAAGTAGGGCACGATGTAGGGACAGGGCACTACAAAACCCATTATGACTTCCTTGCCATCCTTGATTGTTAGAAGTTCAAGTATCATTCTTGAGCTTTTATCGTTCTTCGGTAGTCCCTTTCGATTACAATATTTGCGATAGAACTTTAAATTGTGACATGTTTCAATCGTGTGACCATCCCAATTGCAATGATCACAATACTTGTCCTTAGATTTGTTGTTGTAATTTCTTTGGCAACTTTGAAAGGCTACTTCAATGGAGAAATTTTATGTGGCCTCATATGTCATTTGTCGTTGAGTTTCATCTTGAGAAACAAAAGAATAGGCTTCGTGAACATTGGACAATAGTGACATCATGAGAATATTGCTCCGAGTACAATGCTTTAAAAACGTTATTGAGACCCATAGAGAATTGCATCATTCGATCCTCTTCTCTTTGCTCGATATGTACCTTGAATTGGTCACAAATAGGTATGGTCGTTAGGGGTGTGCTGTAACACCCACTTTTCTAAAATGAGGATAATTTTAAACTTTTGTAAAAGTTTATTATTTAATAATAGAATTTATGATTTATGGGAATTTTTAATTAATTTAATACTATTTAAAATTGGTGAATTATAATTTTGATGTGTTAGCTAGTGAACCCTAGAACTGTTGATCCTAGAGATTAACCATGACCATGGAGACCTAACCATGTGATTAGAA